>CM035094.1:69407289-69761631 GCA_020205505.1 Panax japonicus
TATGGTGGTAACTTCAGCGATTATCCCAATAATTATGATTATTCCAGTAATTATCATCACGAGTGGGGGAATCCACTAAATCTTTCATGGAGCGATGACAATCTAGCCCAACCCTTTGCTCCATGCCAATCATACACTCTTGAATTACAAGTTCAACTCCCTAATCATGAAGAAGAAAGGATTTAAAACTTGGAAGGACTTATTTCCAAGTTCATGGTTTTGATTGAGGAGCAGACGAATAGTCAGGAGATGTCGATTCGAAATCTTGAGAACCAGGTGGGCCAACTTTTCAACGCCATCATCAATCGCCTTCAAGGTGAAGTGTCAAGCAACATGGTTCCCGAGACTGATGGATTGCCCACGCTAAATCTGGAATCTGATGTTCCAAAAGAAAAGGATGTGGAAAGGGAGGAGACAAGTGGGGAGCAGGAAAAGAAGGTCGCCAAAGATCTAGCCTTGAGTTCTGACATAGATGAACCGATTTTGATAGTGCCCCATATATCTTCTCCACCAAAGTTTAAGGATCCGGTTAGATTTGCAATCATGTGTCCAATTGGTAGTCATTTTTTCGATAAAGGTATATATGATATGAAAGCTAGCTTAAAAATTGGTGCCATGGTGTGAAGAGAATGGGAAAAGAGATGAAGAACCATTTGTTCTAAAAAAGCTTCAACGTAAAAATTCGTTCATAGATACAACTCGGAAAATGCCTAGTTATTTGAAGGTTGTAAAAGAGAATCTACCTATAAAGAACAAGCTAGGTGGATTTGAATCAATAACCCTTACTGATGGCAAACTCTCGAAAGTTACGTTATTACTAATGGATGGAGGGTTCCTCAATTTTCGAAGGGGAATTGGATAGAGAAAGAGAAGAAAGTCAGGCTGAAGACTATAAACCAAGCGCTAACTGGGAGTCAACCCAGGAATTTTTATTGTTATTTTCTATTTTTACTTTTATTAATTTACTTTACTGTTAGTTTATTTAGTGGTTAAACTTTTATAGTTTAGGATTTGTTGCATCCCTCGTTCTCTAACAGATATTCAATTTATTGCAGGAAAGGAGGCCAAGCATTTATGATCTTAATAAGATGAATGTCCACTCGTCAAAATCTCAAATTTCTAATCATTTCCGCAAATTTTGGTGTGGAAGGAAACAAGTTATTGGAGGTATGGCATACAAGAAGCATAAAACACCAAAATAAGCAATGTACACTGGCCAAGCGCCTAGGCGCTCCAGACAAGCCAAGATCAAGCTCCTAGGCGCTCCAAGTCAGTACCAAAAACGCAGCACAAGCGCCTAGGCGCTCATCTTCAAGCCAAACCAAGCGCCTAGGCGCTCCAAGTCATTTTGGCATTCTGCAGCCAAGCGCCTAGGCGCTCCAGACAAGTCTATTTCAAGCGCCTAGGCGCTCCAATAGAAAAAAATAAATAAAATAAAAGCCCTAATCGGGCTAAACTTCTTCAATCCCAAATCAAACACATTCTTGCTCTTTTACTCCAACTCTAACTCCCACGACTCTCAACCCTCATCTAATCTAGCCATAACAACCAATCTTTCTCTTCCAAATCCTAATCAAACACTAAATCTCCTACCCAAACTAAGTCACTCAAGCTCCATCTTGTCATCCTTCTTCACCAATTCGGGAATCAACTTACATTCAAGCCACATCTATCTAAAGTAAGGGTTCAAAGCTCAAATTGCTCATCCAACTTTGATTGAAACATCATATTTGGCTATACCCAAGTAAGTACACAAGATTTTATTGCAAATTATTTGGATTCACTTGGATAATAGCTATGTTAGTACTTTAAAGCTAGTTTCTATCATTGTGTTGGCTCAAGTGGGTGTGGGTACTCTTAATTGTTGCTTGTATTGCCTTGGAAGTATAGTGTGCTTAGTAATTGACAAATTTGGTGAAAATTAAGTTTGGGGGAGTGCATACCAATAGTGTTCAAAATCAGTGCACACAAAGTGTTCGATAATCCAGCTGCCGCTCCCTACCAATTTCCACCATTGTCTGCATACCCCCCGGCGGAAGAAGAAGAAGAAGAGGAGGAGGAGGATACTGACGAGGAATAAAGCTTCTATCTTTCAGGGAAGTCCTCAGTGCTTAATTTCTTAAATTTTGCTTGTTATATACAATGAGGACATTGCATCGGTTAAGTTTGGGGGTGTAATTTTCCAGCTCCAGTTCATGCATGTAGTATTCATCTAGTGCATTCATATAGTATTCAGTTAATAGTTTTGCATGTAGTTTGCATTCATGTAGTTTTTATTTTAATTTTCTAAAAAAAAAATTAATTATTTTCATGTTTCCAGCTGTTAGATAGTTTAAGTCTGTTTTGGCCAGTGATGAGATTGGAATTGAGTAGACAAGTATAGTATTGTCTGTAAGCTCACGTTAACATGTGTAAGATCCCGCTAAGAGTTGGGAATTTCTGGAGTTAAGTAAGAGGTAGCTAATTTCTTAAGAAATTTACAAGAAATCGATTTTTGAAAAAAAATTTAAGGGAGTTGAAAATTTCCAGAAAAATACTTTTGTGTATGGAATATATGTATATATGATTGGCCAAAAGAAAAAAAATAATAAGTTGATTTCATATTTTACTGAATAGTGTATTTCAGCTTCCCGAAATGAACATTTCAGGTTGCTGAAAAGGGAAACCAAAATGTCAGAAGAGATGTCAGTTTTGTTTTAGCTTGCTGAAATAAAAACTGAAATGATATATTAAGTCTACTGAGTTCATAAATAGTTTGTCAAGTTATATTACAAACTTATAAATGAACGAGTAAATGTTAAGTCTAAGATAGTATAGTGTACTCACTAATGATAGGTTATGTGATTTCATGTTAAATTGTCATGAGTAAGATATGTGATGCTAATTAAGAGATCGATCTTATCAATGATAGGTCTTACAAAAGAAGTTAACTTAAATTGTGTAGCAGTATTCAACGAATCAGGCAAGTTTACTAACTCAACTTGAGTTATTATTTTTCAAGCATGGTAGTGAATAATTATTGATAGTTATTCACATCTATAATGATTATTGTAATTCGCACGTAGTGAAATTGATTTTTGTTCTATTATTTGAACTATTTATAAATCATGTCTCAGCTAATTCTTTTGGAAAGACTAATATTTGTTAAAGCATGAAATGTTCTATTTATTTTGAACTGAATTGTTATTAGAAGATCTATGCCACTGGTTTCGGCTAGATTAGTATTGTTATTAATTATTGAAATCATAGTATTTCTTTGAAAGTAATCCAAACCATGTTGTTGTGGTACGGACTCGTGATTTAAGACTGAGATGAACAAATTTTAATGTCGTAAATCGACCTATGCGCTATTATTGAGTATTATGCATAATATAGGGTACAAAGGAGTTGGCCGATCCAGATACTTGCAGAAGATTATAGTTTAGTTTTTATAACTAATTTATATTCTTGTGGTAATTTAGTTTTAATAACTAAATGATTCCTCAAGTAGTTCATGATCCTTTTGTGATCACTCAGCATGAAATCTGGGTATATCCCACTTTATTGAATATTGTTGCAGTATTGTAAATTCTTATTCTTCAATTGAATATTATTGAATCTTTGAAAGAATTTTACTCTTTCATCTTTGATATGTTATTCAGTGTGAAATGGGAGAAAGTTTTATTATTGAGATTGAATTATTATTCAGCTACTTATAAATCTTTTGATTATTGTTGAAATTCTAAAGAAACTAGACTCTTCTATTCATGATACATATCATTTATTGTATATTTTAACTTGTTGGGCAAACTCGTTGCTCACTCTTGCTTAAATAAAATATTTCAGTTAATGCCGATGTATCAGAAGGTTCTAATAGGGACAAAGGCAAAGGCAAGGCTCAGGAGTAGTTAGTGTCAACTTTTAATGGTTATGTTTTATTATGTAATTAATTATATAAACCTTTTGATTATATAAGGGTATGTAAGTTATGTCAAGGTTAGTTAACCTGGGATATTGTTATAAGTTGTATTAAGGAATATTATGAATGATGTTTTTCATTAATGAATGAGTAGTTAGATGTGCTATATATGATGGATCGTGAACACCAAACCCGAGGTTGGGGAACCCGAATTTGGGGGCGTCACAAGTTGGTATCAAAGATGTAGGTTATAAACCTTAGGTGGGGGGAAAGCTTTAGGAATATAACCATAAATAGGATAGAGAAAACTCGTTTAGAGTTCTAAGTGATGGATTAGGAAAGTTCATCAATAGTAAGATATGGGGACACTCAGTGTTTATGGATTATGTTTGATAGTGATGTACTAATGAAGTTATTTAAAACTGGTGACAGGATGTCAGGAGATGATAAGATGGTTACGAAAATGTTAGCAGCTGCACCAATGCCATTAGCCGAGGTGCTAGCTTATTGTGTGTCAGTTGAGGAAGTTTTAAGAGACGAACCTGCAGTAAATCTAGCAAGCGATCACGATGAGTACCCCGAGATGGAGCTGGATGAAGAGGAAGAAATATATTTCAAAGAAACTAAGGTGGAGCCAGAAATAAAGATCAAAGATGGGGAAGAAGGTGAAGTAGCAATCGAAGAAGGTCAAGCATCTGTGGAAGTTCAAGACTTAAGGACTAAAGTACTTCTCCTGGAGGAATTATGGAAGACAGAAAGAGCATTACGCGAGATGACAGAAGAACGACATAATCTGAAGGCACAAGTCGATAAAATGAGGGTTAAGTGTAATGTATCATCTAAGGATGTAAATAAGGAAAAGAAGGGTAATAATAGGAAAAAGGATAAGGACAGTGACAACAACTCAGAGAATTCGCATTCAAAGAAGAAACAAGCATGTGGCAAGTGTGGAAAGAACCATTCGGGGGAATATATGTGGGGTAAGAATGTGTGCTACAATTGTGTTCAAGAAGGACATCTATCACCAAATTGTACTAAACCAAAGAAAAGAGGATGTTTTGCATGTGGTGGAATGGGTCATAGGGTTAAGACTTGTCCTAAAAAGAAGACATATGGAGGAAGTGGACGGAAGAAAGATTAAGTGTTAGGAGTATAATATTCGCTTTGGTATGAATATCAAGATTTTTTTTTTATGTCTCAACTTTTTGTGTAAAGTTGTAGTAATGAATCCCGACTTTTGTCACACAGGGATAGTAATCGTTTGTAGTAGTTTTCGCTATGTAATGAAAAGTACTATGTACTATTTGCATGAATATAAATGCAACGATATGATAATATGTTTGAATAAGTAATTAAATTTTGATAATTAAATTATTATGATGATTATCTGAAGAATTTGATAATTCAGTAAGCTGGATTAAATAATCCAGAAAGCTGAAATTTGTTTAAGTGTAAAATTTTGACTACTATTAATAAGATGTTGCACAAAGATAAAGTATTAATGTGAGTCTTTATTTCATCAGATAATGCCGCCAAGACGATAAAATCGTAACCAAAGGGAGGAGCGGTCTGTGAATAATGAAGGAGATCAAGCTGATCCAATGCAGAACTTTGCAGACATGCTAGCTCAAGCTATGCAAACTGGAGCCCCAACAGCAAGGAATCGACTAGCTAATCGATTAGCTAACTTTAAAGACTTTAAGGCCTTAGGACCGCCGGAATTCAAGGGAACCATTGACCCTATAGAAGCCCAAACATGGGTAAATTAGATGGAGAAAGCTTTTGTTATTTCTAGAGTAGCGGAGGAGCAAAAGACAGATTTTGCTACCTATTTGATGAAGGGTGAGGCTAATTAATGGTGGGAGACAAAAAAAGCTAGACCTGATACAGCAGCAGTAACTTGGACAAGGTTTAAGGAGTTATTTTTCGAAAATTATTTCTCAGAAAGTATGCAAGCAAGAATAGAAGTAAACTTTTTGGAGTTGAAGCAGGAGAATATGTCGGTTGCATAATACGCCGCCAAATTCAACGTACTAGCGAGATTTGCTCCGCATCAGGTGGACACTGAGGTAAAAAAGGCGCGAAGTTTTGAAAATGGACTGAAGCCAGGGATATATAGCAAGGTAGCTGTGTTGCAGATTAAGACATCTTTAGCCCTATTGGAAAAAGCAATCATCGCCGAAGGAGGAAGTGAAGCTGTGTCAAGGTATCATCAAGAGAAGAAGAAAAAGACAAATGAAGGAGGTAGCAGTAGAGGAAGTAACTCTAATAAGCGTAAGTGGAAGGACAATATTACTATATCTGGAGACAAGTCGGTAGATAATAGGAAGAAAGGTGAGGCGTGTGCAAATTGCAGTAAAAAGCATCAGGAGTATGTTTGAAGGGAAAAGGAGTGTGTTTTAACTATGGACAAGAGGGACACATCTCTCCAAATTGTCCAAGTCCAAAGAAGATACCAGGTTGTTTTTCATGCGGATCGCTAGAACATCAAATTCGTAACTGTCCAAAGAAGAATGCAGAAAGAGGAAGCAACAATAGAGGAAACAGTAGTGCACCACTGGAAATCAAAGTACTTGCTCAGCCGGAAAGACCAACAGCGCGCACGTTCAACATGACATTGCAAGATGCAGTAGCTGCCCGGGAGGTGGTGACTGGTAATGATTTAGTTGAATAAATGAATTACGCGAGAAATATTGGGTAGATATAGCTGTGAATGGTTTTCTTTTATAGATCCCAAGTCACAAATTAGTATATGAAACACAAATTAATATTGCGTTGATATAAATAAATTGATGATACAACTTTAAAAGATATTAGAGAGTAAGAAAGTGGTGATTCCGAGGACGGAATCCTTATAAGGAGAGGAGAATGTGAGAACCTAGAATTTCACATAATTCAAAATTTTTGAATAATTTTATTTTAAAAAAGAGAAAGTACTTGAATCATATAAGTGTATATGATAATTAAGCAAGATAGTTAATTTATTAACTAAGAAGTATAATTAATCATTTTCTAGGAAGAGTAATGAAAGTTATGTAAGAAATTAACATAGCTTGAATGTTAGCCTTGATTACTAAATTAAAAGGATTTACAATCCTTAAGTAATTGATTATTGATATGAGTATATATGTGTTTATAACTTATTAAGTCAAGTTGGGATAATAAGTTAATAAATTATGGGAAATATGTTATGACATATGTGAATTAAGTACGTGATTGAATAAATATGTATCATGAACGTGTATACATTTATTTGGTAAAGAGAATTAAGATTAAAGTTATGAAACCTAAGACATATATTAGGTATGATAATTAAATAACCTAAGAGGTTATAATATGGTAGAATATTAGTATTTATATTATATACTAATTTTAAGAGATTTATTTTATACATCTCAATTAATTAATTTTATAACCTAAGAATAGCAAGTCTAATTGGGCTATGAAATTAAAGATATATGAGTAAGGATTTAACTTACTAATGTTTGTAATGGAACCCTAATTAAATAATAGGGAATGGATAAAAAATTAAAAAGTATAAACTATGTTGAATTGCAAGCCCAAAGAATTAGAATTTCTAGCCTAAAGAATTAATTGAATGGCCCAACTCTTAGCCCAATTGGGATGGGACCTTTTGGACCATTAAGTAAGCTAAATGGAGCATAAAAGATAATAAAAAGGGGCCCAAGAAGGCCATCATGGCCGAAAATTACATAGAGGAGAGAAAGGGGGAGGCATGTAATCATTACATTACTTTAGTAGGTGAACTAACTTGCTAGGTGTCAAGCCTTGGTCTCATTCTTATCTTTTTCATCCAACCCACAAGTTAAACCAAGAGTGCAAGCAAGCTTATAATGATAGGAAGAGAGAGGAAGAGTGAGACATTGGATGATGATTATAGATACACTAAATATATCTATACAAGATTACTAACATCAAATTTCCTTTCTCTTTCATCTTTTCTATTTCCTTAACTTAGTAATCAAAACAAACAAGATATAGTGAGAGAGAGTGCAAGCGAATTCGGCCCTAATAGGGAAGAGAGGGGGAGAGTTTTGTAAGTTTACAAGTTCCATAATCTAAGTATTAGAAAGAAGAAGAAGAGGAATCAAGAGAAGGTATAAGGATTTCTATTTGTATATAGATTAAGTTTCTTTTTATTTTGATTTGATTTTTGATAGTATGAAGTTTTGATCTTAAAGATAATAACCCTAGATTCATGTATTTAAAGGTGTTTCATGTTTAGATCAAACTCTTTTGTAGTTAAAAGTGGAATCTAAACTAAGAAATATGAGTTAGGTTTTTCAAAAGTTAGAAAATAAAATTTTTCTTAGCTTTTGTTGTGTTTGATTTTATGATTGTTGATTATTTGGTGAATTAAACCATGGATCATGTTAGATCCATGAGTATATGAGTTATTTTAAATATTATGTTAAGCTATATTGATTTTATGTGAAAATATAGAAGTTTTCTTAAAAGACACCAAATGTTGAAAAACAGATTTTTCGAGAAAACCAAGTACGATATGAAAATGACCATATCTCTCATTCTACCTTGAATTTTTGAGTGTGGTCAATTTCTGGAGTTAGATATATGAGTCTTCTAATATATCCAAGTGGAATCACTTAAAAAGGATTTACACATTTTCGTGTGGAATAATTTTAGTAAAGGATGAAAAATCTGGAAATGCTTAAAAAGCTGCTGCGAAGAAATTGGAAGGACTGTTTCGGCCACTTATTTAATGAGATAAAATCTGGCCTTTTGGGGGATGAAAATATATGGGATAAAGTGGGTTGTGTCCAAAAATGAGCTCATTCCGACTTAAATTGAGCAAGTTATGACCATTTCAATATTTAGGTTTTTCGGACGGAAATCGCTATAACCGGAGTTGTATAACTCCGATGGCCTTGAAATTTAAACTGTAAGCTCACGTTAACATGTGTAAGATCCCGCTAAGAGTTGGGATTTCTAGAGTTAAGTAAGAGGTAGCTAATTTCTTAAGAAATTTACTAGAAATCTATTTTTGAAAAAAAATTTAACGGGAGTTGAAAAATTCCAGAAAAATACTTTTGTGTATGGGATATATGTATATATGATTGGCCAAAAGAAAAAAATAATAAGCTGATTTCATATTTTCGTGAATAGTGTATTTCAGCTTCCCGAAATGAACATTTCAGGTTGCTGAAAAGGGAAACCAAAATGTCAGAAGAGATGTCAGTTTTGTTTTAGCTTGCTGAAATAGAAACTGAAATGATATATTAAGTCTACTGAGTTCATAAATAGTTTGTCAAGTTATATTACGAACTTATAAATGAACGAGTAAGTGTTAAGTCTAAGATAGTATAGTGTACTCACTAATGATAGGTTATGTGATTTCATGTTAAATTGTCATGAGTAAGATATGTGATGCTAATTAAGAGATCGATCTTATCAATGATAGGTCTTACAAAAGAAGTTAACTTAAATTGTGTAGCAGTATTCAACGAATCAGGCAAGTTTACTAACTCAACTTGAGTTATTATTTTTCAAGCATGGTAGTGAATAATTATTGATAGTTATTCACATCTATAATGATTATTGTAATTCGCACGTAGTGAAATTGATTCTTGTTCTATTATTTGAACTATTTATAAATCATGTCTCAGCTAATTCTTTTGGCAAGACTAATATTTGTTAAAGCATGAAATGTTCTATTTATTTTGAACTGAATTGTTATTGGAAGATCTATGCCATTGGTTTCGGCTAGATTAGTATTGTTATTAATTATTGAAATCATAGTATTTCTTTGAAAGTAATCCAAACCATATTGTTGTGGTACGGACTCGTGATGTAAGACTGAGATGAACAAATTTTAATGTCGTAAATCGACCTATGCGCTATTATTGAGTATTATGCATAATATAGGGTACAAAGGAGTTGGCCGCTCCTGGTACTTGTAGAAGAGTATAGTTTAGTTTTTATAACTAATTTATATTCTTGTGGTAATTTAGTTTTAATAACTAAATGATTCCTCTAGTAGTTCATGATCCTTTTGTGATCACTCAGCATGAAATTTGGGTATATCCCACTTTATTGAATATTGTTGCAGTATTGTAAATTCTTATTCTTCAATTGAATATTATTGAATCTTTGAAAGAATTTTACTCTTTCATCTTTGATATGTTATTCAGTGTGAAATGGGAGAAAGTTTTATTATTGAGATTGAATTATTATTCAGCTACTTATAAATCTTTTGATTATTGTTGAAATTCTAAAGAAACTAGACTCTTCTATTCATGATACATATCATTTATTGTATATTTTAACTTGTTGGGCAAACTCGTTGCTCACTCTTGCTTAAATAAAATATTTCAGTTAATGCCGATGTATCAGAAGGTTCTAATATGGACAAAGGCAAAGGCAAGGCTCAGGAGTAATTAGTGTCAACTTTTAATGGTTATGTTTTATTATGTAATTAATTATGTAAACCTTTTGATTATATAAGGGTATGTAAGTTATGTCAAGGTTAGTTAACCTGGGATATTGTTATAAGTTGTATTAAGGAATATTATGAATGATGTTTTTCATTAATGAATGAGTAATTAGATGTGCTATATATGATGGATCGTGAGTACCAAACCCGAGGTTGGGGAACTCGGATTTGGGGACATCACAAGTTGGTATCAAAGTTGTAGGTTATAAACCTTAGATGGGGGGGAAAGCCTTAGGAATATAACCATAAATAGGATAGAGAAAACTCGTTTAGAGTTCTAAGTGATGGATTAGGAAAGTTCATCAATAGTAAGATATGGGGACACTCAGTGTTTATGGATTATGTTTGATAGTGATGTACTAATGAAGTTATTTAAAACTGGTGACAGGATGTCAGGAGATGATAAGATGGTTACGAAAGTGTTAGCAGCTACACCAATGCCATTAGCCGAGGTGCCAGCTTATAGTGAGTCAGTTGAGGAAGTTTTAAGAGACGAACCTGCAGTAAATCTAGCAAGTGATCACGACGAGTACCCCAAGATGGAGCTGGATGAAAAGGAAGAAATATATTCCAAAGAAACTAAGGTGGAGCCAGAAATAAAGATCAAAGATGGGGAAGAAGGTGAAGTAGCAATCGAAGAAGGTCAAGCATCTGTGGAAGTTCAAGACTTAAGGACTAAAGTACTTCTCCTGGAGGAATTATGGAAGACAAAAAGAGCATTACGCGAGATGACAGAAGAACGACATAATCTGAAGGCATAAGTCGATAGAATGAGGGTTAAGTGTAAGGTATCATCTAAGGATGTAAGTAAGGAAAAGAAGGGTAATAAAAGGAAAAAGAATAATGACAGTGATAACAACTCAGAAAATTCCTATTCAAAGAAGAAACAAGTATGTGGCAAGTGTGGAAAGAACCATTTGGGGGAATGTATATGGGGTAAGAATGTGTGCTATAATTGTGGTCAAGAAGGACAACTATCACCAAATTGTACTAAACCAAAGAAAGGATGATGTTTTGCATGTGGTGGAACGGGTCATAGGGTTAAGACATGTCCTAAAAAGAAGAAATATGGAGGAAGTGGACGGAAGAAAGATTAAGTGTTCGGAGTATAATCTTTTGGAGTATAATATTCGCTTTGGTATGAATATCAAGATAATTTTTTTTTATGTCTGAACTTTTTGTGTAAAGTTGTAGTAATGAATCCCGACTTTTGTCACACAGGGATAGTAATCGTTTGTAGTAGTTTTCGATATGTACTGAAAAGTACTATGTACTATTTGCATGAATATAAATGCAATGATATGATAATATGTTTGAATAAGTAATTAAATTTTTAGAATTAAATTATTAAGATGATTATCTGAAGAATTTGATAATTCAGTAAGCTGGATTAAATAATCCAGAAAGCTGAAATTGGTTTAAGTGTTAAATTTTGACTAATATTAATAAGATGTTGCACAAAGACAAAGTATTAATGTGAGTCTTTATTTCATCAGATAATGCCTCCAAGACGACAAAATCGTAACCAAAGGGAGGAGCGGTCTATGAATAATGAAGGAGATCAAGCTGATCCAATGCAGAACTTTGCAGACATGCTAGCTCAAGCTATGCAAACTAGAGCTCCAGCAGCAAGGAATCGACCAGCTAATTGATTAGCTAACTTTAAAGACTTTAAGGCCGTAGGACCGCCGGAATTCAAGGGAACCATTGACCCTATAGAAGCCCAGACATGGGTAAATGAAATGGAGAAAGCTTTTGTTATTTCTAGAGTAGCGGAGGAGAAAAAGACAGATTTTGCTACCTATTTGATGAAGAGTGAGGCAAATTACTGGGGGAAGACTTTTATATAGTTATTTGTTTTATAAATAGAATACTTTTATAAAACATAATACTTTTATAAAACAGAATCTTTTTATATAAAACAAGGGAACCATTGACCCTATATAAAACAGAATACTTTTATAAAGTTATTTATTTTATTAGACAATAATTATAATATATTATATTCCATTATGCATAGTATTTTGTATAGTAAAATCTTTTTATATAAAACAGAATACTTTTATAAAGTTATTTCTTTTATTAGACTATAAATAGAATATATTATATTCTATTATGCATAGTATTTTACATAGTAAAATCTTTTTATATAAAATAAAATACTTTTATAAAGTTATTTGTTTTATTAGACAATAATTAGAATATATTATATTTTATTATGCATAGTGTTGCATAGTGCCTATATAGTGTTCTACATAGTAAATCGATATGGACCGTCCGTTTAAAAGTAAATCAATCTGAACCATTCATTAATTAGTTCCTATTTAGTCCATTCTCCTATAAATAGAAGCTCATTCCTTCATTATTCTTACGAATTCACTAAAACTCTAGAGAGAGAATTCTTCTTCTATAATCTTGAGCGTATTTCTTTAGAGTTTAAGAAAGTTTTGAGTGTAGTGCAAGTTTTCTTTAATTATATCTTCGCCCTACCCGTCGGAGTACTCTTCTTTATAAGGTAAGGTATATTATTTGTTGTACTTGTAAGGGGTATTATTTCTTTCATATTCATGAAGAGAACTTATGTTATTTCATTCTTTATTATTTTGTTGGAATAACCTGTATACGCGATCTACCCTATACTTGGTGAAATTCTTCTGTTATTCCATTCTTTATTATTATGTTAGAATAACCGGTCTATGCGAAGTACCGCATACATGGTGAAATTCTTCTGTTATTCCATTCTTTGTTATTATGTTGGAATAACATGTCTATGCAAAGTACCGCATACATGGTGAAATTCTTCTGTTATTCCATTCTTTATTATTCTGTTGGAACATCTTGTCGGTGCGTTTATGCATGACCTGGTTCCGTTATTTATTATTCTGTTGGAATATCATGTCGGTGCGTTTACGCATTACCTGGTTCCGTTATTTATTACTCTGTTGGAATATCCTGTCGGTGCGTTTACGTATGACCTGGTTCCATTATTTATTATTCTGTTGGAATAACCTGTCTGTGCGGTTTATCGCATGCATGGTGAATTCTTCTGTTATTCCATTCTTTATTATTCTTTTGGAATAACTTGCCTATGTGGATTGCCACATGCATGGTGAATGACTCTTCGTATTCATTTCTTATTAAATTGTGAAAATGAGCTGTCTACGTGGATTACCGCTAAAGGTGGCAAACGGGCGGGCGGGGCCGGGCCGAGCCGAGCACAGGTCGAGCCTTTACAGGCCGGGCCAAAAATGGTTCGAGTTTTGGCGGGCTGATAATATGAGGCTCGTGGCCCGGGTTGGGCCAGCCCGGCCCGGCCCGCGGGTTTCTTCCCTTATTTTTTTTTTTTTGCAAAATCTTGTTACACCAAAAATAGTAATAATAATAAATATTAAAAATAATAAAAAAAATTATAATAAACAATAATTCTAATTACCTACATTAACTATATATCTCAATCAATTAAAATTTTAATAGTATTATAAATTACTTTCAAATTATATAATCAAATTTGATTTTTTAAAATTATACTTTAAAATTAATATAATTTATTTAACTTTTAAAAATGCATTCATGACTCCACAAATATTGTTCCAAGAGATATCTAATTAATTTTCAAGATTTACACGGTTGGAACTTGGAGATGTCAAGATTTTAGCACTTTGAATATTTAAATTGCTTCTCAGAAGATTTGCATGACATAATTTTAGGCATTACCCAATATCTCATTATTTAATCAATTAGCTTGTTTTATTGGACTTATTAACAGCCACATCAATTAAAAAATTCAAACTACAATTATTATTTACTACAACTATAATAGTTAAATACCGTATTAACATATGATAGTTTTGTATAAAAATATATTTTTATGTTGAAGATTGCATTAAAAATAAACAGTTGTTGTAGCTCAGTTGGTTTGAACTCTTATTTATTTACTTACAAGTCTTGTGTTCAAGCCTCATAACCCACAAGTAGCAATATTTTATTTTAAAAAAAAGAGTCGCAGGCCATGGGCCGGGTCAAAAACCGGCCGGGCCAAAAAGGCCCAGCTTTTAGTGGGCTAAAAAAATGCAGCCCAAAGCCCAGCCTGTGGCGTGCGGACCGGTCGGGCCCGCGGGCCTATGCCATCTTTGTCAGGTCTAATTACCGCATGGCGGGTGAAAATCTATTGCAGTTTCATATATTCTATGATACTCTTTTGGTTAATGTTTTGGCTACTATACTCCATGAAATTAGTGGAATATCCTTGATATTTGCGCTTCACCCAGTATCTTTTCATGGAAATATTATTCTAAGTATTCTTGAATTTTTACTCCACAAAGCAGTATCATATTGATAATTTGGGCGTTATTGGTTCCTGGATAAATTAATTCTTGATCTTGTTTTATTGAATTAATATGTCATTGTCATCATCCTCATGTTTATATTATGTTAAAAGTCATATGTGGCCTGTAGTGCATAGATGGACTTGGTATGATTATGACCATAGATTATTCGGTATAATCATGACCGTAATGTTACAAATGATGTGAAAAAAAGTTTTCATTGGCCCATAGTGCATTGATGGGCAGTTTTTGGTATGATTATGGCTATGGATTCTCTTCGGCCAAGGGTGCAAAGATGAATTGTTTTATGGCATGATCAGGACCGTTGATGAAAACACGATTATCTTTGGCCTGTAGTGCATGAATAATTCGTGGTCGTGATACTAAAGAATTTCTTTGGCATGTAGTGCAGGGATGATTTGATGATGTTGATTATTTATTAAGCTGAGTCTCAGCGATAAAAGTGATAAAAAAACCTTTTAAATCATAGAAAATAGTAGATTTTATTCTCTACTTGACTCTTCTAATGGATTTCTTGTTCCGCTGCATTTAAACTTAATGGTTGTTATATTGTATCAGTTTAACATTGTTGAAGGCTAACGATAATTTATTCTGCATTATCTTAGTCATAATATTTCTTACTGGGCAAGTTGAGCTCACCCTTTTTGCTTTCATTGTTCTCTTCAGAAAATGAGAACGTATCAGGGACTAGTCGGGGAACGGAATGACGGTCCAAATGATAGCATTAGTAGTCCTCACTATTCTATGAAATAGTGTGATTATAAATGTAATAAGATTGAATTTGAGTGTGGATATTGTCTAGATGACAATATTCGTGTTAAAACTCTCATATTATGTTTTGTCGTATTTTGAGTTTGAATACTGTCTAAAAGACAATATTTGTATTAAAACTCACAGCTCATGTTGTATAATTAAGTTTGTATTTGAATTCTGTACCATGTATTTGGCGACTCAAGATGGGTGATGTATACCTATTTTGGGGGCGACAGTTGGTATCAAAGCTTAGGGATATGATCCCTGGCTGAGATATGAGACAAGAACAAGGAGGGGAGAGACGGGGAATTCTTTCGCTAGTATGACCTACCTAAGTTTATTTGGTATTTAATTGGTCGGTCAAAGTATACGGATAATATGTGACATGTTAATTAACCCTTGTTTTGTGGTAGTGTTTGAAATGGCAGCAGAAAATGTTAACAATGGAGTGAATAAGACCGTTGAGACACCTTTAATCACCAACCACGTTAATATGATGTCAGACAAAGAAGAAATTAGAGATATCTACGTGGTGAGTGAAGAACTAATAGTTGCACCCGAGTTAGTCGCAGAGGTAGCAGCTGAGAGTGAGGAAGAAGGGGAACCTAAGGAGAATTTATTAGAAGAATTTTATAATCGAAATTTAGAATTACAAAATCGTATTCATGAGTTAGAAGAGCAGGCTGAAGAACGACAGGTGGTCGTGGAGCAAAGAGATGTAACAATTCAAAATTGTGTTATCCGATGTGCGATACTTGAACAGAAGCACTCTTTGTCAGAGTGAAAGATATTAAATTAACTCAGATGGCTAACAAATTTTAATCTTTATAAGCTTCAATATCATAGTGAAAATCATAAACTTAAATAATATAATCATTATAATTTTCCTTACCTTACTAGAGGATGTTCCATATCCTGAATAATTGTAATATCCTAGATTTTTCCATGTAATTAAATAATTTCAATAAACAAACTTATGTGAAATTCTTACGTGACAATTATTTTTAGATGACAATTATTTTCAGATGAATTATTTATTTTATTTTTTATATGTTACGTGATAAGATGCATATTAATGGTTGTTACGGTTAGGCCAATTACTTAAATATGGAATTAATTCTAAATAATTTCGTGGGATGACTTACAAATATGAGTTTAGTTTGACGAAACGGATAGTCCCATGAAGTTGGGGACGTCGACTCTAGTAGGAATCGATATAAGTATCGGACACATTTGACTACGAGGGGCAAAATGGTCAAAATAATTATTTAACTGATTAAATGATTAAAATAATATTTTTAAGTTCATATGATCAATAGCTGGGGCCATGTGACCTGCATATTGGGACAAAAAGTAAGGAGTATATACGTATATAGTAAGATAGAAGAGGAGGGAGCTAGTTTATTCTCTAAACTCAAACCTTTTCATTTTCTAAACCCCCTCCATAACTAGGCTAATAATTAGAGAAATGAATGGTAACATAATGATATCTAATCATGGGGGAGTTACAAGGGGCTAGAGAGTTTAGTTGAATACACCATATATATGTACATTCCATCAAAGTTTTTCTTCCTTTCACAACAAGTTCCAACCGAGAGAGAGAAAAATATTGGGAGTTGAGAGTGGTGCTAGGTGGCCTAATAATTTTGGAGGTTGCAAAGGAGTTAGCAAGAAGGGGGTGAGACTCTAGCATGATTAAACCAATAGAAAATTTAGTCCAAAAGGTAAGCTTCAAACCATTTCTTATGTTATGAGAAAACTAGTAAGAAAATTATTGTATAAGCATGGTAGATGGTTTGTTTTGACTTTGTAATGTCATGCTAGGGTTTGTTTCTGATATGTGGTAGTAGAGAGTGAAAATTCTGGTTTAGTACATGCTCTAATTCATAGAAAGTCAAGAAATCTTGCCATGTATGCTAGCTAATTGATAAAATGCCTCTTAGATGATAATTTGATGAAAACATAAAAAGTTAGAGAATTGAATGGATGTAACATGTATATATATGTTATTAGAAGTGGTCTAGATAATAGGAATCAAAACCCATGCATACTAGAATCAAAATCATGATTTTCTCAAAAGTTGGGTTAAACTAGTTTGCATGATTTTTTTTAGGATTTTTGGTCACTCGAAATAATGTCTTAGATAATCCATTTGGTGCATGTAATAATTTTGTAAAATAGTATGTAGCATGAGGTATAACATGTCCAAATTTCGTTCGGATCGAAGCTATTTTGAGTGAGATATGAAAATCGTTAGGAATCATGTTAGAAACTGAAAAGAAAAAAAACTGTGAACTGCTGACCCTAAAGACAAAATTCGGTACTAGCTACAGTTTCTAGAAAATTATGGGCTTTTGGGATTATTATAGTACACTGAATAAGCTTTCCATAGACTCCGGAACGGACTAATTCCGACTTCGGAGCAAGAAGTTATGACTTTTCAAAGTAGTTGTGTCAAATATGTCCAACAAATTCGGTGCAGTCCTCTTGCACGGATTTTCTAGAATTTTGTGCTTGGAATTTGAAGTTGGTCCATGAACAAATGTTGTAGCCCCAGAAGTTAGCTTCACGTGGCCGCAAGAATCGCTCAAAAATGTTTTAAAACGAATTAGTTATGCCTGTTTTAGCGAGATATGGTAAAGCTGAAAAAAAAATATAAAAACTGTTATGTTTGGGCACTTTTAATTTCTGTTTTGGGCTGCCTATGATGTCTAAAATGGGTGGCATATATTTTCTAAATATATTCTCTTATGATGTTTATAGCATATCCAATAGGAGACCCTTATACTTCAAACTAGATTGTGTATGAATGGTGATTAACGAGACACGTGTAATTAGGTTACGTGAAGGTTAATTACTAGCGTGTATTGTAGCAGGCTCATCAGGCAAGTTTCCTAACCCTAATTTCTTTTGGGTACATTAAATCCTTACTAATCTTATCGCAGTAAGGGTAACTATTGGACTTGTGTTAGTTATTCATGCAAGTTTCCTAACCCTAATTTCTTTTGGGTACATTAAATCCTTACTAATCTTATCGCAGTAAGGGTAACTATTGGACTTGTGTTAGTTATTCATGCAAGTTTCTTCGTTGAAAAGTCATACAAACTTCAATTATCTTGCAATCTTATCGATGATTACTCAGTTAATATTTTAACTGTCGTATGTTTAAGTTTTATTTCATTATCAAATTGTTCTAAGTATGTTCTTAGCCTTTGGTTCTGGCTAGTTTTTATTGATGAAAAATGATTTAAAACACATCTTTCGAAGCTATTGAATGTTTACCAATCCAAGTTGCCTTGGTGAGGTCTCGCATGATTACTAAGATGAACAACCCGAATGAACGGGAATAACAGATGTCGGGCAAATAGTCCCATTTATGCTTATGCATTTTAAACTTAATACATGTGCACAATGTAGGGTACAATGGGCTGATCACCTGGCGTACTTGCAGAGACAGTTTACAGTCTATTTGATTGTTAATTCGTCTAATGTTTTTTTTTATTAAAGAAATATGATCAGGATATTTTTACACCCCTTTGTATGTTATTGAAAATTCTTAAATTTCCATTCTAGATGTTCCTATTTAACACTTGATAATCTTTTAATAGTTAAGATCTAGTAATTTAAATGCCTTTATCCTGATGTATATTTTCCATTTATTTCGTATACTTGCTTTGCAATTTGTGCTCATTCTTGTTTAAACCTTTCAGTTAAGGGTGAGAAGGCTGAGGGTTCGGGCAAGGACAAGGGAAAGTCCAAGATGAAGTGATGCTAATGATTATGTAATAAGTTAATTATTTCCGCATATGTGTAATGTAGCGATAAACGCTAAGACTAAGTTCCAGTATGTTTTAAGGTTGTAAAGACTTGGGATTTTATTTCGACTATTTGTGTAATGGGTAATATAATATTGTTATTATTGTTAAAGTTTACTTAGATAGATGATGTTGTATATTGTATTGTGAACACCAAGTCCTGTAATCGATGTTACACGGATTTGGGGGCGTCACAGGTCGTTATCAAAGCTATATGCTATAAACCTTAGGTGGGGAACCTTGGGGCTATAACCTTAGAGAGAATTAGTGGAGATGATAGGGAGATGAACTCACATAGAGTTCTAAGTGTAATGACAAATCTATTTTTCTAAAAACAAAATCAATATCTATTTTTCTAATTGAGTTGCTTTGTGTTTTGATTATAGGATGTCAGGAGAAGAGGAAGTTAGAGATATTCATGTAGTAAGTGAGCAGTTAGTGACAGCTGTACCTGAGCCTATAGCTGAGGCAGCAGCTGAGTCAGACCCGGAGGAGTATCCGAAAGAGGAAGAGGAGCCCGAGGAGGACCCCGAGGAGGTATCTGAAGACACTATGCTGGATGAGTTGATGGACAGGATCGTTGAACTGGACGACAAGGTCCATGAGTTAGAGGAGCTGTATCAGGGGGAATAACAAGCTGCAGCTTTGCTGGGAGCATTGGTGGAGCACCTGGTAATTAGGAATGGGGATCTGGCTGATAAGCTGCGGGTTGAAGGCCGGAAGTCGGTTAGGCTGAAGGATGAGAGGGATGCTATCAGAATCCACTTGGGACATACCATTAATGGGTTGGAGTCGAGGATTCAGAGTCTCCAACTTAACAAGCAGATTATTACCTCTTTCTGGGGGGATGAGAGAAGAGATCGTGTTAGGGCAGAGAAGCTAACCGGAGAGTTGGAGGGAGAAGTTAGAGACAAGAAGGTTAAGATAGACAAGATGAAATACGTGTTTAAGTCGGCACATGGAAGGTTCCAGCATAGGGTGCGTCACTTTCCACGTGAGGAGCGCCGGTCTGGCCGGGTTATAAGCCGAGAGATGGTGAAAGAGATAGCGGATGAGGAGCATAAGGACGCCATTAGGCGGGGTCTTTAGTTATTATGATAAACTTTTTCCTAGTAGTAAATAAAATGCTTATCTATGTAATAAAAAGCTTGGTTTCTGTTTTTACCAAGTGATTGATGCCACGTGATATAAATAGCGTAATGCCATAAAACGATGAAATACTTTGAGTATTATGTTTATAAATAAATATGTTTTTATTTAAGTATGTGATGTGATGGTTCAGTTTTTACGAATTTTATATACTGTAGAGTAAATTATGAGAGAATAATATTAAGTTCATTTTGAACAGATAGATGGCTAGAGGAAGACGTCACCAAGCACCCGAGGGGTCAGACGGTAATGCTGGGGATCCACCGAACCCTATGCAGCAGTTTGTAGACATGTTAGTGGGGGCACTTCAAAATCGAACCCCGAATGTCAATAACCCTCCAGTGGCCCCTGTGGCACACTTTAAAGACTTCAAAAGCGCGGGACCACCTGAGTTCAAAGGAACTACTGAACCCATTGAACCCCAAACTTGGGTTAAGGAAATCGAAAAGGCATTCGCTATCGCCCGAGTAGGAGACGACCAGAAAACTATCTTCGCCACGTATATGCTGAAATGTGAAGCCAACTACTAGTGGGAGGCAAATCAGACCCGAGCTGGAGAAGGTGTGATACCTTGGGAAGGGTTCAAGAAAATCTTTTTCGAGAACTATTTTCCTGTTAGTATGCAGAGTCGCATGGAGATGCGATTCCTGGAGCTGAAATAAGAAGATATGACGGTACCGCAGTACGCTGCAAAGTTTAACGAGCTGGCGAGGTTCGCACCTCATCAGGTCAACACTGAGGAGAGAAAGACGAGGAGGTTTGAGCAAGGCCTCAAACCATGGCTATACAGCAGACTTTCAGTGCTGCAGACGAATAGTTTCGCGACTCTCATGGAGAAAGCTATAATCGCTGAAGGCGGAAGTGAAGCCCTAATGAAGTTCAACAAGGAGAAAAATAAGAAGACTGAAGGAGGAAACCGTGGAGAAAGCAGCAGCAGCAACGGTGCAAATAAGAGGAAGTGGAACAGCAACAACAATAACAACAACAACAATAATGTCAACTCGGGAAACTCTGGGGGCAAACCAAGGGAAACAAAGAAGAGGGCTGAGGCGTGCAAGGTGTGTGGAAGGAATCACTCGGGGGCATGTCTAAAAGGGAAGAATGTATGTTTCAATTGCGGGCAGGAGGGGCACATCTCTCCCAACTGCTCTGCACAGAAAAGAAATGGATGTTTCAACTGTGGAGCATTAGATCATCAGGCGAGGAGCTGCCCAAAGAAAAACTCAGCTGGAGGAAATGGAGGGAGGGGACCAAGCGGTGGAACTCTCACAATTGGTGGACCACCAACTCAGAATCGACCAATAGCAAGGACTTTCAACATGACGGTTCAGGATGCGGTTGCATCCAGGGACGTGGTTTCAGGTATCATTCCGATTAATGATATATCTGCTTACATATTATTTGATTCGGGTGCTACTTGTTCCTTCATTTCGCATGAATTCTCCCAACGACTAAACTTACCTCAGGAAGAATTAGAATATCCTATGAACATAGAAGTTGCTAATAAGGAAGTCATTCCCGTTAACCATGTCCATAGGAATTGCGTTGTAGATATCAGGGGATTTAAGTTACCTGTGAACTTAATCCCAATTCAATTAGGAGAATTTGATGTAATTCTAGGGATGGATTGGTTATTTAACCATAGAGCGATGATAGATTGCCAGGAAAAGTGTATAAACCTTAAGACTCCCGAGCAGTCGAAAGTAGTGTTCTATGGGAGTAGGTCGCCAAGACTCTCGAGTTGTCTAACGATGATGCAAGCGAGGAAGTTACTAAAAAAGGGATGTGTAGGTTATTTGGCCCATATCGTCGATACTCAGAAAGTAGGGTTAGAAATGGGACTAATACCAGTATTGAATGAATTTCCAGATGTATTCCCGAAAGAATTGCCAGGTCTTCCGCCGAATAGAGAGGTCGAATTCGTTATAGATTTAGTACCGGGAACGGTGCCGATCTCGAAAGCCCCGTACAGAATGGCACCGGCAGAGTTGAAGGAGCTGATGGTACAGTTACAGGAATTGTTAGATAGGAAGTATATTCAACCAAGTGTGTCTCCTTGGGGAGCACCAGTGTTGTTTGTAAAGAAGAAGGACGGGTCGATGAGACTGTGCATCGATTATCGAGAGATAAACAAGGTGACGATCAAGAACAAATACCCGTCACCTAGGATAGATGACCTGTTTGATCAGTTGAAGGGAGCAAAATATTTTTCCAAAATCGATTTGAGGACGGGGTATCACCAGTTGAAGGTGAGAAAGGAGGATGTACCTAAGACAGCGTTCAGAACTCGTTACGGTCACTATGAGTTTCTGGTAATGTCGTTCGGGTTAACAAACGCGCCAGCAGCATTTATGGACATGATGAATCGGGTATTCAAATAGTACTTAGATAAATTCGTAGTTGTGTTCATAGATGATATCCTAATCTATTCCAGGACTCAGGAAGATCTTGCTGAACATTTAAGGTTGGTATTGGAGGCGTTGAGAAGGGATAAATTATACGTAAAATTTTCAAAGTGCGAGTTCTGGTTAGAAAAAGTTCAATTTCTGGGTCACGTGATCGACAAAAACGGAATATCTGTGGATCCAACAAAGGTGGAAGCGGTTCAGAATTGGGAACAACCAAAGACACCGACGGAGGTAAGAAGTTTCTTAGGATTAGCGGGCTACTACAAGCGGTTCATTCAAGATTTTTCGAAGATAGCAGGAACATTAATGAATTTAACAAAGAAGTCGGTGAAGTTTGTCTGGACTGAGAAGTGTGAAGAGAGTTTTCGAGAACTCAAGAAGAGATTGCGTGAGGCACCGGTGTTGTCGTTACCAGACGATACAGGTGACTTCGTGACTTTCAGTGATGCATCACACAAGGGGCTTGGCTGTGTGCTTATGCAACACGGTAAAGTCATTGCGTACGCATCGCGCCAGTTGAAAGATTATGAGAAGGGATATCCTACCCATGACCTGGAGTTGGCAGCGGTAGTATTTTCCCTCAAGATCTGGAGGCACTATTTATATGGTGTGAAGTTTGAAATATACACGGACCATAAAAGTCTGAAGTATATCTTCACGCAAAAGGAGTTAAATATGAGGCAGAGGAGATGGTTGGAGCTAATAAAGGATTATGATTGCGATATTTTGTATCATCCGGGGAAAGTGAACGTGGTAGCGGACGCGTTAAGCAGAAAAGGCAGTGGTAGATTGGCAATGCTAACAGCTCAGGAGGAGTTAATCAAGGAGATGGCCAGTTTGGAGCTAGAGATAAAGAGGCCGAGAGAGCCAGACGGGAAATTGTTCGCAGTGGAGGTTCGTCCGACTCTATTGGACAAGATCAAGGAAGCACAAGGCGGTAATGAAGAATGTGAGAAAATGAAGAAAAGAATTTCCGACGGAGAGGAGCTTAAATTCAACATGGGTGGTGATGGATTGTTAAAATTTGAGGAGAGAATTTGAATGCCAGCGTTATCTGAGTTAAAGGAAGAAATCTTGCAGGAAGATCATAGTTCAAGTTACTCAATCCATCCAGGAAGCACAAAAATGTATCAGGATCTTCGTCAACATTATTGGTGGCCCAATATGAAAAGAGAAGTCGCAGAGTGCGTCAGCAAGTGTTTAACGTGCCAGCGGGTCAAGGCAGAATATCAGAAACCGAGCGGGTTACTTCAACCGTTAGAAATTCCGGAATGGAAGTGGGAGCATATCACGATGGATTTTGTGGTAGGACTTCCAACTACGCAGAAGGGTTACGATGCAGTGTGGGTGATCGTCGACCGATTGACCAAGTCAGCGCATTTTTTGCCAATCAAGATCAGATATACCTTGGATCAGTTGGCTAAACTTTATATCAAAGAGATCGTTTCCAAACACGGTGTACCAGTTTCAATTTTGTCAGATCGCGATCCGCGGTTCACAGCGAACTTCTGGAGAAGTTTTCCAGAACGCATGGGAACGCATCTGAGGTTGAGCACCGCGTATCATCCTCAAACAGATGGGCAGAGCGAGAGAACTATTCAAACGTTAGAGGACATGCTGAGAGCATGTGTGATGGATTTCAAAGGGAGTTGGGATGACCACCTACCGTTGGTGGAATTTGCATACAACAATAGCTACCATGCGAGCATCGGGATGCCACCTTATGAAGCTTTATATGGAAGGAAATGCAGAACGCCATTGTGTTGGGATGAAGTAGGAGAACGTCAACTGCTAGGGCCAGAATTGGTACAGCAGACTGCGGATGTGATCAAAACTATTCGAGCGAGGCTAGTGACGGCTCAGGATCGACAGAAGAAATATGTTGATCAACACCGGCAACAACAAGACTTCAACGTCGGCACTTATGTGTTTTTGAAAGTATCACCTTGGAAAGGGAAAATGAGATTTGGGAAGAAGGGAAAACTTAGTCCCAGATTCATAGGACCCTTTGAAGTTCTGAGACGAGTCGGTGAGGTAGCTTATGAAATAGCTTTACCTCCAGAGCTAGAACATATACACAACGTATTCCACATTTCAGTCTTAAGACCATATAAGCAGGACTACAAACATGTCATAGAGTATGAACCCATTCAGTTCAAAAAAGACTTAACTTACGAAGAGGTTCCAGTGCAGATAATTGATAGAAAAGAGCAAGTGTTAAGAAATAAAATAATACCTTCTGTTAAGGAACTATGGAGGAACCACAACGCCGAGGAGGCTACGTGGGAACTCGAGGAGAAAATGATGAAAAACTACCCTAATCTGTTTGTTTGATGTGTAATGATTCCGGGGACGGAATCCTTATAAGGGAGGGTGAATGTAATATCCTAGATTTTTCCATGTAATTAAATAATTTCAATAAACAAACTTATGTGAAATTCTTACGTGACAATTATTTTTAGATGACAATTATTTTCAGATGAATTATTTATTTTATTTTTTATATGTTATGCGATAAGATGCATATTAATGGTTGTTACGGTTAGGCCAATTACTTAAATATGGAATTAATTCTAATTAATTTCGTGGGATGACTTACAAATATGAGTTGAGTTTGACGAAACGGATAGTCCCATGAAGTTGGGGACGTCGACTTTAGTAGGAATCGATATAAGTATCGGACACATTTGACTACGAGGGGCAAAATGGTCAAAATAATTATTTAACTGATTAAATGATTAAAATAATATTTTTAAGTTCATATGATCAATAGTTGGGGCCATGTGACCTGCATATTGGGACAAAAAGTAAGGAGTATATACGTATATAGTAAGATAGAAGATGAGGGAGCTAGTTTATTCTCTAAACTCAAACCTTTTCATTTTCTAAACCCCCTCCATAACTAGGCTAATAATTAGAGGAATGAATGGTAACATAATGATATCTAATCATGGGGGAGTTACAAGGGGCTAGAGAGTTTAGTTGAATACACCATATATATGTACATTCCATCAAAGTTTTTCTTCCTTTCACAACAAGTTCCAACCGAGAGAGAGAAAAATATTGGGAGTTGAGAGTGGTGCTAGGTGGCCAAAGAATTTTGGAGGTTGCAAAGGAGTTAGCAAGCAAGGGGGTGAGACTCTAGCAAGATTAAACCAAGAGAAAATTTCGTCCAAAAGGAAAGCTTCAAACCATTTCTTATGTTATGAGAAAACTAGTAAGAAAATTATTGTATAAGCATGGTAAATGGTTTGTTTTGACTTTGTAATGTCATACTAGGGTTTGTTTCTGATATATGGTAGTAGAGAGTGAAAATCCTGGTTTAGTACATGCTCTAATTCATAGAAAGTCAAGAAATCTTGCCATGTATGCTAGCTAATTGATAAAATGCCTCTTAGATGCTAATTTGATGAAAACATGAAAAGTTAGAGAATTGAATGGTTGTAACATGTATATATATGTTATTAGAAGTGGTCTAGATAATAAGAATCAAAACCCATGCATGCTAGAATCAAAATCATGATTTTCTCAAAAGTTGGGTTAAACTAGTTTGCATGATTTTTTTTAGGATTTTTGGTCACTCGAAATCATGTCTTAGATAATCCATTTGGAGCATGTAATAATTTTGTAAAATAGTATGTAGCATGAGGTATAACATATCCAAATTTTGTTCGGATCGAAGCTATTTTGAGCGAGATATGAAAATTGTAAGCAATCATGTTAGAAACCGAAAAGAAAAAAAACTGTGAACTGCTGACCCTAAAGACAAAATTTGGTACTAGCTACATTTTCTAGAAAATTATGGGCCTTTGGGATTATTATAGTACACTGAATAAGCTTTCCATAGACTCCAGAACAGACTAATTCCGACTTCGGAGCAAGGAGTTATGACTTTTCAAAGTAGTTGTGTCAAATCTGTCCAACAAATTCAGTGCAGTCCTCTTGCACGGATTTTCTAGAATTTTGTGCTTGGAATTTGAAGTTGGTCCATGAACGAAAGTTGTATCCCCAGAAGTTAGCTTCGCGTGGGAGCAAGAATCGCTCAAAAATGTTTTAAAACGAATTAGTTATGCCTGTTTTAGCGAGATATGGTATAGCTGAAAAAAAATGTAAAAACTGTTATGTTTGGGCACTTTTAATTTCTGTTTTGGGCTGCCTATGATGTCTAAAATGGGTGGCATATATTTTCTAAATATATTCTCTTATGATGTTTATAGCATATCCAATAGGAGACCCTTATACTTCAAACTAGATTGTGTATAAATGGTGATTAACGAGACACATGTAATTAGGTTACGTGAAGGTTAATTACTAGCGTGTATTATAGCAGGCTCATCAAGCAAGTTTCCTAACCCTAATTTCTTTTGGGTACATTAAATCCTTACTAATCTTATCGCAGTAAGGGTAACTATTGGACTTGTGTTAGTTATTCATGCAAGTTTCCTAACCCTAATTTCTTTTGGGTACATTAAATCCTTACTAATCTTATAGCAGTAAGGGTAACTATTGGACTTGTGTTAGTTATTCATGCAAGTTTCTTCGTTGAAAAGTCATACAAACTTCAATTATCTTGCAAGCTTATCGATGATTACTCAGTTAATATTTTAACTATCATATGTTTAAGTTTTATTTCATTATCAAATTGTTCTAAGTATGTTCTTAGCCTTTGGTTCTGGCTAGTTTTTATTGATGAAAAATGATTTAAAACACATCTTTCGAAGCTATTGAATGTTTACCAATCCAAGTTGCCTTGGTGAGGTCTCGCGTGATTACTAAGATGAACAACCCGAATGAACGGGAAAAACAGATGTCGGGCAAATAGTCCCATTTATGCTTATGCATTTTAAACTTAATACATGTGCACAATGTAGGGTACAATGGGTTGATCACCTGGCGTACTTGCAGAGACAGTTTACAGTCTATTTGATTATTAATTCGTCTGATGTTTTTTTTTATGAAAGAAATATGTTCAGGGTATTTTTACACCCCTTAGTATGATATTGAAAATTCTTAAATTTCCATTCTTGATGTTCCTATTTAACACTTGATAATCTTTCAACAGTTGAGATCTAGTAATTCAAATGCCTTTATCCTGATGTATATTTCCCATTTATTCCGTATACTTGCTGGGCAATTTGTGCTCATTCTTGTTTAAACCTTTCAGTTAAGGGTGAGAAGGCTGAGGGTTCGGGCAAGGACAAGGGAAAGTCCAAGATGAAGTGATGCTAATGATTATGTAATAAGTTAATTATTTCCGCATATGTGTAATGTAGCGATAAACGCTAAGACTAAGTTCCAATATGTTTTAAGGTTGTAAAGACTTGAAATTTTATTTCGACTATTTGTGTAATGGGTAATATAATATTATTATTATTGTTAAAGTTTACTTAGATAGATGATGTTGTATGTTGTATCATGAGCACCAAGTCCTGTAATCGATGTTACACGGATTTGGGGGCGTCACAATAATCATAGCTGCAAAAGGGCGAAATAGATTATGTAAGTTATAAAGACAAGGTGGTTACTTGCTAGCTATAAGTTTAAAAAATTTTCATCTCAAAGAGAGCCTGTGTATTGTTAAAATCATGGCAGTTCCAAATAATTGAATGACTTACCCGCTTAAAAGCTAAAAACATAGAAAAGTAGAGGGATCTTCATAAAGACATCTCTAAATTTCAAAATTACTATGAACATACAACCAAAGCGATACACCCACACTGATATATAATTCCACAATGTGAACAAACTAGAAAACGGCCATTGGATCTGTTTAAGTTAAACAGATGTATAGAACAAGAAGTCCATATGACAGAACAACGTGAACAAATGAACAACATAATAAGTAAACTAATAAATTACCAACTTCTCAAAAGAAATAAAAGTAAAAATTACAAAATGCTTGTAATTAATTACAAACAAACAAAAACCAACAAATTGCTAACATGTATTCTATATTGTTAGACAAGGCTTCGTAACTTATCAAGAAGCTCCATTAATGGAGAAATCAAGTATAAATAAAGAAATGAGAGGGAAAATATTAAAACAATGAGAGAGTAAGGGGGAAAAGCCAACAAATTTAACAATTCAAAACCCAGCTAACGCCATGAGGAAACAGTAAGAAGAGGAACATTGTTCCAAGCAAGAGAAATAAACGGTGGAGACTCAACCAGTGAATATGATGAACTGTAATTGCAATACCATAGTAATATTTTGGTTTGACTAACTGCATAATGGCTAAGGGAAACTGGCTCAAAATCGGAACTTTCCATCAGTATCCCCCACTGCTCTTTGTCCTCCATACGCTCCCTTCTAATTCCCGGTTCCTCAGAATGCCCAATAACCCCGACAAATCTCCTGCCCAGTAGCAATATCTCCACTTTCAGCCTCTCCAGCGATTCCCGGGTCAAGCTTGGTTCCTGGGAATCAAATAATGATGAGTAGTATTTGAGGGCGTTATTGAAACGAGGAAAAAAAATCGACCCGGTTCAAAACGGCTTCATATTCGCCCAGTGTTATAATAATCGGGTGCAGTGATTTGCCCAGTTTCAGTACAACTTCATTGCTAGCATTTGTCTCATCCAGCAAGTTATACAACTGAAGCATGAAGTTTACCGCCAAGACTTCATCCGGATCAACCCGAAAACTCGATGCATTAAGCTCTTGAAACGGTGTTAAAACCGGTTCAAACTCAAATTCAGATCCAATACCTTGGCCAATTCCCACAACCGATTCCCGGTAGCATTCAGTGATGCTTCTGGAGATTTCACCAGTGTCAGCGCCGGAATCCGAGAGATCCTAATTTTAGTAGGTTTTCTGGTTGTTCGAGTCGCCAAAGCTTGTAACAGAGCATTTAGTGATGTTTTGCTTGCTAATTAAATTCGCACTTAGTCTAGAATGGGTAGCTTGGGTTTAGCCGGACGGTGAGGAGAGAAGAAGGCTGGGATCCGCAGTGAGGAAGAAGAAGGGGGAGGAGAGATCGAGCAAATCACCTTGCCTTCCACGAAAATTTCTTGGTCCCTAAGCCTTTTGGGGGCGCATGGCTTCCACCCCCGAATCGCCACCTCCTGCTTCATATTTGTCGAGTTGTTCCCCTTCTTTTCCAGCTCCTGCTCTTTCTTCTTCCCCTTTTTATGAAATTGCCCTAACTACTGCTATATTGTTCATTCCTTTTTTTTCCCAATTCGGGTGTTATATGGTTAAAGGATTAGCTTAATTTATTAATCCCCTGGGAAAAGGGTCAAAAAAGCCCCTGATGTTTACCCCAATGTCCTACTTGCACCATAAACTAATTTTTTTTCGCAAAAGTACCCTTAACGTTACATTTTTTTGTCATCCGTGCCCCTACCATTAACAAAAGACAAACAGGGTTAAAATGTGATGACGTGGTAGGCTTAAATATAAAATATATTCTAAATAAAATAATATATATAATTTAATCAAAAAAATACTAAAATTCAAAATAAAAAAACATAACATATTTACATCATTTAATCAAAATAATAAAATTTAAATTATTTTGTTAACTAATCAAAACAACTAATTAAATAAAATAAGTTGTATAACATATTTACATCATTTAATCAAAATACTTAAATTACTAAAATCATAATACTAAATAATATTTTTAAAATTCAAAACTGGAGTATTATGATTATTTTAGCAATTTTTAATATTAATTTTTAAAATCATATCAATTTAAAAATATTATGATGTAATTTGAATTTTTAATACAATTTTTAAAATATTATTACAACATCAAATTATTTATATTATTTATAACATATATAGATTATGTATAGATTATTACATCATCAAATTTTTATATAGTTTAAAAATATTATTTAGTATTATGATTTTAGTATTTTAATGATGAAATTTGAATTTTTGTTGTTTTGATTAATTAACAAAATAATTTGAATTTTAGTATTTTTAGTATTTTTAATTTTATTTTTTTAGTATTTTAGTATTTTTTTTAAATTAGTTAGGTTTTTATTTGATTTGTTTAGTTTAAATTTTATTTTCTTTCTTCACATAATATAATTTATTATTTCCCATATTCACACAATATATATATATATATATATTGTTTATTATATTATGCTTATTTTCTTTTAAAAAAATAATATTTCTTAAACCAATTATTCTTTCGTGAAAAATTAATTCATATCAAACCTAGCACTTAACATATTTATCACATATTAAAATACTCATTACATCGCATGTATTCACGTACACTGCAACATATATTCAATGCCGTATATAATAAAAAAAATTATTTACAAAATTCTTATTTTAATGTATAATGAAAACTACTGAACGCTATTTGAAATGGCGTTGAATTTTTGGATATTTTTTTGGCTAAAAATCAGAAAGGCAACCAATGCCACTTAAAAAAAATATTTTTTTGAAAACGAATTTTATAAAAATTATATTTTATTTTTTTTAAGAATTTTGAAAAAAAATAAAAATGTGATCCAATACCAAACTAAACAGCATTGTAACTTTTTAAAAAAAAATTATAAAGCAAATTTGTAAACAAAAAGAGTAAAATGTAACATCACTTTAAGTCATCACTTTAAGTGATGTTGGAATCTTTTTCTTTTTTTTAATTTCTTTGATTTCTTGTACTTGTTTACAAACATTAATATTATTTTATGTTTATTCTCTGTCATCGGCGTTGGAATTGAAGGAGTATATAAGACTTCAGGTAAAAAAAACTAAAATTCTAACGCCAATTAAAGTGACATTTCATCTTACTCTTCTTTTTTACAAATTCATTTTTGTAAAAAAAATTAAATAAAATAGGGATAAAATTGATATTACATTAATATGTGTCAAACTAACTTATTAGGAATGACTTATAAGTCATTTTTAAATAACTTTATTCTATTTTATTTCATAAAACATAATAAATTTTTCTTCATCTTTTATGTTTTCTCTTAAAATTGATAGTATTATAACTTAATTTTATAATATATTTGGAAAAAAGGTAAAAGGAGAACTAAGAATAGCTAGGGGTATACAATTACTATTCTCCTTTTTATATTTTATTTTTGGACTTAAAAATATGTTCATTATTTAAGTTACTCCCTCCATCTAAGAATAAAAGTTCTTATTATTTTAAGTAATCTTAAGTTAACTATTAACTTATATTAAAAAATCTATTTTTTACAATAAATTGTGCGTAATATCCTTAGTATTAAATATAATATTTTTGTTATTTATAAATATTTATATAATATCACTAGTCATGTATAGAAAAATATGCAATTAGATGCGAATTTAAATATAAATAATTTTATCAGTTGACATTTTTTTTAAATTCACATAAAATAATCATTTGTCAGACCCCAACTTTTTGAATAAAGATTAAATTTTCTCGAAATATATTTTTGAATATTATGGCGTGGATTTGATATAATGTTATAGTTGTGGATAATATTTACAAATTTTGCAAAGTACGCAAGTTGTTATATAATATTCGATTGGTCGGGGAATATTCGTTTTAACATGGAACATTCGTACAACGGCACAATCATTGGTGGACCCCCACAACGGAATTATTGTCGGATTGAAAAAACGACAAAAATACTTTATAAAAATAACTGCGGAAGTTTTATCGTTAACTGTTGAACTACTCGGTAGTAAAAGTACAGTAATACGCGTGGTTGCATAGTAGCACACGGTATTGAGTATTGATGCTTACGTGAGAAGTCACTCAGTTATACTCAATTATTGCTATAGTAATTGCTGCATCATATCTCTCATAATATTGATTCGATTATTGTCGTAGTATCATCTGCATAATATGTTATTTTATTAAACCAATAATTGAGACGACAAAGTTATTCATATTATTAAATTGCAATACTTATAATGTCTAGAAGTTCTGTCAAGGAGAGGTTTGGCCACCTAATTGCGCGCCAATAGGGAGAAATCCTTATTGGAAAGCCCCCTCTTTCTTGGGAACGACCTGGTTGATAAATATTGTGAGTTATAATATTAATGATGAATGTTATTAAAATTGAAGTTGTGTTCGGAGTTGAATTTGGAGACGCGGACGTGATATTTGAGTCCAGAACGATGAAATTAGTAAAAATAGTCTATAAACACAAAATTTTCTAGAATTCACTATTTGGTCAAAAAGTCAACAGTTGACTTTTTCAGGAAAAGTCAAACTTCAAAATTTTAAAATTTATATTTTTGATAAAAATGGTTTCATTGTGTTGAAATTATTTGTGTTAGTGAAAATCAAAAATTATTTCGATAATAATTAATGTCTGGAGGTTATATTGACCAATTGGATATTTAATCGGATAAATGAGCAATTGATTGCTATTATTTCACATAATTATAACTATTTGTTCACATGTGTATACTATTATTTCACATTCTTGTTACTATTAGGGAAGTTCGTGCAAGATTGATAATACTTGCATGACTAAGTTAAAAATAGAGGTATAGATGGAGGTACTATACTGTAATTCGTATTTTCACATGTCTAGAACTATTGATTCACATAATTTACTATTGAATCACATTATTTACTATTAGGAGAGGTGGTGCAAGTTTGATAATACTTTCATGACTAAATTAAAAATAAAGGAAAAGTTAGAGGTATTGTACTGTAATTTTTCGAGCCCCAAAACGTGCAATTATCGAAACTATATTTTTCTATAAATAGAAGCTCATTCTTCCTTCATTTCTCACCAATTCACAAAAGCTTTAGAGCGGTTATTATAGAGAGAAATTATAGAGAGAAAGAAGAAGAGAAGTATGATACCTCACTATTCCAGTATCCAATTTTTCCAAGGTAGGAAATATTATTTCTTTCTTATCTATGAAGAGAACTTCTGTTATTTCATTCTTAATTATTCTATTGGAATAACATGTATACGCGGGTTACCCTATACTTGGTGAAATTCTTCTGTTGTTCCATTCTTTATCATTCTGTTGGAATATCCTGTCTGTATATTCTACGCTGGACCTGGTTCCATCTTTATTATTTTGTTGGAATATCCTGTCTGTGCGTTTTATGCCGGACCTGATTCCGTCTTTATTATTCTGTTGGAATATCCTGTCTGTGCGTTCTACGCCGGACCTGATTCCGTCTTTATTATTTTGTTAGAATATCCTGTCTGTGCGTTTTACGCCGGACACCTGATTCCGTCTTTATTATTCTGTTGGAATATCCTGTCTGTGCATTTTACGCCGGACCTGAATCCGTTATTTATTATTCTGTTGGAATAACCTGCCTGTGCGATCTATCGCATACCTGGTGATTTCTTTTGTTATTCCATTCCTTATTGTACTCAGTTGGTTAAAGTTTTGACTTCTATATTCCATGAAATTAGTGGAATATCATTGATATTTACGCTTCATCCAGTATCTTTTCATGGAAATATTCTTCTGCGGATTCTTGAATTTTACTCTACAAAGCAGTATCATGTTGACAATTTGGACGTTATTAGTTCCTGGTTAAAATAATTCTTGAACTTGTTTTATTGAATTCTTATATCATTGTCATCATCCTCATGTTTATATTTTGTTGAAAGTCATCTGTGGCCTATAGTGCATAGATGAACTTGGTATGATTATGACCAGGGATTATTCGGTGTAATCATGACCGTAATGTTACAAATGATGTGATAAAAGTCCTCATTGGCCCATAGTGCATTGATGGACAGTTATTGGCATGATCATGACCATTATTGAATACACAAATATTCTTGGCCCGTATTGCATGGATAATTGTGGTCGTGATACTAAAGAATATCCTTGGCCGTAGTGCAGGGGTGATTCAATGATGTGGATTATTTATTAAGCTGAGTCTCAGGGATAAAAGTGATGAAAAACCTTTTAAATCATAAAAGATAGTAGATTTTATTCTCTACTTGACTCTTTTAATGGATTGCTTGTTCCACTACAATTAAACTTGATGGTTGTTATATTGTATCAGTTTAACACTATTGAAGACTAACGATATTATATTCTGCATTATCTCAGTCATAATATTTTCTACTGGGCTAGTTGATCTCACCCTTTTACTTTCATTGTTCTCTTTAGAAAATGAGAACGTAGCAGGGACTAGTCGGGGAACGGAGTGACGGGCCAGATGATAGCATTAGTAGTCATCACTATTCTGTGAAATAGTGTGATAATAATTGTAATGAGGATTCCTTTTGAGGTTGTATAATCTCTAGTAGACAATATTTGTATTCAAACTCACAGCTTATGTTTTGTCGTATTGTATACGACAGTTGTATTATTAAGTTGTATTTGTATTCTGTACCATATATTTGACGACTCAGAATAGGTGATGTATACCTATTTTGGGGGCGTCACATCATTACTTTCATTCTCGGAGTGAGGGAGTACTTGCAAGTATATATATATTTATAAATTCCTTCACTAGTATGACCTACCTAAGTTTATTTGGTATTTAACTGGTTGGTCAGAGTATAGGGATAATGTGTGATATATTAGTTAACCCTTATTTTGTGGCAGTATTAGAAAATGGCATCCGAAAATGTTGAGATAAGCAATGAAGCACATGAGATCGTGGAGTCACCACAGATTAATACCCAGGATAATGTGCAACAGGAAGACAATAATCCTCAGGTGAACAACAACACCGACCAAATGGAGAACTACAGAATGTTTAGGAGCTTTCTAGAATTCGTACAACATCAGGAAAAAGAAACTCCTGTCCAAAATGTAGGTGGAAACACTGGAAACTCCCGGACGGTCACCGCTAAATAGTTCAAGGAGTTGGGACCACCGGAGTTTATTGGAGAGCCAAAACCACTTAAGGCGGATGCATGGATAAAGCAGATCACCAAGATATTTGATGTCTTGGGATGCTCCGAGGAGCAAAAGGTTCCTTTTGCTACCTTTATGTTGCGAAGAGAGGCAGATTACTGATGGGAATCAGTAAAGCGTACTCAACCTGCCGCACTGAAGATGTCTTGAAAGAAGTTCCAAGAACTGTTCAACGACAAGTACTTTCTCGAAAGTATTCGTCACATTAAAAAGGTAGAGTTCATCAAGTTGAAGCAGAACAATATGACCGTGCCGCAATATGAAGCTAAGTTTGTCGAGTTATCCCGGTTTGCGTCCCACTTGGTTAATAATGAGGAGAGAATGACGCGGATGTTTTTAAGAGGTTTGAAACCGAAGATACGTCAATATCTTATTTCTCATAAACTGTGTTTGTATTCAGATGTTATAAATAGGGCTCAGTTATTGGAGCGCGATAACGGGTCAACGCAACCAAGAGAGAGTAGCCGGCAGAATGAAAATACCATTGGTAACAGTCATCGAAGCGGTGACAACAAACATGGAGGGAATCAACATGCCAGAAATGGTAACCACTTCGGTGGTAATCATGGCCAAGACAATAAAAGTGGGAGTTTCAAGAAGAGGAGATTTAATAATGATGGAAGGACGTCAGCACCAGCACCTGTTGTTAAGGAAGGAGAACGACCGCCGGTCGTATGTTACAAATGCGGAGGGGAGGGACACATCAGTCCAAACTGTACGCAGCAGTCCAAAGCATGTTACAATTGTGGAAGAGAAGGTTAACTAGCCTAATTTTGTCGTGCACCAAAATCAAGTCCAGCTGGGATGGAGGCATCAAAGTTCATCCCAGACAAGACAAAACTGGTAGTTCAAGGGAGAGCGTTTGTTGTAACCTCCCAGAAAGCAAGGAACCTGAACGAGGTCATCACGGGTAAGCTTATCATAAACTCTAGTGAAGTATATACCTTATTTCTCCTACTTCTGCTCAACGTTTAAATTTGACTCCGGAGAAATTGGACTTTGACTTATCAGTTAAAACTACGTTGGGAGAAACCTTCATTACATCCACGGTTTATAAGTCTTGTTTGATTCAAATCGGTAACCGCACATTACATGTCGATCTTATTTTTTTAAAAATACTTGTGTTTGACGTAATTCTAGGAATTGATTGGTTAACTACTCATCATGTAAAAATTGATTGTTTTCGTAAGATTGTTAGTTTTCATATTCATAATCAACCTATTATGCGAATTCAAGCGACCAAATCATTAAAATCAATCACGGTCATTTCAAGCCATAAAGTTATTCGTTTATTGAAAAACGGATGTTAAGCTTCCTTAGCTCATGTCACAGATTTAAACAAAAATAAGTCAATTTTGAATGATATTTTTATTGTTAATAAATTTTCTGACGTATTCCCTGAAGAACTTCATGGCCTACCCCCAAAGCATGAAATTGAATTTTGTATCGACCTTGAACCTAGTACAAAACCCATTTCCAAAGCCCCATATCGAATTGCTCCTATTGAACTTCAGGAGTTGAAGACCCAATTGCAGGAATTGTTAGACATTGGTTTCATTAGTCCTAATACGTCTCATTGGGGTGCTCATGTTCTATTCGTGAAGAAGAAAGATGGGAGTATGCGACTTTGTATTGACTACCAGGAATTGAACCATATCACCATCAAGAATAGGTATATGTTACCTCGCATTGATGACCTGTTTGACCAGTTGTAAGGAGCAGAATTATTTTCAAAGATCGATCTTCGTTCTGGATATCATCAGCTGGAGGTTAAAACTGAGGATATTCCAAAGACTGCCTTCAGAACTCGGTATGGGCATTATGAATTCTTGGTCATGTCCTTTGGATTGACTAATGCTCCTGCTTCCTTCATGGATATGATGAACCGAGTATTCAAGGAATATTTGGATCACTTTGTGGTTGTCTTTATTGATGACATTCTCATATATTCCAAAAGCCGTGAAGATCATGATCAAAACTTGAGGCTGATACTCCAAAAGCTTCGTCAAAACAAGCTTTATACTAAGTTGAAGAAATGTGAGTTCTAGCTTGAGGAAGTTGCATTCCTTGGGCATGTGATATCAAATCATGGAATATCTGTTGACCCAGCGAAGATTGAAGCAATTCAAAGCTGGGAGCAACCAAAGTCAGTGACCGAAGTACGTAGCTTTCTTGGCTTAGCTAGTTATTATCGGAGATTCGTGGAAGGATTTTCTCGAATCGGTACTCCATTAACTCAGCTGACTCGAAAAGATACAAAGTTTGGTTGGAGCAAAGAATGTGAGAAGGGTTTTTAAGAACTCAAGGGAAGACTCATTTTAGTACCTGTTCTGGCAATACCATCTGGCTCAAAGGGATTTGTCATCTATAGTGATGCTTCGGGCAAAGGGCTAGGATGTGTTCTCATGCAACATGGGAAAGTCATAGCATATGCCTCTTGGCAACTCAAAGAATATGAGAGGAATTATCCTACTCATGATCTAGAGTTGGCAGTTGTTATCTTCGCACTTAAGATTTGGAGGCATTACCTATATGGAGAGAAGGTGGAGATCTATACGGATCATAAAAGCCTCAAATATTTCTTCCCCCAAAAGGAACTCAATATGCGACAACGACGTTGGCTTGAACTGTTGAAAGATTATGATCATACCATTCAATACCATCCTGGTAAAGCGAACGTGGTAGCTGACGCATTGAGTAGAAGATCATATGTGGGTACGAGTGCAATATTGTCAACACAAAGACCCATTTTGTATGACTTACAAAGGATGGAGATAGAGTTAAAGACTCCAGGGACCCATGTGATGATAGCGAATATACGAGTAGAACCGACTTTAATTGATAAAGTTAAAGCTGCTCAAGCTACAGACCTGGTGCTGATACATATGAGGAAGAAAGTGCAAGAAGGTGTTATTCCGGAAGAAAGAATCGATGAAGAAGGAATACTTTGAGTCAACTCCAGACTTTGTATTCCTAACAACCCTGAATTAAAGTATATAATTATTATGGAGGTGCACAACACACCGTTTGCAATCCATCCTAGGAGTACCAAAATGTATCATGATCTTCGACATATATTTTGGTGGAGCAATATGAAGAGAGAGATAACAGAGTTTATCTCAAGGTGTTTAACTTGTCAACGAGTCAAGGCAGAGCATCAAGTACCAAAAGGTCCATTGCAACCACTTGAAATTTCAGAATGGAAGTGGGAGCACATTACCATGGATTTCGTTACTAGTCTTCCCAAGGTTTCTCAAGGCATAAATTCAATTTGGGTCATTGTTGATAGATTGACCAAGTCTGCTCACTTCTTACCTATACGAGAAACTTATAAACTTGAACGTCTTGCTCGTATGTACATAAATGAGATTGTAAGACTGCATGGTATGCCAGTATCCATAGTTTCTGATCGAGACCCAAGATTCACTTCACGATGTTGGGTTAGTTTGCAGAAAGCTATGGGCACGGATTTACGATTTAGCTCGACATATCATCCTCAGACGGACGGACAGTCGAAGAGGACTATTTAAACTCTTAAAGATCTATTAAGACTCTGTGTCCTTGACTTCAAAGGAAGTTGGGACAAGTTCTTACCATTGGTGGAGTTTTCCTACAACAACAGTTATCAAGCAAGTATTGGCATGGCTCCATTTGAAGCGTTGTATGAGAGAAGGTGTCATTCTCCAGTATGTTGGGATGAGGTGGGTGAAGCAACGTTATTGGGACCGGAGTTGGTACGTATGACTACAGAAAAGATTCAAACGATCTGACAACGCATAAAAACTTCACAAGATCGACAAAAGAGTTATGCTGATCTTCATTGAAAGAACATAGAATTCGATATTGGAGATCATGTGTTGTTACATGTTGCTCCATGGAAAGGAGTTAAGAGATTTGGAAAGAGAGGAAAGCTCAATCCTCGATTCATTGGCCCATTTTTAATTCTCGAGCGAGTAGGAACTGTGGCCTATAGACTCGTCTTACCGCCAAGTATGTCTCGTGTTCATAACATTTTTCACATATCTATGATACATAAATATATGAAAGAACAGAACCACATTATTGAGTTAGAACCAGACGAGATAGAGGAAGATTTAACGTATGAAGAGTTACCTATTAAAATCTTGGATAAGAAGGATCATGTTCTACGCTCTAAGGTTATACCTCAAGTCAAAGTTTTGTGGAGAAACCACGATGTGGAGGAAATGACTTGGGAGTTAGAATCTGAGATGAAGTCAAGGTATCCTCATCTCTTCGACATACCAGGTATGTACCCTAATTTCGAGGATGAAATTTCATAAGAAGGGGAGGTTGTAAGACCCAACTTTTATGAATAAAGAATAATTTTCTCGAAATATATTTTTGAATATTATGGTGTGGGTTTGATATAATGTTATAGTTGTGAGTAATATTTACAAATTTTGCAAAGTAAGCAAGTGGTTATATAATATTCTATTGGTCGAGGAATATTCGTTTTAACAGGAAATATTCGTACGACGGCACAATCATTGGTGGACCCCACAACGGAAGTATTGTCGTAGTTAGAAAACGATAAAATTATCTTTCTATAAAAATAACGGCGGAGGTGTTACCGTTAAAACTGTTAAACTACCCGGGAGTAAAAGTACAGTAATACGCATGGTTGCATAGTAGCACACGGTATTGATTATTGATGCTTACGTGAGAAGTCACTTAGTTATACTCAATTATTGCTACAGTAATTACTGCATCGTATCTCTCATATTATTGATTCAATTATTATTACAATATCATCTGCATAATATGATATAATTATTAAATCAATAATTGAGACGGCAAAGTTATTCATATTATTATTTGCAATATTGACAATGTCTAAAAGTTTTGTCAAGGAGAGGTTTGGTCACCTAATTGCGTGCCAATAAGGAGAAATCCTTATCGGAAAGCTCCCTCTTTCCTGGGAATGACCTGGTTGTTAAATATTGTGAATTATAATATTAATGATGAATAAGTTCGTGTTGATTAAAGATGAATTTTATAGTTCTATTATGTTGGAATTAATTGTGTTAGTGGAAATCGACATTTTTTCGATAATAATTAATGTCTGGAGGTTATATTGTCTAATCGGGTATTCGGGACACTTTTTGTGTCGGAGTACTATTCACGAGTTACTATTCATGAGTTACTATTCACGGGGTACTATTCACCCGTAAAATATATTTCTTTTCGTTCCAAATCATTTTTGGGTACAATATTATTCCATGAGGAGATGTGCTAATTTTTCAGACCGTTGGTTGAAGATATATTAGTAAATCAATATGGACCGTCTATTTAAAAGTAAATCAATCTGGATCTCAGTATTTGATTCCCTGGAATCAAGCTTGACCCGGGAATTACCGGAGAGGCTGAAAGTGGAGAGATTGCTATTGGGCAGGAGATTGCCGGGGTTATTGGGCATTCTGAGGAACCGCGAACCAGAAGGGAGTGTATGGAGGACAAAGAGCAGTGGTGGATACTGGTGGAAAGTGTCGGTTTTGAGCCAGTTACCCTTAGCCATTATGCAGTTAGCCAAGCCAAAATATTACTATGGTATTGCAATTATAGTTCATCATATTCACTGGTTGAGTCTCCACCGTTTATTTCTCTTGCTTGGAACAATGTTCCTCTTCTTACTATTTCCTCATGGCGTTAACTGGGTTTTGAATTGTTAAATTTGTTGGCTTTTCCCCCTTACTCTGTCAGTGTTTTAATATTTTCCCTCTCATCTCTTTATTTATACTTGATTTCTCCATTAATGGAGCTTCTTGATAAGTTACGAAGCCTTGTCCAACAGTATAGAATACAGGTTAGCAATTTGTTGGTTTTTTTTTGTTTGTAATTAATTACAAGCATTTTGTAATTTTTACTTTTATTTCTTTTGAGAAGTTGGTAATTTATTAGTTTACTTATTAAGTTGTTCATTTGTTCACGTTGTTCTGTCATATGGACTTCTTGTTGTATACATTTGTTTAACTTAAACAGATCTAATGGTCGTTTTCTAGTTTGTTCCCATTGCGGAATTATATATCAGTGTGGGTGTATCGCTTTGGTTGTATGTTCATAATAATTTTGAAATTTAGAGATGTCTTTATGAAGATCCCTCTACTTTTCTATGTTTTTAGCTTTTAAGCGGGTAAGTCATTCAATTATTTGGAACTGACATGATTTTAACAATACACAGGCTCTCTTTGAGATGAAGATTTGTTAAAATTATAGCTAGCAAGTAACCACCTTGTCTTTATAACTTACATAATCTATTTCGCTCTTTTACAGCTATGATTATTCAGGATATGGAGCATCCTCTGTTAAGGTAAGGAAAATTATAATGATTATATTATTCAAGTTTATGATTTTCACTATGATATTGAAGCTTATAATGCTTAAATTTTGTTAGCCATCTGAGTTAATTTAATATCTTATACTCTGACAAAGAGTGCTTCTGTTCAAGTATCGCACATCGGGTAACACAATTTTGAATTGTTACATCTCTTTGCTCCACGACCGCCTGTCGTTCTTCAGCCTGCTCTTCTAACTCATGAATACGATTTTGTAATTCTAAATTTTGATTATAAAATTCTTCTAATAAATTCTCCTCAGGTTCCTCTTCTTCTTCTTCTTCTTCCTCGCTCTCAGCAGCTTCCTCTACGACTAGCTCTGGTGCAACTATTAGTTCTTCACTCACCACGTAGATATCTCTAATTTCTTCTTCGTCTGACATAACATTAACGTGGTTGGTGATTAAAGGTGTCTCAACGGTCTCATTCACTCCATTGTTAACATTTTCAGCTGCCATTTCAAACACTGCCACAAAAAAGGGTTAATTAACATGTCACATATTATCCCTATACTCTGATCGACCAATTAAATACCAAATAAACTTAGGTAGGTCATACTAGCGAAGGAATTCCCCATCTCTCCCCTCCTAGTTCTTGTCTCACATCTCAGCCAGTGATCATATCCCTAAGCTTTGATAACAACTGTGACGCCCCCAAAATAGGTATACATTACCCATCTTGAGTCGCCAAATACATGGTACAGAATTCAAATACAAACTTAATTATACAACATGAGTTGTGAGTTTTAATACAAATATTTCCTTCTAGACAGTATTCAAACTCAAAATACGACAAAACATAATATGAGAGTTTTAACACGAATATTGTCATCTAGATAATATTCACACTCAAATTCAATCTTATTACATTTATAATCACATTATTTCATAGAATGGTGAGGACTACTAATGCTATCATCTGGACCGTCATTCCATTCCCCGACTAGTCCCTGCTACGTTCTCATTTCCTAAAGAGAACAATGAAAGCAAAAAGGGTGAGCTCAACTAGCCCAGTAAGAAATATTATGACTAAGATAATGCAGAATAAATTATCATTAGCCTTCAACAGTGTTAAACTGATACAATATAACAACCATCAAGTTTAACAGCAGCGGAACAAACAATCCATTAGAAGAGTCAAGTAGAGAATAAAATCTACTATCTTCTATGATTTAAAAGGTTTTTTTATCACTTTTATTGTTGAGACTCAGCTTAATAAATAATCCACATCATCAAATCCTCCCTGCACTACAGGCCAAGGATATTCTTTAGTATCACGAACACGAATTATTCATGCACTACGGGCCAAAGATAATCGTGTTTTCATCAACGGTCCTGATCATGCCATAAAACAATTATTCTTTGCACCCTTGGCCGAAGAGAATCCATAGCCATAATCATACCAAAAACTGTCCATCAATGCACTTCGGGCCAATAAGGACTTTTTTCATATCATTTATAACATTACGGTCATGATTATACCGAATATTCCATGGTCATAATCATACCAAGTCCATCTATGCACTACAGGCCACAGATGACTTTCAACATAATATAAACATGAGGATGATGACAATGACATATTAATTCAATAAAACAAGTTCAAGAATTAATTTATCCAGGAACCAATAACGTCCAAATTATCAACATGATACTGCTTTGTGGAGTACAAATTTAAGAATGCTTAGAAAAATATTTTCATGAAAAGATACTGGGTGAAGCGCAAATATCAAGGATATTCCACTAATTTCATGGAGTATAGAAGCCAAAACTTTAACCAAAAGAGTATCATAGAATATATAAAACTGCAATGGAGTTTTCACCCGCCATGCGGTAATTAGACCTGGCAAAGATGGCACAGGCCCGCGGGCCGGTCCGCCCGCCACGAGCTGGGCTTTGTGCTATATTTTTTTAGCCCACTAAAAGATGGGCCTTTTTGGCCTGACCGGTTTTTGGCCCGGTCCGTGAAGGCCCGGCCCGTGGCCCGCGACTCTTTGTTTTTTAACAAAATTTTGCTACTTGTGGGTTATGAGGCTTGAACACAAGACTTGTAAGTAAATAAATAAGAGTTCAAAACAACTGAGCTACAACAACTGTTTATTTTTAATGCAATCTTCAATATAAAAATATATTTTTATACAAAACAATCATATGTTAATACGGTATTTAACTATTATAGTTGTAGTAAATAATAATTGTAGTTTAAAATTTCTTAATTCATGTGGCTGTTAATAAGTCCCATAAAACAAGCTAATTAATTAAATAATGAGATATTGGGCAATGCCTAAAATCATGTCATATAAATCTTCTAAGAATCAATTTAAATATTCAAAGTGCTAAAATCTTGGCATCTCTAAGTTCCAACCGTGTAAATCTTGGAAATTAATTAGATATCTCTTGGAACAATATTTGTGGAGTCATGAATGCATTTTTAAAAGTTAAAATAAATTATATTAATTTAAAAAAATCAAATTTGATTATATACTTTGAAAGTAATTTATAATACTATTAAAATTTTAATTGATTGAGATATATAGTTAATGTAGGTAATTAGAATTATTGTTTATTATAAATTATTTTATTATTTGTAATATTTATTATTATTACTATTTTTAGTGTAACAAGATTTTGCAAAAAAAATAGGGAAAGAAGCCCGCGGGCCGGGCCGGGCCGGCCCAACCCGGGCCACAGGCCTCAAATTATCAGCCCGCTAAAACCCGGGTCATTTTTGGCCCGACCCGTGCTCGGCCCGGGCCCGCCCGCCCGTCCGTTTGCCACCTTTAACGGTAATCCACATAGATAGCTCATTTCCACAATTTAATAAGACATGAATACAAAGGGTCATTCATCATGCATGTGACAATACACATAGACAGGATATTCCAACAAAATAATAAAGAATAGAATAACAGAAGAATTCACCATGCATGCGATAAACCGCACAGACAGGTTAGTCCAACAGAATAATAAATAATGGAACCAGGTCATGCGTAAACGCACCGATAGGATATTCCAACAGAATAATAAATAACGGAACCAGGTCATGCGACAAGATGTTCCAATAGAATAATAAAGAATGGAATAACAGAAGAATTTCACCATGTATGCGGTACTTCGCATAGACATGTTATTCCATCATAATAACAAAGAATGGAATAACAGAATAATTTCACCATGTATGCGGTACTTCGCATAGACCGGTTATTCCAACATAATAATAAAGAATGGAATAACAGAAGAATTTCACCCAGTATAGGGTAGACCGCGTATACAGGTTATTCCAACAGAATAATAAAGAATGAAATAACAGAAGTTCTCTTCATGAATACGAAAGAAATAATACCCCTTACGAGTACAACAAATAATATCCCTTACCTTATAAAGAAGAGTACTCCGACAGGTAGGGCGGGGATATACTTGAAGAAAACTTGCACTACGCTCAAAGCTTTCTTAAACTCTAAAGAAATACGCTCAATATTTTAGAAAAAGAATTCTCTCTCTAGAGTTTCAGTGAATTCGTAAGAATAATGAAGGAATGAGCTTCTATTTATAGGAGAATGGACAGAATAGTAACTAATTCATGAACGGTTCAGCTTGATTTACTTTTAAATGGACGGTCCATATCGATTTACTATGCAGAACACTATGTTGGTACTATGCAACACTATGCATAATAAAATATAATATATTTTAATTATTGTCTAATAAAACAAATAACTTTATAAAAGTATTTTGGTTTATATAAAAAAATTTTACTATGCAAAATAATATGCATAATAGAATATAATATATTCTATTTATAGTCTAATAAAATAAATAACTTTATAAAAGTATTCTGTTTTATATAAAAAGATTTTACTATGTAAAATACTATGCATAATAGAATATAATATATTCTAATTATTGTCTAATTAAAAAATAACTTTATAGAAGTATTTTGTTTTATATAAAAAACTTTTCTGTTTTATTACATTAATAATACTAATAAAACAAAATTTATATATATAAACTTCTGTGACTTCAGAAAAAGACACCTCAATATATTTAACAACATTTATCATAATTATTATAATTCACAATATTAATCGACCAGGTCTGTCAGACCCCAACTTTTATGAATAAAGAATAATTTTCTCGAAATATATTTTTGAATATTATGGTGTGGATTTGATATAATGTTATAGTTGTGGATAATATTTATAAATTTTATAAAGTAAGCAAGTGGTTATATAATATTTGATTGGTCGGGGAATATTCGTTTTAATAGAGAATATTTGTATGATGACACAATCATTGGTGGACCCCACAACGGAAGTATTGTCGTAGTTAAAAAATGAAAAAATTATCTTTCCATAAAAATAACGGCGGAGGTGTTACCGTTAAAATTGTTGAATTACCCGATAGTAAAAGTACAGTAATACGCGTGGTTGCATAGTAGCACACGATATTGATTATTGATGCTTACGTGAGAAGTCACCCAGTTATACTCAATTATTGCTACATTAATTGCTGCATCGTATCTCTCATATTATTGATTCAATTTTTGTTACAGTATCATCTGCATAATATGATATATATTAAATCAATAATTGAGACAGCAAAGTTATTCATATTATTATTTGTAATATTGACAATGTCTAGAAGTTCTATCAATGAGAGGTTTGATCACCTAATTGCGCGCCAATTAGGAGTTAGAATTCGGTTATAACCAAACCGAATAAGCTATTTGGTTATAACCGAAAACCGAATTATTGATAATTTTACTATCCGAAATACTAACTGAAATTTAAAAATAACCGAATAATCAAAAATCGAATTACCGAATTGTGATTTCAGGTATTCGGGTAATAACCGAACTAACATCCAACATATTTACTGTTAACTATTTCAAAAATTAATTGTCCAGCAAGGCAACAACTGTTAACTTAATTGTCCAGCAGTAAAGTAACTTAACAACAAATGTTTAAAAATACAGCAAGTCAGTAACAACAAGCCAACAAATTAACTGTCCAGTCCTTAAGACCTTAACAAAGTTACAAAGTTATGACTTAACATTTAACAAAGCAGCAACAAGCCAACATGACTTAACAAAGCAGCATTGCAGCAACAAGACAGCAGAGTAGCAGGCAGGCGGCAGCAGCTAGTATAATGACTGCAGAACAAATAATGAATTAGATCACATGACCAAACAGGTAAAGGGAAGAGTATATAATTAGATCCAACACCTTAGAATGTTTATAAAAACTGGAATACACATAATGAATTTATAATACCCATTGGATTAACTATCATCATCAACCTTCATATACAAAACATTACTGACTGCAGAAACAAAACAACTAAACCAACTTGATATCATTGAAACAATTTAATACGGTTGGTTTATCATTGAAACAAGTTGGGAAATATCATACATTTAAAGCTCTGTAAACAGTAGTAAATTAGTAAAAGCAACAAGTTATTTCCAACACTGAAAGGGCTTTCTAGTCTTTCAAGAAAAAACTGGGTAAAAAGTAAAAGTATTTCGTTTGGCTGGCATAGAATACAGATGATACAAAGTACTCACTGGTAGAGGAGCAAAATCATGATTTATGTACAAAATCTAGATTCAATACATTATTGCTGAAAGTATAATGACGAAATAGTTTTGGAGCAATAAAAATAGTTATTTAATAGTTAAAAAAATATAATATTTGACTTCTCCACCAAAAGAGTTGAACAAATTTTCCTCTTCCAAGTCCTCGACATCAGAACCAAATCACTGTCATTCAAAAATGCAAGATCCTCAGAATCAAGACATAACAGAACTCAGATCCTTAAATCATAAAAATAACTAATTAAAGCAGTAAGCATTTGCAAAAGAAAAGATAAGTCAAAAACTAGTTTTTTTTTATTTTAATAGCATATAGTAAATATTAAATCATCATATTTCACACATGAAGTTAAAAAAATATAATATATGTCGAAAAAATCTGGTTTAATATATATTCCAAGTTAGGGAAACAAAATCTGTATAAACAAGTTAATATTTATTGAATCTGGAGTAATAAAAATCTGGCACATTATTTATGTACAAAATCTGGTTTAATATATATTCCAAGTTAGGGAAACAAAAGAAGAAAGCCTTAAGTCCTTAACCATAAAAATTAAAAATTCAGTAAATGTTCATTTCCTGGCGGATAGATCTGACTTAAGATCTTACATTAACTAAAAATAAAACCAAAGGAATTGATCTACCTAGCATAAACTAACAGAACCTGGATTCATGACTCGCTAGTCGCTTGAATCATAAATGGAAAACAATTAATGAAAACAATTCAAGTAGCTGGCTTGCTAAACAGAAACAAATGACCAAAATATATAAACTGATTTTAATGAGCAAAGAAACATCACTCTGAAGACTTAGACCCATCATTCATCAAGATAATTGCATAGAAAATTCGTACTAGTAACCGAATGGCGGATGAGACTTTCTTGACTCTTAAGACTTGAGAGAATAGAGATTGAGAGTTTGAGATGGACTGCCGCGCCGAAGGCGATGAGGCGATGGTCGTCGGCGTCGACCGATGAGAGAATTCGAGATCTAGGTCTGGCCGTCTGGGTTTGAGAGTTGGAGATCTGAGAGAATTCGAGATTTGAGAAAGTAAAGTAGATCTGTAGTGCAATGTTCTTTGTTCAGACTTCAGAGTTAAAATAGTGGGGCTATCGAGTGTAAATTAGTAATTTAGAAAACTAGATCTGTAGACTGTAGTGTTCTTTGTTCGGTCATATAAATATTTAACTTTTGTAAAGATTTATTCGGTTATTCGGTTAACCCGAATCACCCAAAAGTAAAACCCGTACAAACTAACCGAAAACCGTAAAAAAATTCGGATATAACCGAAATGTTAAAAATAACCGAATTAGCAGAAAATTTCGATTAAATTATTTCGGTTCGATTCTTCAGTTATATCCGTTTTTTGCTTAGTCCTAGCGCCAATAAGGAGAAATCCTTATCGAAATGCCCCCTCTTTCTTGGGAACGACCTGGTTGTTAAATATTATGAATTATAATATTAATGATGAATAAGTTCGTGTTGATTAAAGATGAATTTTATAGTTCCATTGTGTTGGAATTAATTGTGTTAGTGGAAATCAATATTTGTTTCGATAATAATTAATGTCTAGAGGTTATATTGTTCAATCTGGTATTCGGGACACTTTTCGTATCAGAGTATTATTCACGAGTCACTATTCACGAGTTACTATTCACGAGTTACTATTCACGGGTTACTATTCATGGGGTACTATTCACCCTTAAAATATATTTCTTTTCGGTCCAAATCATTTTTGGGTACAATATTATTCCATGAGGAGATGTGCTAATTTTTCAGACCGTTGGTTGAAGATATAATAGTAAATCAATATGGACCGTCCGTTTAAAAGTAAATCAATCTGGACCGTTCATGAATTAGTTACTATTCAGTCCATTCTCCTATAAATAGAAGCTCATTCCTTCATTATTTCTTACGAATTCACTGAAAATCTAGAGAGAGAAACTATAGAGAAAAAGAAGAAAAGTATTCTGCTACTTCACTATTCCAATATCCAGTTTCTTCAAAGGTAAGGGAGATTATTTGTTGTACTCGTAAGGGGTATTATTTCTTTCTTATTCATGAAGAGAACTTCTGTTATTTCATTCTTTATTATTCTGTTGAAATAACCTGTATACGCGGGCTACCCTATACTTGGTGAAATTCTTATGTTATTCCATTCTTTATCATTATGTTGGAATAACCTGTCTATGCGAAGTACCGCATACATGGTGAAATTCTTCTGTCATTCCATTCTTTATTATTCTGTTGGAACATCCTGTCTGTGCGTTTACGCCGGACCTGGTTCCATTATTTATTATTCTGTCGAAATATCTTATTTGTGCGTTTAAGCCGAACCTGGTTCCATTATTTATTATTCTGTCGGAATATCATGTCTGTGCGTTTATGACAGACCTGATTCCATTATTTATTATTCTGTTGGGAATAACATGTCTGTGCAATCTATCGCACACATGGTGAATCCTTCTGTTATTTCATTCTTTATTATTCTGTTGGAATAACCTGTCTATGTGGATTACCACATGCATGGTGAATGATCCTTCGTATTCATTCCTTATTAAATTATGGAAATGATCTGTCTACGTGGATTACCGCATGGCAGGCAAAAATCCGTTTGCAGTTTCATATATTCTATTATACTCAGTTGGTTAAAGCTTTGGCTTCTATACTCCATGAAATTAGTGGAATATCAGTGATATTTGCGCTTCATGCAGTATCTTTTCATGGAAATATTCTTCTGAGCATTCTTGAATTTTACTCTACAAAGCAGTATCATGTTGACAAATTGGACGTTATTAGTTCCTGGAGAAATTAATTTATAAACCTTTAAAATTTATTCTTGAACTTGTTTTATTGAATTATTATGTCATTGTCATCATCCTCATGCTTATATTGTGATAAAAGTCATCTTTGGCGTACGTGCATAGATGGACTTGGTATGATTATGACCAGGAATTATTCGGTATAATTATGACCGTAATGTGACGAATGATGTAGTAAAAGTCCTCATTGGCCTGTAGTTCATTGGTGGACAGTTGTTGGTATGATTATGACCAGGGATTATTTGTTATAGTCATGACCATTGATGATTACATAAATATCCTTGGTCGTGGAGCAGTGATGATTCGATTTTATTTATTAAGCTGAGTCTCAGCGATAAAGTTAATGAAAAACTTTTTTAATCATAGAAGATAGTAGATTTTATACATTACTTGACTCTTAGAATTGCTTGATCCGCTGCAGTAAAACTTGATGTCTATTGTATTTTATCAGTTTAACATTGTTGAAGGCTATTGATAATTTATTCTGCATTATCTTAGTCATAATATTTCTTACTGGGCTAGTTGAGCTCACCCTTTCTTTCACTGTTCTCTTCAGGAAATGAGAACGTAGCTGGGACTATTCGGGGAACAGAGTGATGGTCCTAGATGGTGCATTAGTAGTCCATACCCCGGCTAGTTCCTGCTATGTTCTCACCTCCTGAGAAGAAAAATGGAACAAAAAGGAAAAGGGTGAGCTCAACTAGCTTTGTAAAGAATATTATGACTAAGATAATATACAAAAAATTATCATTAGTCTTCAACAGGGAAAAATATGATAAAATATAATAGACAACAAGTTTTAGATCAACAACTGCAGCGGAAACAACAATTCATTAGAAGAGTCAAGTAGAGAATGAATTCTACTATCTTTTAAGATTTAAAAGTCCATCATCAATTTTTATCCCTGTAATATCAATAAATATACATCTTGAATCAAATATTTATCTTTGCACTACAGGCCAAAGATATTCATTTGTATCACCAGTTGGTCATGTTCATCTCAACACATGTTCATCTTTGCTCTGCGGGCCAAAGATATTCATTAGTTAATCATTCATCTTTGCACTACATGCCAAAGATATTCAGTAATATCATCATTTAGGACTGAGGATGATGAAAAATATCTTAAAGAAAATGAATCTAATGAGATAAAAGAACAAATAATAGGGATTCGTATTACAGTTTATCCAAGTTCAATAATACTCCACAATAACCAATTCTGAAGCAGAATTCAAAAATAAAGATCAAAACAAGGATACAATCAAAGATAGTAACCATAATAGACATCTTGGACAAAAAAAAAAATTTATTTTTTGTGAATAGTGTCGTATACGTGAATAGTGCCGTATACGTGAATAGTTACTCTGACACAAAAAGTTCCAAATTTGATAAAAAGTTCAGACCAATATTTCGGAATAATGATATTGAAAGAAATAATATCATTTACGAAGAAAAATAACATCCCTTACCTCAAAATAACGGTACTTTTGATCGGAATATCGGATATAAAATCGAAGGAAACTTGTACCGAACAACAACTCTCAAAGTATCTAAATACTCACAAAAATACGTTCGACAATATAGAGAAAAAGAAAACTTATTTCTGGTGTAATTTTTAATTCTAACCTAAGCGCCTATTTATAGAAAAATAATAGAACGCCAAAGGAGACTAAAATAATAAAATAATATTATTTCTTTTCTCAATTCTACGCACACCTTTGGAAAATTCAAGCATACCAACTTGGAAAGAAAAAAATAGCAGCCCACATATTTTTAAACAAAAGTAGGTCTCACCCACAATTTAATAAAAATTATTTTATTTTTTAAAACTTTAATAATTAATAGAAAATAGTCCGTTTATCAGAAAATACAAATTTTATGACCATTCCACACGAAATTGAATTTTGTACAACTTGTAGGTTTAAGTTTTTCCAAATTTCAGAAAGAAAATATCCGAAATCCACAAACGGATAATTTTTAATATTTTAATCCGACAAAATACTGATAAAACACCTCAGCATTAATTTCTTCATTTATAACCACATAAATAGATAAATCCATCACTTATAACCTCATCAAATAAATATTTCTTTACCATATAAATTAATAATTAATTATTCACAAATAATATTACAGAATCACAATTATGACAACCAGATCGTTCCCAGGAAAGAATGGACTTTCTGATAAGGATTTCTCCTTATTGGTGCGCAATTAGGTGACCAAATCCCTTTCCTAGACAGAACTTCCTTAGACATTGCCAATAATGATATCTAATAATATTATTCAAATAATATGAAATATTGATCTGATAATGGGAAATACTGTGCAGTGATAATTATTGAAACAACAATAATATAAAATATCAACGTAGCAATTATTGAATCAATAAATTAAAACATTGAACAGTAATTACTGTAACAATTATTGAGTAGTGCCTTCTTATGTAAGAATCAATAATTCAAAAATATTGTGCAATACCGTGTACTACTGTGCAACCACGCGTATTACTGTATTTTAACCACCGGGTATTACAACAGTGTCAACGGTAACAACTACGTCGTTATTTATAAAAACTCAAACTTGTCGTTTTTTTCATCCTATCATTTTTTGTTATGGGGCCCACAAATAGTTGCGACGTTGTACGAATATTCCCCGACAGAAAGAATATTCCACTATCAAACGAATATTCCCCAACAAAAATGAATATTTTATAACCACTTACTTATTTTGTAAAATTTTCACATTTCACCCATAACCAAAGTATTATATCAAATTATCACCTTATTATTCACAATAATAAATAGAGAAAATTTGATTTTATTTATAATAAATTGGGTCTTACAACATACTTGTTTTGTTATATGTATCCAAATCATACCCAAAACACTGTATTATGAAAAAATCTAGTTCCATAAAATATTAAACTTTTTTTAGATTGTTTTTTAAAAAAAAAAAAGTCCGCATTTTAGTATCGTAAAGGAGTCCTTATCTGATCCGGACCAAATATATATATATATATAGGGAAATGATCCAAATACGTTAGCCAGAGGGACCGTTTCAACTAACGCAATCCAGCTGTCCAAAATTAGAGTGAATGACTGAGATGAAGGCCTAGCCGCTACTCCATCTAGCGTCCAACCAAATTTTTTTTGTTGGCCGCTACTTCCTCTAGCGGCCAGTTAAAACGACCGTATTTTTACTGGCCGCTAGAGGGAGTAGCGGCCAACAAATTTTTTTGACTTAATTACTGATTATCCTCATTCAGTCTACTTATTAATTAATAAAATAAAATAATAAAAAGTTATATGTATAATCAGTAATTATTCTTATACTTATTAATAAAATAAGTATGTATAAGGATAATTAATAATTTATGTCATATGATTTTTAATTATAAATAGAAAATAGTGATTGAATTTATATTATAATCCTACTCAAATATATAAATTCAATCACTATTTCCTATTTATAATTAAAAATCATAAGACGATAATCAGTAATTATTCTTATACATACTTATTTTGTTAATAAGTATAAGTATAAAGATAATTACTGATTATCCTTATAATTTTATTATTTTATTTTACTAATTAATAAGTAGTATGTATGAGGATAATCAAGATAATATAATTAAGCCAATTTTTTTTTGTTGGATGCTACTCCCTCTAGCGGTCAGTCAAAACAAAGTCGTTTTCACTAGCCGCTAAAGGGAGTAACGGACCAACAAAAAAAATTGACTGGCCGCTAGAGGGAGTAGCGGTTGAGCCCTCATCTCAGCCATTCACTTTAATTTTGGACAGCTGGATGAGCGCTAGTTGAAAGTAGTCCATTTGGCTAACGTATTCTATAGTATATATTCCCCGATGTCATACATATATTTGATCATGATTAAAACCATGAGTACCGAAATTATTAACAAAGTTCATTAGTTTAAGAATTTATAGTTTGGAATAGTTGATCGGTGACATATGGTGTTCCATATTAGACCGTAAGATTTATGAATTATGATTTTTAGAATATATTTTTTTCAAAAACAAAATTAATTTAAATTTAAATTTTTAATTTTTAGTCAAGGTTAAACGCTTAAATAGAATAGAATCTTTAAATGGGGATGAATAATATAAGAATTGAATGTAAAAATATTACTTAATACTAATATTTATGTCATATACGTAATTTAAGAGAATATTTAAAGATTTAAATTTTATTAACATATCCAATATGATCAAGAACATTGTTTTACTATGATAAATGATAATAATAAAATTTAAATTTCTTAATTTTTTCTTAAATTATCTACTATATGATTATTATATAACAATTTTATTTTATATAATTTATTAGTATTTTGTTACATATGTCATGACGTCGTGATTTTTAGTTTTGGTAATTTCTAATTAAATTTTATCCAATATTCTCTTAAATTACGTACATGACATAAATATTAGTATTAAATAATATTTTTACATTCAATTCTTATATTATTCATCCCCATTTAAAAAATAAAATACAAATTCGGTCAATTTTGCTCATGGACGTCATTTGTATTTTTTGTAAAACCACGTAGGAAAATTGGCCATATTTTTTAACGTTCGTGAGCAAAATTGGACGGAATTGCTTGATTGAATATTTTTAAAAAGTACAGTGGACTAATTGAATATTTTAAAAGTATAGTGGGGTAATTGTGTTTTTTACCCCCAATTTTTTAACGTCCGTTAGCAAAATTGAACGGAATTTCTTGATTGAACATTTTTAAAAAGTATAGTTGGCTAATTGAATATTTTAAAAACACAATAACTAATTACTTAAAACACTACAACCACAGTGGGTTAAAAGTGTTTTTTCCCAAAAATATTTATAAGACTGCGGGGGGGAGGGGGGATGTATAATATTTTGAAGAATAATGATTTCGTTGTAACATATATTATGAAAATTAATATACCCAATAACAAGTTCTAAAAAAATTAACTACATAAAATACTATACCTACAAAAAAATTTAAAATAAAGTAAAAAAATAAAATAAAATTAATCCCATCTATATGTCAACTATACTACAACAGATATCAAACAATATGATTTTTTTCCCTTACATTTAAAACAAAAACTTAGAATAATATGAAGGGCCATATAAGGGGGTCCCAAAACTAAGGCTGTAAAATAAGCAAACAGTTCGAGCTCGATTCGTACACGCCCGACTAAAAGTTCGATTCGAGCTCGACTCGAAATATAAATGAGTCAAATATGAGCAAATTTTAAAGTTTGATAAATTACTCGAACCTCTTTAAATTATAATTTTTTATTGATACTCGGATCATATACGTTCAAAAAGTTCAAACTGCTCGGACTCGATTCGGAATCGTGCTCGACTCGGTAGCTAAATGAGCCTCAATCAAACCTTATTTTATACTCGATAAATTTTGTAAGCCAAATATGAGAATCTCAATACTCGGTTCGTTTACACCCTTACCTAAAACAACAAATAAAACTGTGGGTCGTCCCCAATTTAATTAGATGCGCAAACAAATAGCCCAGTTTATTGGGCCAGTTTAAATTAAAAATAGGATGAATTACATATATTAGTACATTTTTTAAAATAATTATAATAATGATACATCTAAAAAATAATTACAAAAATATAACATTTCATCATTTTTATTTACAATACTAATACAATTAAAAGTCCTTAAATTAAGGAATTAATTTTAATGGGCTGACATAGCAAATTAGTGTCAATCTTATAATAGGGTTGGGTTTTTTTTAAACGCGTAATCACCGTCATCTAGGACTCTTCGGTTAACAAAAATCCTTATTTGCATGCTGAAATATTTTTCTCTATCTTTGTTTGAACTCTATTTCTCTCTCTCTTCTGTTTGAAATTTTTTCTCTCTTCTGTTAACAAAACATAATGCAAAACTCCTTTCAGATTATGTTGTTCTAATTTTGAATATATCATTTGATAATTATGTTGTTCAGTCTCGAAGAAAGCTATAACGAAGGAGGTGGAGCGTATTGATAACCTATTCAATTCTTATACAAATAAGTCTTTAGGCATGATTGAGTAAGAAACTTTATTTCAGCATTTCCTCTGACTAGTTTTAGTGATGAAAACAAAATTAAGTTTGTAAAAAAGCCATGGTTAATGGTTTTCCCGGAATTTATTGTATGAAATACTGCTTTTTTTACTACTACTCCACCGTAGTACTATTGTTCCCCCCCTTCCTCATCTATTATAAACGGGATTGGTATTGGTGTTAAGTGTTAAATGTTTGTCAATCCTGTAATCCGTTGACATTCCTGAAATTCTTTCATTATTTGGCATACAATATTTTTTTATACAATATTTTTGTTACTATCATATAACTGTTTGGTTACTTCTGCATTATGTTTTGGTTACTGTTAACTTGTGATTCGGATACCATTTTTGTTACCTTGATTTAGTTTTTTGGTTACTTTTTTATGTTGTTATGGTTACCATGTATTTGCTTAGTATACATTGGTTGACTAAACTTGGTTTGGTCTACATGTTTTTTTGTGTTGGTTAACATTAAAACATGGTTTGGTTACTATCATATAACTGTTCGGTTACTTTTTAGTATGGTTAAACCATGTATTTGCTTAGTATATATTGATGTATTATTTTTGTAAATTCCTTCAAATATCTTCTACAAGGTTTATGCTCTTCTAGTTCTACTTCCATTTTCACAAACACATCCTACATGAGCTCTGTATTTACTAATCCCAAGGTATTTCTCTTCCTCCCACAGGTTCATAATGTAGAAGTCTTTTCTAGAGAATGAGAGCAGCCATGAAGAAGAAAGTATCAGCAGCGAAAAAGCTCAAGTTTTAGGAAGCATTGCACCAGATTTTGATTAGTTCGATTGTTGTTGTCTTGTCCTTCTAAATTGTGTTTCGTACTTTGGTTTTTGTTGGATATCCATAACCATTTGTTATGGTTAGTGAGTATGTAATGTTTATTAGAGCTTATGTAAATGAAATTACATATTTGATTATATAATAAATTATTTGACATTGTTTGTTGGTTCGTATTAAGTTGTGTCTGATACATTATTTGAAAGGTGCAGTTGGTAACCAAACATGCATAGAAGGGTAACCATTTTATTTTTTGGTAGTAACCAGATAGTTACAAGCTTGTATCAGGACATATATCAAGTGTTAAATGTAACCATTTTATTTTTTGGTAGTAACCTGATAGTTACAAACTTGTATCAGGACATATATCAAGTGTTAAATGTACATGTGAAAGTATACATGGGTTGCCTAAATTGGGTTAGATATACCGGTTATTTCTGTTTTAGTTACCATTAAGACATGTTCTGGTTACTTTTCATATAACTATTTGGTTACTTCTTTATTATGTTTTGGTTACTGTTACTTTATGGTTTGGCTACTATTATTGTGCCCTCGATGTGGGATTTTGGTTACTGTTATTTTTATTCTGGTTAATATGTAATTGTTTAGTATACATGGAGTGCCTAAACTGGATTTCATTACATGATATTTATGTTTTGGTTATCATTAAAACCTATTCTGGTTACTATCATATAATTATGTGGTTACTGTTTTATTATGTTATATTATGGTTACTGTTATTAGTAACCAGATAGTTACAAGCTTGTATCAGGACAAACATCAATTGTTAAATGTACATGTGAGAGTTTTCATTTATATATATGGTTACTTATAGATCTCATATTAAAATAAAAATAGTTTGAGAGGTGCAGTTGGTATCCAAACATGCATATAAGGGTAACCATTTTAGTTTTTGTTAGTAACCAAATAATTAAAAACTTATATCAGAACAGTTATCAAATGCTTAATGTACATGTGAGGGTTCCCATTTATCTAGCTGATGGATACTTTTAAATTACATAGTTATAAAAGTTATTTGGAAATGGTCCATTTGGTAACTAAATATGAATATAGAGATAACCATTTTATTTTAGATGGGTAACCAAATTTACATAAAAATGTTTCAAAACAGTTACCAATTGTTCAATATATTTGTTTACTTTATATTGATAACTCATGATGGAATCAAAAATTAATATATTAATCAACATCAATTTTGGTTACTGTACACCATCAAAAATGTTACCAACCATGTGGTTAATAGTTACTAACAGTAAATAATTATATATTCCTGTAAACAATTAAATTTGTTGTATTGGTTACTGTAAGTCTCCATTGTCTAACAACTGAATAAACATTGTAAAGTAACCAAATCAATATTAGACAGTAACCAAATTACATAATCTTAGTAAACAGAAAATAAATCAAAATTTTAACATACAAATTTAAAGGCCTAAATGATGGAATTTGACCAAAAAACCATGCAGTTCACCAACAAAACTAGTAATTTTTGATCGTTGACCCGTTTCCATTGAAATTAGGCTCCGAAAATGCCAAAATCCGACACTCTAAACTTGACAGAAATTACCAAATGTTCACTGGATTATCACGTTTTGCACTACATATCATGTTTTGTATCACTTTGAACGAACAAGTTGATGGAACTAGTATGCCGGTAACTTGAAATTTGGTGTATTGGTTACTATCAGTCCATGTACCATTGAAATAAAGTACAATTGAAATCATCTCCATTGTCTGACAACATAATAAGCATTGTAAAGTAACCAAATCAATGTTAGCTAGTAATCAAACTGCATGATGTTGGTATCCAGAACATAAAACACATTTGTACATTCATTTTACAATAGAAATAATCAGTATATTGATATTTATTACCAATTAAATTATAACAGTTGTATGCAGGTAACCAGTGTAGCCAATAAGTAATCATCATATTAAAACAAACCAAAATCATGACAACTTTATACATTAATCATGACAACATTATACAGTAACCAATCCATTTTAGATTGTAACCAACACATATTTATTTAGTAACCACAAGATAAATACATTTTGTATTGCATTTTTATAGTACAAAATAACTAGTATAATTTGTTTGTTACCAACTAAAGACAAGCTTTTGTAAGAATATAACTGTGACGACCACAAAACAGGTCCATTCCATCCAACCCATTCTGAGTCGCCAAATACATGGTACAAAAACAAATACAACTTCAGTAATACAATCGTCGTGCAAAATACGACAACACATATATTGTGAGTTTGAATACAACTATTGTCTAATAGACAGTATAAAAACTCAAGAGGGGTCCTCATTACAATTATTGATACGCTATTTCACAGAATAGTGAGGACTACTAATGCAACCATCTGGACCGTCAATCCATTCCCCGACTAGTCAAAGCTATATTCTCATTTCCTGAATAGAACAGTGAAAGAAAGGGTAAGCTCAACTAGCCCAGTAAAAAATATTATGACTAAGATAATATACAACAAATTATCATTAGTCTTCAACAGTATAACAACCGATAAAATATAATAGACAACAAGTTTTAAATCAACAATTGCAACGGAATAAAAAATCCATTAGAAGAGTCAAGTAAATTATAAAATCTACTATCTTCTATGATTTAAACAGTTTTTCATAATCTTTATCGCTGAGACTCAGCTAAAAAATAATCCACATCATTAAATCATCCCTGCACTACAGGCCAAGGATATTCTTTAGTATCACGACCACGAATTATCCATGCACTACGGGCTAAGGATATTCATGTATTCATCAACGGTCCTGATCATGCCATAAAACAATTCATCTTTGCACTACGGCTAAAGAGAATCCATAGCCATAATCATACCAAAACCTGTCCATTAATGCACTACGGGCCAATGAGGACTTTTACCACATCATTTATAACATTACGGTCATGATTATACCGAATAATACCTGGTCATAATCATACCAAGTCCATCTATGCACTACACGCCACAGATGACTTTCAACAGTTGGTCATGTTCATCTCAACACCTGTTCATCTTTGCACTACGGGCCAAAGATATTCATCAGGTAATCATTCAACTTTGCACTATAGGCCAAAGATATTCATCAGTTAATCATTCATCTAGGACTGAGGATGATGAAAAACATTTTAGAGAACGAATCCAGTAAGATAAAAGATAAAATATTAAGGATTCGTATTACAGTTTATCCAAGTTCAATAATACTCCGAAATAACCAATTTTGAAGCAGAATTCAAAAATAATGATAAAAATATGGATACAATCAAAGATAGTAACCATAATAGACAACTTGGACAAAAAGAAGAAAATTTTATTTTTCGGTGAATAGAGCCGCATTCGTGAATAGTGCCGTATACGTGAATAGTACCGTATACGTGAATAGTAACTCCGACACCAAAATATAGAAATTCCACAAGAAAAATAATCATGCTTCGTGAATAGTACTCGTAAATAGTAACTCGTGAATAGTAACTTATGAATAGTTACCCCGACATAAAAGGTTCTAAATTTGATAAAAAGTTTCAACCAATATTTCGGCATAATGATATTGAAGAAATAATATCACTTACGAAGAAAATAACATCCCTTACGAATATTAAACGAAAATAATATTCCTTTCGAATATTGAACGAATATAATATTCCTTACGAATATTAAATGAAAATAATATTTCTTGCGAATATTGAACGAAATAATATTCATACGAATACGAAAAATAATATCTCTTTAGAATATGAAATAAATAATACCCCTTACCTCAAAAAGATAGTACTTATGACTGGAATACTGGATATAGTGCTGAAGGAACTTGCACCGTATAGCAACACTCAAAGTATCAAAATACTCACAAGAATACGCTCGATAATATAGAGAGAGAAAGAGAGAAAGCTTATATTTCTGGTGTGATTTTCAATTCTAACTTACCCCTCTATTTATAGGAAAATAGTAACACGCCGAAGCAGACTTGACCTGCTACCTGATGGTTTTACCTGTTACTATTACCACCCACCACATTTGACATTCAATTTGAGCATATTTCTCACCAACCAAAAGTGGGGCTCACCAATTCTAGAATTTTCTACCAAAATGATAAATTCGGATACTTCAACAATTTCTAAACCAGTCACCTCTTAAAATTCATAACAAATCATACGCTCCTTTTTAACTGTTTAAAATTTGTGGATATATACTCAACTTATATATGTATAACGTATCCAAAAATTACAACGATCCAACGGTTGAATTAAAAATTATAACTCCCGCAATATATCTCAAAAATACTAGTTTAATTTTTAATACCTCCAATCCGACAAAATACTGATAAAACATCTCAGCATTAATTCCTTCATTAATAACCACATAAATAAATCCATCATTTATATCCACATAAAATAAATATTTCCTTACCATATGAATCAATAATTAATTATACACAAATAATATTACAGAATCACATTTATGACAACCAGGCCGTTTCCAGGAAAGAGGGGGCTTTCCGATAAGGATTTCTCCTTACTGGTGCGCAATTAGGCGACCAAACCTCTCCTTTACAGAATTTTCTAGACATTGCCAATAATGTTATCTAATAATATTATTCAAATAATATGAATTATTGATCTGATAATGGAGATACTGTGCAGTGATAATTATTGAACAACAATAATATAAAATATCAACGTAGCAATTACTAAATCAATAAAATAAAATATTGAACAGTAACTACTGTGACAATTATTGAGTAGTACCTTCTTATGTAAGGATCAATAATTCAACAATACTGTGCAATACCGTGTTCTACTGTGCAACCACGCGTATTACTGTATTTTAACCACCGGGTATTCCAACAGTCTTAACGGTAACAACTACGCCGTTATTTATAACAACCCAAACTTTGTCGTTTTTTTCATCCGGCAGTTATCCGTTATGGGGCCCACAAATAGTTGCGCCGTCGTACGAATATTCCCCAATAGAAAGAATATTCTACGACCAAACGAATATTCTCTGACAACAATGAATATTGTATAACAACTTGCATACCTTGCAAAATCTATAAATACTACCCACAACTAGAACATTATCTCAAATCCTCACTATAATATTAAAAAAAAAATATTTCTAGAAAATTAAATATTTATTCATAAAATCTGGGGTCTCACAATCTCCCCTCCTTATGGAGTTTCGCTCTCGAAATTTATGTACGTACCTGGTATGCTGAACAGCTGAGGATACCTTGACTTTACTTCAAATTCTAACTCTTGAGGTATAACCTTTGAGTGTCGAATATGATCCTTCTTATCCAAGATTTTAACATGTATCTCCTCATAAGAAAAATCGTCTACTATCTCGTCTAATTCCAATTCAATAATGTGGTTCGGGTCATCCACATATTTACATAACATAGATACGTAAAAAACGTTATGAACACGCGACATACTTAGCGTTAAGGCGAGTCTATAGGCCACAGTTCCTACTCGATCGAGGATTTCAAATGGGCCAATAAAATCGAGGGTTGAGAATTTCCTCTCTTCATCGACTCTTGCTTCTAGAATAATGCCTTCTTGAACCTTCTTCTTCACATTCATCAGCTCCGGGTCTATAGCTTGAGTAACTTTAACTTTATCTTCGATTCAAACGTATATTTACTATCCTCACGTAGGTTCGTATATTCGCACTTGTAAACGCATACGATCTCCTGCTCAATGCGTCAGCTACCACGTTCGTTTTTCCCACGATGGTATTGAATAGTATAATCGTAATCTTCAACAGCTCGAGCCAACGTCTTTGGCGCATTATACGTTCGTTTTGGTTGAAGAAATATTTAAGGGTTTTATAAATGGGTTTTGTACTAGAGTCAATACAAAATTCGATTTCACGCTCTAGGGGTAGGCTAAGAAGTCCCTCGAGAATACATCAGGAGATTTATTAACAATAGAAATATCATTCACAACTGTGACTCTCATCCAAGACTTGGATAACACATGTAATGAAGGTTTCTCCTAACGGAGTTTCAACCGATAAGTCAAAGTCTAATTTCTCCGGAGTCAAATTTAAACGTTGAGCGCAAGCAAGAAAGATAAAAGAATGGGTAGAACCGGTATCTAATAAGGTATAGACTTCGCAAAAAATTATAATTAACTAACCCGTGATAACTTCATTCGATTCCTCGTCAGGGTAATTCAAAATTCGATGCTGGATTCTCCCAATTGCTGTCGAAAAAGAGAAATACATATCATCTATTTTAGCTTTCTTGGATCGGACTTCTCTTTCCACCATATCAACGCGTCGTGCGACTTTTACCCATGCATCTTTCATTCTCACTCGTTCAGTTACTTCTTCTTTCAGCTGCTCCTTAACGTTTGAATTCTCAGATTCCAGCTTTAATATCGTATACTCTGCCAAAGAGTGCTTCTGTTCAACCATCGCACATCGTGTAATACAATTTTGAATTGTTGCATCCCTTTGTTCTACGACCGCCTGCCGTTCTTCAGCATGCTCTTCTAACTCATGAATACGATTTTGTAATTCTACATTTTGATCAATAAGTTCTTCTAATAAATCATTCTCAGGTTCCTCTTCTTCCCCACTCTCAGTTGCTACCTTTGCAACTAGCTTGAGTGCAAATTTTAATTCCTCAATCACCACATGGATATCTCTAATCACATTAACCTGGTTGGTGATTAGAGGTGTCTCCACGGTCTCATTCACACCATTGTTAACATTTTCAGATGTCATTTTAAACACTGCCACAAAACAAGGGTTAATTGACATGTAACATATTATCCCTATACTCTGACTGACCAATTAAATACCAAATAAACTTAGGTAGGTCATACTAACGAAAGAATTTCCCGTCTCTCCCCTCCTAGTTCTTGTCTCACATCTCAGCCAGTGATCATATCCCTAAGCTTTGATACCAACTGTAACGACCCCAAAACAGGTCCATTCCATCCAACCCATTTTGAGTCGCCAAATACATGGTACAAAAACAAATACAACTTCAGTAATACAATCGTCGTGCAAAATACGACAACACATATATTGTGAGTTTGAATACAACTATTGTATAATAGACAGTATAAAAACTCAAAAGGGGTCCTCATTACAATTATTGATACACTATTTCACAGAATAGTGAGGACTACTAATGCAACCATCTGGACCGTCAATCCATTCCCCGACTAGTCCCAGCTATATTCTCATTTCCTGAAGAGAACAGTGAAAGAAAAGGTGAGCTCAACTAGCCCAGTAAGAAATATTATGACTAAGATAATATACAACAAATTATCATTAGTCTTCAACAGTATAGCAACCGATAAAATATAATAGACAACAAGTTTTAAATCAACAATTGCAGCGGAATAAACAATCCATTAGAAGAGTCAAGTAAATTATAAAATCTACTATCTTCTATGATTTAAACAGTTTTTCATAATCTTTATCTCTGAGACTCAGCTAAAAAATAATCCACATTATTAAATCATCCTTGCACTACAGGCCAAAGATATTCTTTAGTATCACGACTACGAATTATCCATGCACTACGGGCCAAGGATATTTGTGTATTCATCAACGGTCCTGATTATGCCATAAAACAATTCATCTTTGCACTACGGCTAAAGAGAATCCATAGCCATAATTATACCAAAACCTGTCCATCAATGCACTACGGGCCAATAAGGACTTTTACCATATCATTTATAACATTACGGTCATGATTATACCGAAAAATCCCTGATTATAATCATACCAAGTCCATCTATGCACTACAGGCCACAGATGACTTTCAACAGTTGGTCATATTCATCTCAACACCTGTTCATCTTTGCACTACGTGCCAAAGATATTCATCAGGTAATCATTCATCTTTTGCATTACAGGCCAAAGATATTCATCGGTTAATCATTCATCTAGGACTAAGGATGATGAAAAATATTTTCGAGAACGAATCCAGTAAGATAAAAGATCAAATATTAAGGATTCGTATTACAGTTTATCCAAGTTCAATAATACTCCGAAATAACCAATTTTGAAGCAGAATTCAAAAATAATGATAAAAACATGGATACAATCAATGATAGTAACCATAATAGACAACTTGGACAAAAAAAAGAAAATTTCATTTTTCGGTGAATAGTGCCGTATTCGTGAATAGTGTCGTATTCGTGAATAGTAACTCCGACACCAAAAGATAGAAATTTCACAAGAAAAATCATCATGCTTCGTGAATAGTACTCGTAAATAGTAACTCATGAATAAAAACTCGTGAATAGTAACTCATGAATAGTAATCCCGACATGAAAAGTTCCAAATTTGATAAAAAGTTTCAACCAATATTTCGACATAATTATATTGAAGAAATAATATCACTTACGAAGAAAATAACATCCCATACGAATATTAAACGAAAATAATATTTCTCTCGAATATTGAACGAATATAATATTCCTTACGAATATTAAATGAAAATAATATTTCTTGCGAATATTGAACGAAATAATATTCATACGAATACGAAAAATAATATCTCTTCAGAATATGAAATAAATAATACCCCTTACCTCAAAAAGACAGTACTTCTGACTGGTATACTGGATATAGTGTTGAAGGAACTTGCACCGTATAGCAACACTCAAAGTATCAAAACACTCACAAGAATACGCTCGATAATATAGAGAGAGAAAGAGAGAAAACTTAAATTTATGGTGTGATTTTTAATTCTAACTTAGTCCTCTATTTATAGGAAAATGGTAGCACGTCGAAGCAGACTTGACCTGCTACTTGATATCTTTACCTGTTACTATTGTCACCCACCATATTTGACATTCAATTTGAGCATATTTCTCACCAACCAAAAGTGAGGCTCACCAATTCTAGAATTTTCCACCAAAATAATAAATTCGGATACTTCAACAATTTCTGAACCAGTCACCTCTTAAAATTCATAACAAATCATACGCTCCTTTTTAACGGTTCAAAATTTGTGGACATATACTCAACTTATATATGTATAACATATCCAAAAATTACAACGATCCAATGGTCGAATTAAAAATTATAGCTCCCGCAATATATCTCAAAAATACCAGTTTGATTTTTAATACCTCCAATCCGATAAAATACTGATAAAACATCTCAGCATTAATTCCTTCATTAGTGGATAAAATAAATATTTTCTTATCATATGAATCAATAATTAATTATTCACAAATAATATTACAGAATCACATTTATGACAACCAGGCCGTTTTCAGGAAAGAGGGGGCTTTCCGATAAGGATTTCTCCTTATTGGTGCGCAATTAGGCGACCAAACCTCTCCTTGACAAAACTTTCTAGACATTGCCAATAATGTTATCTAATAATATTATTCAAATAATATGAATTATTGATCTGATAATGAAGATACTGTGCAGTGACAATTTTTGAACAACAATAATATAAAATATCAACGCAACAATTATTGAATCAATAAAATAAAATATTGAACAGTAACTACTGTGATAATTATTGAGTAGTGCCTTTTTACGTAAGGATCAATAATTCAACAATACTGTGCAATATCGTGTGCTACTGTGCAACCACGCGTATTACTATATTTTAACCACCGGGTATTCCAACAGTCTTAACGGTAACAACTACGCCGTTATTTATTACAACCTAAACTTTGTCGTTTTCTTCATCCGACAGTTATCCGTTATAGGGCTCACAAATAGCTGCGCCGTCGTACGAATATTCCCCGACAGAAAGGATATTTCACGACTAAACGAATATTCTCCGACAACAATGAATATTATATAACAATTTGCATACTTTGCAAAATTTATAAATACTACCCACAACTAGAATATTATCTCAAATCCACACTATAATATTCAAAAAAAAAAATATTTCGAGAAAATTAAATATTTATTTATAAAATCTGGGGTCTCACAATAACCAATGTAGATAACAAGTAACCATTAATATAAAAAACATAAGTAGAAGTGTACATTAATATGCTTCAGCAACCAATATTACAGTAACCAATTAATCTCTACAGTAAGTTTATATTAGTCAATAACCAAGTCAGCATTAGTCAGTAACCAAGTCAGCATTAATCACTAAATAATTTTACACAGTAACCAAGTCAGCACTATAATTTTACATAGTAACCAAAACATCATTCAGTAACCATTATAATGCTATACAGTAACCGAGTCAGCATTAGTCAGTAACCAATATATTGTTATACAGTAACCAAAAAAGTATTAGGCAGTATAATGTTATTCAGTAACTAATACAACATTAGACAGTAACCAACAGTTGCAGGAAGGTAACCAATGTATTTGATTAGTAACCATTAATATAAAAAAATCAGTAAAACTCATTTAAAATTTATAAATTAATCAAATAAATATTATTTAGCAAACAAATACACAATAAATAGTAACTAATTTATATTTATTTAGTAACCATAATATAAATAAAACATATCAGTGAATCAAGCAATCGTTATAGGAATTCGTAGTAACCATTTTAAGTGTGAAAAACTTAAGAAAGGTAATCAATATAGGAATTCGTAGTAACCACAGAAAACTATATGTACATCAATTTTAAACTCACATACCTCTGTATTCAGTTTTGTATCGAAGTTGATGTGATATTGTATGCTATTTTGCGATCTCAGAGTGTCGTCGCGAGAAATTTTTTTGTCTTCTGCGATCTCAGATGTGTGTCGTGACAAAAGATTTGGATTTCTCCGATTTCAAAGATGAATGTTATGTTCAGTCGCTTGATTCTAGGAGCGATTAGAGATGAGAGAGTCGGTAACTGACGTGTAGGAAGAAAAAAGATCCGTAATTTTAGCAAGCCTAATATTATGTTGCCTTATTTTTGTAATTATGTTATTTGTATTTTATTTTTATAAATATTTTTTAATCTATCTAATAAAATACAAATGATTTTGAATTTTCCGCTCACTTAATAAATCATCTGGGCGTCCAAAGTTTGGGATAAATCCCACCGTTCATACATCTATATAATAAAATACATCTATCTATCTATCTAATAATCTAATAATAATTTAATAAAATACAAATGACTTTAAATTTTCTGCTCACTCAATAAATTATTTTGGTCGTTCAAAGTTTGAGATAAATCATATTGTTCATACGGTGCCGGAGGCACGGGATCCAGCTAGTTGTTTTATATTATTGTTAAGGACCCATGGTTCATCCAAAACAGCGGAACCCGACCCGTGCACGTGAGTAGGAGTATATAATTTCACAGTCCTCCGTCCTTAAAATCTCCGATATAGGAGTGTCAAATTTTCAGTTCGGCGATAGCAAATTAATTTTCGTCTCTCGTCTATTTTAGGTCGCCCAAAAATTAAACCCTTTCGTTCATCAAAACCCTAGAAGAAAGCCAAAACAAAATTCCCCCATTTTCCCCTTCTATACCTACAATTGCCTATTAGATACGTAGCAGTATATCTGTATCTATATCTATATCTATTTTAGAGGTTAAATTTTGTGGGGCTGAAATGGTGGGACGAGAGCAAGCGCTGTCTCTCCTGGCCGCCGCAAATAACCATGGGGATTTGGCGGTAAAGCTGTCGTCATTGAAGCAGGCCAAAGATATCTTGGTGTCAGTCGAACCGTCTATGGCTGCCGAGCTTTTCCCGTATTTGGTTGAACTTCAGTCTTCTCCAGAAACCCTTGTTCGTAAAACCCTCATTGAGTGAGTTTAATCCCAATTCTCTTCACTTTCAATTTCAATTTGTTCTCAGAAATTGGATATACATACATGTATGTCAGATATTTTTATTTTTATTTTAATAGATTGTCACACTGCATACTGTTGTCGGGCCGCCCCTAAAGAATTTTGGAACGAAGATTTGATTTTTTAAAGTCAATTTGCATAATCCTCAAATTTGAAAGGGATATAATTTCATTTAAGTTTAGCTCTAACAAATATTGTAGTTGGTAATACTAATTAGCTAATTACATTAATTATATTTGTTAATACTAAAATTATAGATAGTTCTATCGGTTTTGAATTTTAGGATTTCATAAATTCACCTACAAAAGTCAAAATGTATCCCTAATTTTCTGATTTTGGAATGAAAGGAGTAGGAGAAATGAAGCAGACAATATGATGTACTTTAATATACCGCGTTTTAGGGCATGTGTAGTAGCACATTCTCATGTACATTCAATGAACTTGCAGCACCATTCTTGTTCTCAGTTTCACTTTTTTTTATATAAAAAATTCCCATTATTGGTCTGAGTGATATTGCTCACAAGCTAATCCCCTTATATCTATAATCTAATTGATTGAACTATAATGTTGGTATATCAAAGAACTTAACTAAATTGCTTTTAAGTACTCATATAAGTACAGTTATATATATAAAGGTATGTCAGAGTTATGGTTTGTATAGATGGTCTGGTTGCATATTTGTTGCCAGGTTTAAATATGTTGACCCCCATGCCACCCAAAGACATAAAAGAATTGAAGCAAAAAGAACAAAATGTTTTATGAGACAAAACGAGGTGTTTTAATATAAGGTGTTTAGAGCATGTTTATAGCCCATTCTCATATACATTCCACGTACTTGCACCGTTCTTGTTCTCAGTGACATTGCTCACAAGGTAATCCCCTTATTTTTCACGTATGTATTCTCATTATCTGATGTTTAGCAAAACTCTTGTAATAGGTGATAATTAGGGTCCGTACATATAATTTTCAATTCTTTTTGAAGTTGCTGTGTCATTGTTGATGTTGCTTTCAACTATATTTTATTCTAGTCCAATTAAATGGTTGGTAGGGTGATCGAGGAGATTGGGTTGAAAGCAATGGAGCATTCTTTAATACTAATGCCAACGTTATTGACATCACTGAGGGATAACGACTCTACTGTGGCAACAAAATCCATTATTACTGGCACAAATATCTTTTGCGGCGTGCTATATGAGTTATCATTGCAGGTAACGTTCCTTCTATCTTGTGTGTAAATATATCTTTGTATCTAAAGGTCTTAACGCACGCAGTCTTTGTTTTTTGTTCAATATGTAAGTATATTCTTTGCATTCATTTTGTATATTATGTGCAATTGAGACGTATGATGTAGTATATTAGCTATCCATTCTTCTAATAAAGAATTCTTTTATAAAAAAATGAAAAATTATGTGCATATGATGTGTTGAGTTCCAGGCTGCTTCTAGATTTTTTTTCTTTTACAGTTCTCCCAATATTTTAGGATCAAAATGTCTTAAGAAATTTTTAAAAATTACATAGGTCATTCATTTCGGATTACTCTATCTTGTCACAGAAAGACTAGGTACATCTCGTAGCAATGTGGACAATTGATAGGCTCAATCGTGTAATCTTGCCAATTTATATATCTCCAAACCAAGCATATTAACATTGCGGAGTTTTGGGTTTTTATATTTTCCCTATTATATATATAATGGTTCATTGACTTCATTCATTTTATGTATATAGAATGTGGGACTTTTTATGCATGTATACTTTATTCTTTCTAATTCTTAGCAATTCTTGTTTTAATCTGTCTTACACTTTTTCCTGTTTGTTTGTTTTACTGCCTATTTTTTGCTCTTTGCACATTATTTGTTTTTATTATTTTTATTTTTTGACTATATTTGAAAAATTATAGTTTCACCGACGTGGTATAGTTGAGAGGTGGCTAGAAGAGCTCTGGACGTGGATGGTCAAATTCAAGGATGCTGTTTTTGTCATTCTGTTGGAGGAGGTATGTTGAACATTGATCATGGATTTGAAGTTTCCCTACTGTTATTTGAAAGGCTATTTGATATTTTTTTTATTTGTCAAGGTCATACAAGATTGATTCCCAAGCCAGCATATTTTCTATCCGTTTTTATAAAAACTAAATATTTTTGTTGTTTCATTTTCATTTCAGTAAAGGTTCATGGTCTCAATGTACTATGATTGGTCAATATGGGCCTAGATGGTTATATATATGTGTGAAATTACTCAATGTTGGTTTTTATTCATGAACTATGTGGAGAAAAGAACCCGATAGTACTGAGTAGCACTTCTGCTATTCAATCATAGAATCAATTCTGATAAAGGAGAAACTATATATGTTATTGGTCAAGCACTAACGAAATTCGTGAATAAAATATCATCAAACTATATTTCGGTTTATCCATAAAAGTCCTTACATTTGTGCTGATGCTAGTTAAAGGTATTTGGATGGTACATCACCAAATCGAATTTTTTCGTACACATTAATTTGTACATTAAATTTGTATTTTTTCTATACAAGATTGTAGAAAAAACGTGTTGGATAGCGACACAGTTGGGGTAGTGTAGGATAAGAGAGTGCAAATATTAGAAAGTGGGGAAGAAAAAGAATGCTTCACCCTTACAGGAATTAACGATGTTTGCAGGCCATGGCTACAATAGTAAAAAACAACTACTTTAATCTCAAATAATTCTACTCCCTTTAATTATTTGGGATTACAATTTTTGAAAACCCAAGACTTGGGGACCAAGTAACACTTAGAACCAAGTTCACCTAAATAACTTGGACTTCTTATTGGACTTAACCTAGGAATAATTTATAAGCGATGTACAAATGCTATTCCTCGCAGCTTACTTCTACATCCCAAAAGAACAATTTATAAATTACACTTGACACCTTGTAATCCTCGCCGATTCTCATATTACACCAATATAATCGGAATTTACTTTAAATTTAGTTACACTTGACATTTGTTCTGAATCACTGGGAGCTTATTATATGTTCTTGTTAGACTAGACAGGAAATTTATTGGGAAAATCATCTTTCTTATTTCCCGACTGATATCCTTTCAGGATGCACACGTTTAGGTTTGTAGGTAGGGTCAGTTGGAAGATTTGTATTTTGCTGGCGCGCTTAGTATAGAAAGATGTAGGAGTGGATTAATTATACCCACAAGAGAACGGTATTTTGAACAAAACCACATCTCAAGCCCCCATCTCTAAATGATCTTTACACTCCTTCCCAGCCTTAGCCAAAAAAACTTCCTCAAAACATAGTTATAAATATTGTACCGGTAAGTGTACCGTTTTGTCTAGTAAAACGGTGCATACTGGTACTGGTGCATACAGGTGTAGTGTTTGTAAATAATTAGAAGATTATATATATAATGATTATTATATTCTTGTTTTGCTATTATATTACCCCCATAAAATTTTAAATTCCTTCACTATGTTATTAAGTATAATATATGATTCTTTCAAAATTGTAATTTTAAGAGCTAGACAACCATGAACAAACCAATAATATACACAATTACAGTTTAGAATATTAAATGACTTGACAATTCAAGAGTTATTGGGTACATAGTATCTACTCTTATACTGTATAAGTTGAATAGGTGCCTTTTTGAACAACCAAGTTGGTGAAAAGTAGAAATAGCATAGCAAGAGTCGTAGTCAAATTAAGACACATTGGTGTAAATGCAACTGGTATCCATATACACCACTGTACTTATTTACGCATCTCAAGAAAGTGGAACAAAGTGTTTACTACCTTACTCGTTACCAATATCTTGTTTCCGTCCGGTAAGCATAATTTTGGATTGTCGGCCTGTACCACACCGGTTACACAGCTTTTAGATGAGATAGAACATTCACGTCACAAAAAAAGCCAATTCCGAACCATACCGACCAATATGGTATGGGATTTATAACTATGCCGCAAAATCCCCTTAGGAGTCTTAGACACCCTCATCGACAGTTTAAAATCAAATAGTTTGGAATACTTGAAACTTTGAAAGACATGATTGAATTAAGGTAATGCTCTTCTGCTGGGGGTAGAGAGGTATCAAGGAAGGTCTTCATTAATTTTTGTTCCGGCCAATGTGGGGGTGCTGGGAGGGGTGGACTGATAACATATATAACCTTAGGCACAAAAATTGTGCAAATGTGAGTTTCTTCTTTTCTTGAACCCGTTTTCTCACTCGTGTTAAGTTGTACCTTTTGATTTCAAGGAAAGAAATTGCTTGAAATCCATGAAAAGTATAATTTCATACCTGTTAATTTAAGGACACGCTTTTGTGGTTTGTTGGTTAGTGAACCCTATCAAGTGCTTAATGAAATATCATGCATGGCCTATCTTAGTTTCTTGTTTTAATATGAAACTTGTTTCTGGGGCTTTTTGATTAGGTTTATGTATCCTGGCATTATTTCCAAGTATATTTAGTGTTTAATTAGAATGAAGTGAGAGGGAGATTATAGTGGGTTTAAAATTGGTGGACTTTTGTATGTTGTTTTGTGCCACTGCCACTATAGCTTTGTAGAATACCTAGTAAAATTTGTTTTTATAAATAAATATCACTTAGTATGGTCACAAAACCTAGTGATAAATTTTGTTTTTATAAATAAATATCACTTTGTATGATGACAAAGCCAAGTGATTTTCTTTTTCATAAATAGGTATCACTTAGTATGGTGATATTGCATACTTGCTGGTAAACAAATCTAACTATTGGTAATTGTTTTACTTTGTTAATGTACTTGTACCTATTTTTTGGGTATATCTGTTTTTTGTTCTGTTCCACATGGATTTCTTAGTAAAGTTGTTTCATGTTGGCAATTGAGAAACTGATTATACCAAATTCAGATAACTGGCCTTTTAATTTTTGAATTTTTGAATATGTGGCTAATGTGATCTTTCCTTGGACATGATGTTGTAGGCTGGTTCAATTCGTACAAAGTTGTTGGCTCTAAAATTTTTGGAAACCTATATCCTACTTTTTACTTCTGATACAGATGATCCTGGAAAATCTAATTTGCAAGGTATTCATCTCTTATATTTTTAGAGCTTCAGATGTCTGATTGTCAGTTGATGTAATTACTACAGTATTGCAATTAACAAATTTCTATCTATTTTTCCCCCTTTACTGGGATTTGATTTTGACATAATATCTTTGATTGTTCTTCTGGCTTTAGCTGTAACAGAAAATGGTCGGGCATTTAATGTTTCGTGGCTGTTTGGTGGTCACCCTGTTTTGGACCCTGTTGCACTAATGTCTGAAGCAAATAGATATATCGGTATTCTATTGGATTTGTTGAGATCTGCCAGTAGTCTCCGGGGTTCTTTGACAATTTCTGTTGTTAATTGGTGAGTATGTACAAACATATCAGTTTATTCATTTGTTCATCATACAATTCACACATCTTTCATATTAAAATAGTATTTTATTAGAAGGAAGTGTTTGATGCATATGAAAAAGTGGGTTGGTATAATTTAATAAGCAGATCAAGAAAAAAAATAAATAGGGTAGGGTAATCATTTTCTTATTTTGTTAATTCTTCCCGCAATTAGTCGAGTCGGGTAGCTGCCTAGGCTAGCCTAGCTAGGTAACCTAATGTGTTTATATCCCTAACATGATCTATTTCAAAACAAGTATTTGAATGGAAAAAAACCCTTTTGTTCCCAACTATTGATTTTCATCATATGATGTTCTTGTGAGAAAATCATGTGCAGTTTTGCCTTTATCTATTTCTTTTTTTGGCTGTGTGAAATCAGGTCTAGTTGTAATGTATACTTCTATTTTCTTGTCTGTAATCTTCAATATATAGTTTAATATATTTGGATTTGGTTATGATTTGTATACCTATTTTCCGGTTGAATTTTTACCAGTTTGTGTTTTTAGTATGACATTATGTTAGGCTACCATTTATTTGTAGTCAAGACGACTGATGATTTTCGTATGGTTATATAGATCATTTCCATTTTGACTTGTGCGATTATGAGTTTGCAATTTGTGTCATGTGTCTTGGATTTTGCTTTCATATGTTTAACACCTTGTTGGATTTTAATTATCATGTGTAGCTTTCAACATTGCTGGAAACCTTGAATCACCCTTGTAATCTAAGATTCTAAATACTTCCATTTTGTGAAAATATAAATCATGTATGATTTGTTGCTGTTAATAATAAATATTTTATTATTACATATTTATATAGATGCGAAATTCACATTTGTTGAAAGTTGTGCATGCTTTATTTTGAAATTTGGGAGAGGTAACTGAAGCTTGGAAATTGATCATAGTACGAGTTAAACTGCTGTTTGTGGAATTATTGCAGTATGCTGCGCAGCTCTTTTATGCAATGTTAAATTGAAAAGGGTGCTTGGTGGTTCAGATATGGGTGATGGAAGTTAGCCTATGCCAAACATCATCTGATGGGTGATAGAAGTGATTAAGCAATGGGTGAATTGGTCATTTTATATGCAGAGTTGGTGCCCAACATTGCAGTTTATGCATTTTAAACTGTTTGAGAGATATGTCATTTACTTTCTCAATGTTTAGAATCTCACCCTGTATGTTCATACAGATGTAGCATGCGAGTGCCCTTTGAAAATGTATTAATGATTTATAAATAGTCGTACATATGAAGCATATATAATTATCAAAAAAAATTATTTTGAAATCTTGTTCAGTTATTCATGATATACTTTCTTTGTTGTTAAATCCTGACCTCCCCTTATTTTCCATGTTAAACTCCGTTATTTTGATGAGGGTGATGATTTGTGTTTGTTATAAACATGATTGGTACAGTTCGAGATCTTACAAGTATTAAAATTTTGATACAGGTACAATGGGATAAGTTAATTTCTAAATTATCAGTTGTTACATATAATATTGGAACTTTGAACTATAATGCAAACATAGATCTCTATGATACTACTGCTGAATTTATCACAAAAATCTTGTGAATGATAATAGCAGAACAAATCTACAACAATATAGCTAGACCAACAAAAACATCACTAAATTGGCTAAGTCCTAAGTTACAAGGTGAATGACGATGACAATAAAATAAAATAAAATCATTACTCAGATTGTCAAACTCCATAGTTACAAAGAGAAATAAGAAAGATGACGGAAATGATGCAGAAAGATATAGATTGAAGAAAACAGATGCATAGTCCTAATGTTGGTAATATGAACTAATTTTGAAATTCAAATTTTAGTTCACAATGAACTTAATTTTGGATTCTGAAACTATAATATAACACCATACAAATTATATAATATTACTTTATTTTTATATATCTCATATTTGTTCTTCCTCCAATGTACCTCTATTCAATTTATTTGAGATTTCAGATGCATACGCAATACAGCTACCTTGTCCTAACTGAAGTTTCTATTCTTCAGAAACCTAGTATGTGATTTAAGTACCCTCTGTATTTTGTTTTCTTGAATTCAAATTGCTTCACGTGGTCCATTACCTTGGATATTGAAAAATTCTGATTGGTGTAGCTCAGTTATATTAGCCATGCATTATGCTGCTATTAGTTGAACTAAAAAATCATAAAAGTTATCCATAAAATGTTCATGACTCACTTTTACTATTAGAGTAGTACATCTGAGCATTTCTGAATGATAATTTCCATTAGATTCTAAATTCTCCACTTCCCTTTTTCATTTAGTTATTTTATCTAAAGGAGAAAAATATTTCATTCAGTTGCGATCTTCAATTTCCGAATTATCTATCTTCATTTTTGTTGTTGTCAACTTCATGTTATTAGCTGAAATTTCATATTACTTCTAAAAGACGTTCTTTAAAATACTTTACTTCTGTAGACTCCTTGTCTTAAACGGTTCATGTATATCTATTACATGAACTAAAACATTAACTTGTGCACAACATTGTTTGAGTTATGTATTGGTGATTTGTCTTTGACTTCATTATGTTGCTTAGTTTTGTGTACATAAAAAGAAACCCCATAGACCTCATCCTGCCAGTAAGTTCCTGAATTTATTCTGCATATGAGGAATGTTTTAACAATGTTTTTAGAGAACATTAAGCGTGTGGATTAGGAATGTCTAATTGTAGTAATGTACACACGCACAATGCGTTACATCAGAATTCCTTTGTACCAGAATTATTATGTTTATTCATGTATTTTTACCTGTTTAATACGTTGACAAAAGTAAATTTGTTTATTTTTTGTGTGGTTGTTTATAGCTTTGAGTGACAAACAGTGGAATCGTTTGATCTCTAAGTGTGTGTGTGTGTGTATATATATATATACACACACACACACACACAGAGGATCCTGTCCGGACTCCCGGACAGGTCCTAAAATACGGACCATTTTTTTTTGGAAACAACTAAAATAAAAAATAAAAATTATGGAACTGGAATTTTTATATAATACAGTGTTTTGGGTGTGATTTGGATGCCTATACCAAAACATGTCTGTACAGTGACTTTATATATATATATATATATATATATATATATATATATATATATATATAGACACCCACACCCACCTATTGATAGGTACTGCATGTTGGATATGGTGCTCGTAAATAATAGTCCCTCTGTTTCAAAATAGAAGATCATTATTAACTTTTTGTAGTCAACTTAAGACGTTTTCAAACTCAAAATTGACTTAGATTCTTTTCATTTTAGTCAATAGAAAGAGGAATATTGTAAACTATCTGAAAAGTATTGTCCATTATAAGATTTATATGAATTATCTCAATTTTGTCTTTAAAAATGTCTCAAATTGACTTGCAAAAGTCAATAATGATTTTACAATTTGGAACGGCTGTAGTATTTTTTTCGGATGTGTGTGTACATAACAAATTTTCACTATGCCTGCAAGTGTATGGACTTTCTACAGGAAGTATTATTGCTTTATGTGTACTGCTGAACTGAATATATCCATTTTTGTTCCTTTTCATCACAGTGAGTTATGTAGGGAAATAATATTTGGTAATAAAAATTCCAATAAAGCAATTGGAATATTTTAGTAGTTTAGTACGTGTTTTGTATGGATTACTTGAGTTTCAATTCTTTGAATTTGGATATGACATTCTTGGGAAAATTTTTGTTCCTTGCAATCTGGTTACGAGCGAGTGTTTGTATCAGTGACTGGAGTGGGGATGTTTTGATGGAAGCTATTTTGATGTCCCAATGATAGGGTAGTATAGTTGCTTATCAAAAAAGAAAAAAAATTAAATTGATTGCATAGTGTAGTGACTAGGCTAAAGGTGGGAAGTGGCGGAAGATTTATGAAGGTGATAAAGATCTCAATGTAGGAGACGGGGATGTCTTCTGTGGGGATTGTTAGAGAAGGGCTAATGATTTCTCGGGGGAATTATGGTTGCTATAGTCTTCTTACCGAGGCAATAATAGAAATGAGTTTTCATTCATCTTTTTTCTTTTTGTGATATAAAAGTCATGCTTAGAGCTTTGGAGATCGAATGTGCTATTCTCTATTTAGATGCATTGCCCAATAATGGACTTCTCATATGCATGACTCACTGCAAAAGGACACTCATTGATATTGTTCAACTTATGCCCTTTAATTTTTAGATGGAATAATAGTCTATTTGGAATGCTTCTAGAATAAAACCAAGGAAAGCACGATCCTAAACTTTTAATCAAAACTATATGATGTGCATCATCAAGTACCTTCTCGGCCCATGATTTCCCTCTTTTTTTTTGGGTAAGATGCCATGCATTCATGCTGCCCCTAAACCTATGCTCATTGACCTTCATGAAAGTTTTTGGAATTGAAGAGAATAAATATCCACTCTTTTCTTAAATTTTTGTTTTGTATGTTTTTTTTTTGGGGGGGGGGGAGTGTTCCTATGGATTACATAAATTTAGAATTATTGAAGTTATTTTCATGATAATGTTGCAAGTGTAACTTTTAAATATTTTCATTTGGTGTCATTGGTGTTTTACTGATTATGGCTGTTTTGATATTTGAATTTTATCTATTTTTTTTGTATTTTTAATGAGAAAAATTAGTATATCATATATCTAATTGAGACTTTGCTTAATTTCATTTACGTACTTATGTTGTGTCATTGAGAACTATGATTCATGTTCCTGTACTTGTATTGTATGTTAGTTTAGTTTCCTTTATGAACAATCTAACAATTTGACTTTTCGTTTTGCTAGTCTTGCGGCTATAGCAAGGAAACGACCAATCCACTGTAGCTCAGTTGTTTCTGCGTTGCTTGATTTTGATCCAAATTTTGAGACGGCAAAAGGAGGGCATGCTACCAGTATTCAGTATTCTATAAGAACTGCATTTTTAGGATTCCTAAGGTGCATGTATCCGGCCATTGTAGAGGTAATATCTCCAATTATCATTCATGTATTAGAAAGTGAGTGCCTGCCATCATCTTTTTCCTCGTCATCTTTAATTATTTTACCCCCTGCGCAGTTAATAATGATTACTTGTATATTTAACAAATATGAGATTTCTTTTTAAGTAAGAGTTCCAATTAGCATCTGCACCCGGTTGCCAATCAATCAGGATTAGGATGCTAAATGTTCCTCAAAATACAAAGTTTCGATGTTATAAAAAAGAAGAAGATTACAAAGTTGCGACTTTATCATAAAAAAAAGAATAAAAAGTTGCCTGCATTTCATTTTGACCAATGAAGCTCCAAGTTCTTGACAGTAGAACTTGTTATATTTTAACTATACCTGTTGTACGCTCTGTTGTGAGGAGTTTTATGTTCTCAAGACTGGAATTAATTAAATGTTCCCATTTTACAAGTTTCTCTATTTTCAAAGCTTTTTATTTGCCTTGATAGTTAATACTGCCTGCACAGTGGTGAAGCGGCTTGTGTTTTATTTTGCAATTCTTTAGTTGGGTGTACCTTTGTTTAAGTTTTTCAAATAATTTTGTCTGACATGCTTCTCTGTACTACTATTTATGAACTGTTCCTTGTGGTGCCTCACTATTATATGCTGAAGTAGAAAATTGTAAAAGCCCGTTGGGTCTTACAACAGTAAGGGCTGTTTGATAAAACTGAATGAAAAGTTCTGAATAAATAAGAGTATCGAAATGGACTGAATAATTAAGCAGTTCTGAATACTAAATAAAACAAAGTGTTTGATAAATGATCTGTATAAAGATCTGAATGACTATTTTTCCCATTATAACTCTGTGAATTGTTTTAAATTGTTTTTTAATGGTTTCTACGAAAAATTTGACTACAAAAGTAATAATAAATTATTTATTTTTTCTGTTTTTTTTCTTCACCGTCATAAAAGTATTCTCCTCTCTTATATAAAGAGGAATTGTATAAAATATATGCAAAAAGCAATATTTATAGTGATTAATATATATATATATATATATATATATATATATATATATATGTATGTATTTATAGATGGAGAGAGAATCAATTGCTAGTGGGTTAATCTGGAAGGTGCCAAAAAGGGAGAAAATGAAGACCTAACTCCCATCCTCCTCTCATTGCTGCTCGATCCCTTTTTATTTTTTCACTTTTATTTTACTCTTTCTTCTAATAATCAATTCTCCTCCCCACTCTGGCACTCTTTTATCTCTTCGGTCCAACATGTGGCAGTGCTTATTTTCTTGCTATGGCGTCTTTTATCTGGGGGAGCATATTGTCTCAATTAGTTCTACTCACCTCTCTCAAGAATTTGCCGTTGATTTGGTTTAAAAAAAAGAAAAATATTTTCCCGTTGTTTTGAGGCATCACCGTTAGGATCGGGAGAAGTTAAGATTATTGAGGAAGATGATAACAAAAACGAGTAGGCAGCCATCCACCATATTTTAGGATATGAGAAATAATTAATTTATTAATAGATGGCCATTTAAGCAAAAACTCCATTCAGAACTAGTTCTGACCGATAAAGTTAGAGGTGGGAGACTTGCTGAATCAGCGCGATTCAGATTCTGTAATGGCATTCAGATTTTTACCAAACAATTTTCAAATCTTACCGATTCAGATTAAGGGCCGTTCAGCTTTGTTTAGCGACAATCAAACACCCCTTGGAAGTACTTCTAATTTTTTAATAATTCTAGCTTATTTGTGTCAAAACCAAAACATACCTTATCTATGTATAATGCGTAGACCTGCTTGGGGCTAAGCAGGTGGCTTCACCAAATCTTTTTCCTTGATTTAGCCCATAAATGTAAAAATCCTAATAATTTAGCCTCCTACTTTAACAATATTTCTATGTTATCCTCCAAGTTAAAATGTTAATTTTTAAAATTAATAATAAATATAATATGAATTACAAATGTAGCGTGTGTGCCCCTGTACCTTATGAGCTTTGTTTTTATTTTTTTGTTTAGTCTAGAGATAGGCTGCTTAGGGCTTTGCGGGCAATGAATGCTGGGGATGCGGCAGATCAAATTATGCGACACGTTGATAAGATGTTAAAAATTAATGAGCGTGCTTCACGTGATGCTCGGTTCATCAAGGTAATTTTCCATACAATGAATAATTTGTTACAACCACCGAGTGTTCCTTTGGATTGCTAGTGTCACTTATATCTCTGCCACTAACTTATAATTTAAATATATATTAGCAGGATGAGCAGTCATCAAATCACCTGCCTGCTACTGGGGATGTAGTAAGGAAAAGGTCTGCACCTTTTGATCAGGAAGAACCAACCAACAGCTCTGATGTAGCTTCCAAAAGGAATCGTTATGGGCCTAATACTTATGCAGCTCCGCCAATATGTGATTCTGGGCAGGATTACTCTGTTAATGGAGTATCCCCTAATATTCCTTCATTGAATACTGATTTAACTCCTGTTGAACAAATGATTGCCATGATTGGTGCTTTAATCGCAGAAGGAGATAGAGGTGTTGAATCACTTGAAATCCTTATATCTAAGATCCATCCTGATTTGTTGGCTGATATTGTCATAACTAATATGAAGCACCTGCCTGAAAATACCCCACCATTAACAAGAGTCAGTAGCCTGTCTGTAACTCGACCAAATGGCTCTTCAAGTGGTGCATCCCAGGTTGTGGCACCTATTGGTTCTACGATTTCTGCATTTTCTGCACAACCACCTTTTTCTTCATCAAATGCAATCAACTCATCAATGATTGATACATCAATTAATCCCCCTTCAGATTCCAAACGTGATCCGCGAAGGGTAAGCTAAGAAGGTTTCAATTGCTTGTTTTTATGGTCTCTTTGTAATTACTTTGATTTTGTTCAATATATACAAGTTTGAATTTCATATAGATTACTCATAGAAATTAGAAGTAACTTATCCAGGATCCCCGTCGGCTTGATCCACGACGTGTAGTACCAGTTGGTGTTCCATCAACGCCTCTTCTCGAGGATAATACAAATGCTATGCATTCTGGGGCTACAGAACCTGAGTTTGAGGCTTCTATTTCTTTGAACAAGCCACAGACACAGCCTTTAGTGACAAGTGCTGAAAAATTTTCAGTAACCTTTTATACCTAATACCGAGGCTGAAATTTGTATACTAAAAAGTCCAGTTGTTTCTCTAGCTGATGAACAAGCTCCTAAAGTGGAGGTTCTAGAAGAGGAAGAAACCAAGGAAGTTGTCCTTGATGTGGAAGACAATGTTGCTTCTGATATTCCACTTTCTCCAGTTCACAAAGTTGACCAGGAGTCTTTGGCACCAGAGTCGTCAGATATTGCAATAAGAGATGATTTTTATTCATCATCTTTTCTAGAAGCTGATCAGCTTTGTCCATCTGTTTTGGGCACACCTGTCTCTGAAGAAGTATATCCCGACTTGCCCGTGCTTCCATTATATGTTGAGCTGACAGAAGAACAAAAAAGAAATCTGAGAAAATTGGCAGTTGAACGTATTATTGATTCGTACAAGCATTTACGAGGGACAGACCATAAGCAGACTAGGACGTCGTTGCTTGCTCGGTTGGTTGCTCAGGTGGGGCCAACTCTTATCTTGACTGGTTAACTCTTTGTCGAGCTTAGCTGTCTTTTCTCATCGCTCTTTAGGGAAAATTGATTATTGTTCTATGCAAACCATTTGTTACTTATTTGTTTATGAGCCGTGAGATGTTGATAATCTTCCCTACTGCAGTTTGTACATGAAATGAACAGTTGATAGTGTACAAGTGTAAGGTGCAACGAACAGCACCATGATAATTTTATGTACTATGAGCAATGAAGCCTTGTTTTTGAGCTTACATTTTTAATAATCAAGCCTTGAAAGAATGTTGGTGTTTTAGTTACCGAGTTCTTGAAAGATTGTTTATAAAAAGTGGTCGACTAATATGCGCAGTTGTACTATAGATTTTATTGTGGTTTCTTCATTTTGCTGAGTTTTTAAAGGAACAATCAGTTCTGTCATTTGGGCAGCTATAGGATGAAAAGTAATTGTATGTTTTGAAGTTTAACTCCACAAAGATTTGAGTTACCTGGTCTCATTGGATGTCAGAAATTTGCATTTGAAGCTTGGAAACTTCACCTTTTTAGGAATCATTTGTGATCCATCTTCCACCATATTGCATGATTTTCAAACATATAAATCACATATATTGGAAAAAGGATTTTCTGCACTAACCTTTAGGTGGTAAAGTCTGATTTGTGAACTTTATTCCAAAATTGATTTTGCAATGTCTCTTGTGACATCAATTAGGTTATCAGGTCTGATATGATTAAGAAGAGCACATAGGAGTTAACAGTAACTCAGTAAGAATGCCATTCAGTGATGCTTCTACTTGCTCTTTGCTGGAACTTAGTAAAGAACTGTTTTGAAAGGCACTTCTTTTAAGTAATATTGTGTAAATAGTGCAGCTAAAAAAGTACATATGAAAGGGTTTATGATGCAGTTTTAATGGATCCAAAGATAAAAACTTGATTATTTGTTATTATTTTTTAATAAGAATGGTACCGACTAGAATCCAGGAGAAGTTCGAGACATATGAGGGAACTGATGTCTTTTATATTTCTGTTAGTTCTAGAACTTGGGAGATTATGCCCTGCTGTTCGGGGCTCTTTGAATGTAGGTCCTAGTCATAGCTTGATATGAACAAAAACGATGCTATTGGATAATGTAGTTATTTACCTAAAGAAGCATTGAAATAGTTGGATGGATGATGCAAAGTGGATTGCTTGCAGCTGATTGGTACACAATTGTCCAATCTAATGCAACTTTCTTCTTCTACTAGTTGGTGAAATGTTCCAAATGTGTATGACTTATGTTTATTCTCTTGACCTTACTTATAGTATTACTTTCCATAATCACTTGATATTTTTGATTGTTGAAGAATTTGACAGGACAAAAAATATTCTAGATTTTCTAAATTCTTGCTGCAATTAACCTGATCTTCTACAATTGCAGTCTTTCTTTTCTCGGTTTTACATCCATATAGTTATCATATCCTCATTACAAACCTGGTTTACTTTCTTCTATTTCTTGAATTATTTTTTTGATGGGTTCTGTTTATTAAGTTCTATTCTTTTATCACTAATGTTTGTGGGTGTTTGAGGATTTTCTCTTTAACTGATAGAGGCCATAATATTCCTGCCACACATTGTTTATGAATGTTATATGGTGCAGTATTGGTAGCGTTTAGAGTTGTCTAGCTATAGGTTTTATGAATTTCTATTCTAATTGCCTATTTTACTCTTTGCAATTTGTTAAATTTCTATCTCAACACTTTTTTAAAGGCTTTGTAATTATTCTACATCCTGTTAGATTAGGTGAAATTGGAGTTTGTTCGTAATAACATTCTGTCACAGAACCCTCAGATGCATATGCATATATGTGGTTGCGTTGTCCCGTTGTTTTGTGGTAGTGAAACTCATTGGAGATTGGGAAGAATTCGGATAAAGTGGGAAAGAGAGGGAATTTATGTATGTACTGTAGAGTTTGATGCCTGTTGTGCCATCCATAAAGGTGTCATCTCAGAGTTTTCAGGAACCTGGAGAAAACCTCCAGTTATTTTGTTTATGAAAGAAATTAGCAATCTTTTTAGTAGAGCTTTCGACTTTTGTTATAAATTTTATTTCATCTACAGTCTGCTACCATGGTTTTTCTGTTCTTTTGTTAAACATACACTGCAGTTCATGTAATACTTCTAACCACCTTTATTGAAAGATATAGATGAATTAGGGTATTTCTATCATGCATTTATGCTTATCATGTGTAAAAAAGCTGGTTATTAATCCCATGCGATTCAACTTTAATTATATCAACTTGTTATTTTAATAAATCTTTGAGTTTCAGAGCCCAAGATAATTCATGGTTTTATTTTGAGATTTTTAATATGACTATGTAAGATAATTTGACATTTTATATGTCCTTATTTCTTGTAGATTGATGCGGACGAGGACGTGGTTATGATGATGCAAAAGCATATTGTCTCAGACTATCAACGTCAGAAGGTATCTTCTCCTTGAACCTTGAATATTTTAGATCACAAACTACCTCTCACTATATATATTTGAACAGTAAAAAAAGGCCTAGGACGATGTAGACTATTTTCATGTGAGGATGAAGTCTCAAAATTTATGTGCACAGATCTCTATACAATTTTCTAGGTACTTCTTTGCCAGTTGCCACTTTGTTAAAGAAGAAAAGATAGGACCTGATTTCCCACATGAAGTATTGCTTAAAGTTTATATTCTTGGGTGTTGTTTTCCTTTTAACTCGTTATAACTGCAAATTTAAGTTGTTCCAAAAAGTTTCTGTTCGTAGTCTTGACTCTTGTGTTCTTTTGGATTGTTACCTCGTTTCTCATTCATCAAGCTTGTCTTTTGGATTATTACATTGTGCATGTATGCTCTGCTGTCTTCTACTTTTATTGCAATAGATGGAGGTAACATTTGATTGATTAAGTTGGGAACTAAATTGTGGGAAAGAAATAACTGCTTAATTTTAGTTCTATACATGGGAAGGAGAGAATTTACTATCATTAACTGCTCCTTGGGCTTGAGCGTATTAAGTTTGTGAATTTATATAAGAAAACATCAATGGTTGGACATGTAGTGTAATTTTGTTTTTGGTATCTATTACCTTTTCTATGGTCCCTCGACAGTTTCAGTAGATGTGTTACATCTCTTTGGCTGTCATATTCTTCTTCTTTTTCTTTTTTTTTGTGACGGATCTACTATTGCAATATCTTCTTGAAGCTCTCGCTGAAGTGTTAGAACATCAATACGAGTTTCTTTTCTGCCCTGTGGTTCTCAATTACACATCGGAACTTTGAATATGAGGTTTTAGGCATATTGCATTCTGCAGTTGACTTTATGTCATAAGACTATAAGTTGAATTTTTATTAAACATCAGTGCTCAAACATTTGATTCCTTTATTAATCAGTTACTTTGTCAGACTTGTGCAGTATAATATTCTAGTTTGATGTATTTATCAGGGACACGAGCTTGTAATACATGTCCTGTACCACCTGCATTCTTTAACACTATCAGATTCTGTTGCACACTCTTTTGCTTCTGGTGTATATGAAAAATTCCTCCTCGGAGTGGTATGCAACTCTCTTGATATATTAATTATTCTCATCAATGAGTATTATATCACATGATTATTCACATGGGTTGTGTTTTAGGTAAGGTCTTTGCTGGAAACTTTACCAGCAACAGATAAATCTTTTAGTCGACTTCTTGGTGAAGTTCCTTTTCTGCCTGATTCTGCATTGAAACTTCTGGATGATGTGTGCCGTTCAGCTCATGATTTTGGAAAGGATGGTCGTGATGGTGATCGTGTCACACAGGGTCTTGGTGCTGTGTGGAGCTTAATTTTAGGGCGTCCACTCAATCGGCGAGCCTGCTTGGATATTGCTCTGAAGGTAATGTGGTAATGAGAAATTTGTTTCTGAAAAAACGGTTCTCATTAAGTTGTTTCCTTTCCTTCTAAAAATTGTCAATGTTCCTGTTTTTGTTTTTTTCCTTGTAAAAAATTAATTTATTACTTATTTTAGTCGGTAAGTGGTTGTGATGGTTCCCTTTATAATCTATCTCTTTGTTATAAAGTGATTAAAGGCCATTGTAATAGGTGGGATTCTAATTCATGTCCCTCTTCTGTTACTCACTTGAGTCCCTCGAAATTTATCTCTCAGGATTATGCATCTTTTCTCCCCTTTGTTTGATATGGAGATGGCAAATCTGTTCGCTTTTGGGAGGATATTTGATTGGGAGACCCTTTCTGGTTGCTTTTCCTTGATTTTATTACTCTTTGTCACTCCATAATAAGCCCTGGCCACATTTCGTTTGACCACTACATATGATTTTTTTTAATTTAATTTTTTTTCGTAATTTGAGTGATTGTGAAGCTACTTATTAGGCTTCCTTCCTTCCTTTCCTTGTTTTATTCTTGTTCTTTATCCATTTTGTCTGATAAGGCAAGTTTCTTTGAACAATTGATTCTTATGGGGATTTCTCTTGCAAGTCCTTTTCCTTGTATGTTGTTTGTCTTAATCTGGCGAGGAGATTTCCTTTGGTTAAATATATGTGGAAGGGAAAATCTCCTCTAAAGTAAGGTTTTTTGGTCCTTAAAAGACTCGATACAAATGATATGCTTCCGCAATACAGGTGCCACATTTGTGTGATGTAAATGTAGGCTAGTGAGGATAGCTCTCAATTTTTTAGCTACTGATGGCAGTGTGAAGGGTGAACAATTTAAGGCAGATGGGTTAATGAAAAGATTAATTATCAATCAGTTCTTGTTAAATAGGAGAGTACAGGAATTAGACTCCATTTTTAGATGAGTGGAGAAGATTCTATAAATAAATAAGGAAAGTGCAGCCAAGGCAGAATCTCTCCCTGAACAATACAAGAAAAAAATAAATAAAGGAGAAAAAAAAGCAGCAGCAAAATTCAGTTGAGTAATGCCCTTTAGTCATGCTGATTGTCAGTGACCAATACAGAAGTAGCTTTTTAACTCCTGAATGGGGTTCCAAAACAAAGTTTACAATGTAACATCAAGTATACTTAAAGATCATTGCATTATGCTCAAGTCAAATAAACCATGTAACCATGAGCATCTCACATTACCCAAGAAGCAAATTCTTTTTCCACCAATCAAAAAACCCCAAACTATTGTTGATTTTTTTTTTCAATCAAGGGGGTTACACCTAGAGCTGTAAATGGAGTCCAAAATATTCGATATTCGCTTTGAAAATTTATTTCCGTATTCATGTCAAAGCAAATATTATTTGTATCCGTGTCGAAACGAATATTATCCGTATCCGTAATATCATTATATATATATAATATATATACACACACATATAGTCATTTGCATACATATAAATGTATAAATCTCTCATTTAATATTAGTATATATACAATATAATAAAGTATCAACTTCAATTGATTATAGGCAAAACGACTCATTTGGTCCTTGTCTCATACATAGTTGTCACGGCACATGACGAGGCATGGCGGTAGCCGACCGCCGGGACGTTAGGCGACAAGGCAATTGCCATGACGTCCGTATGGCGACAAGTCGTTTATAATGTGTAATTTATATATTTTTATTTTACTTCACAAGTATATTAAATAATAAAATTTAATTTACATTAAAACTCAAAACATAACCATTTTAAAGATAAACAATACCAACTTTGCCACTTTTAAAGATAAATAGAGAATACCTACTTTAAAGATAAACAATACGCATAGAGTTCAAAACAATAAAATTGTCACTTAATCTAAAACTAAAACTTGAAAAATATAACATTTTCCTAATAATAAACTAAAACCTAAGTAAACAACCTAAAGAAACAATTAATGGGCTATTTACCCTCTTTAAAATCAGCTCCCCCCACACCCACCCACCCATCCACCCACCCACCCACCCATCCACCCACCCACCCACAAGACTTGAAAAGACAATAAAATTGCCACTTAATATAAATAGAGAATCAGGGAGGAGAGAAACAAAACTGTGGCTGTATAAGAGGGTCGGAGCCTAAGGAGAGAAAAAGAGAAACTAAGGGTTGGGTTGACTCAGGGTTGCTGCGAGTCGTAGTTGTTGTGAGTTGCAATCGCTGCCATGAGACTGAGATGGAGTTGTGATGGGGTGCGATGGAGCTGCTATGGAGTTGAGACGCGAAGTGTCGAGAAGAAGAGTCGAAGTACTCACGAAGAAGAGTCGGAGTACTCAATTCATTTAGGAGGCCTGTGTTACTCGGACTCTTCACTTTTTCCTGAAGTACCCGTGTCCGACACCGTATCCAAAAATTGGATACTTCACTTGGATACTTCACTTTAGTGTAAAAAATTGGCAAAATTGAGAAGTACCCGTGTCGGATACCGTGTCCAACCGGACACTCCATCCGTGTCCGAGTAACACAGTAGGAGGCATATAAGTCTCAATTTTTTGTTTGAGTTTTATCCTTTGTTTTTAATCAATGGGTCATTATTGGTATTTGGTAAAATCATGTTTTAAAGTCTTGGACCAGAGCTGTCAAGGCGTACGGCTTAGCAGCTCTGCCTCAAGTCGATTCACGCTATGCCATTTCTTCCATTGTCAGATCATCTAGGCGACGCCATGGCGACACCATGACAGCTATTATATGGTCTCATAGCTTGGTTTCATTTTAGTCTTCCTTTTTTTTATATATCCTTGAACTATTTTGGAGAGTTTTAACATGATCCCAGCCTCTGCCAACTCATTAAATAATTATGACATGGAATTTTAATAAAAACTAAAAATAGTGACGTGTATATTTTAAAGTTCCAATCTTGTGAAGGTTTGGGGTGGGGCTGTAAATGAAGGCCAAAATATTCGATATTCGCTCTTGTATCCGTATTCGTGTCAAAACGGATATTATCTATGTGTCAAAGCGAATATTATTCGTATTCGGATCCGTCCAAAGTGGATACAAATACGGATATATGCATATTCCCGTGAATATCCGTTTACAGCCCTAGTTACACCGAAAGCTCACCGATAATGACCAATAAATTATTTTAAAGCCAACAAAGTACCGGACAATGCAAGAGCAAAGGTAATGGGGCTCATTTTGAAGTTTGTAAGAACACTTCTTAGGAAAGGGCTTTGTTTGTGCACCTCGCTTGTAAAAGGATTGCTACTTAAGCTTATTGAGAAACTGTGCAAGCAAAGCCTTGAACTTGTAAAGGAAGTTTGCTTTCAAAATAAAACTGGCTAAAAGACTGGATGAAGAAGTATATAGAAGCCAAAAATTTTACAAGACAATGCTTCTAACTCCAAGCTATCTATTTGCTGTTGGGAAGTTTCAAGCTAAGAAGAGAGAGAGAGCTGAATATATGAGCTTGATGGAGAGGAGGGGAGACCAGAAAAACTAATAAGATTGACCTCCCCCTGATCTTCCCCAGAATTTAATTAGACTGCTTATTCTTTGTTTTTTAAGTTTATTTTTAATTTTTTCCCCCTCGTTCTTTTTTCTCTTATCTTTCGATTGCCTCATATACACTACTCAATGTAGTCCTGTTTAAATCTTTGACATGGCGTGTCAGGAATCCATATTTTCCAGCATGATTTTCATGTTCAACAGAACATAGCTCAATTATTTTCTCTTGGCTGAGCTCAATTTGTTTGCACTTTGCACCCAAGCTGATGAAATTATCGGTTATTAGAAGATGAAAACAAGTAAACATTGTGCATCTTTACATTGTCATCGTAATGTTTACTTAGACATACACTGTTCCTGTCTCCCAAAAAAAAGAGTAACCCCAGTGTGCATCCAAGTAAACATTTAAGATCCTTATACAGGATAATAAGGGAAAAGGAAACTGAATAGTAACTCTTGGGTTATTGACACCCCTTGTAGACCACTGATGATTTCGTGTATATAATAATAATTGAAATGATCTTTGTGGCCAATTTTAAAATATTGAATTTATATATATTTTTTCTCATTGTTATATTAAATTTGTTTCTAAGTAGTGCATTTCCTAATGGCAGTGTGCAGTCCATTCACAAGATGATATTCGTGCAAAAGCTATCCGGCTGGTATGGGCACTTAAAATCCATAAGAATTTATGCATTGTTTAAGGGAAGGTTTCTTGCTGCAGCTGCTACCTTACCGCTATGCGGGGGGCACCTAGGCAGTTTTATTTTTTTATGTTTATATTTTATAACTATATAAAGCATGTATTAGATGTCAATATTCTTACCTGTGCATGAGAACATTATCAAGAAAATAACCGTAAAAGGTACAACAAATTCTTTTGGTATCAATTCTTCAATACATCCAACTTTGTTGGGTAAATAAGCATAGTATGGATACTTCGGATCGCCCTGAGCACCAAGGCGGATTAGGGAAAAATCGAGGTATTTGGGTACTGATTAAGCCTAGGCAGTTGCTAGAAAGATTTTTAGAACACCGACCTTGATAACCAGTTGAACCAAATAATTAGTTTGTTATTGGTAAACCATAAATAAGCATTGTTCTGTGGGTTCAAAACGCTTGTTCTATCTGTTGGGCAGGTGACAAACAAACTCTATGTGATTAGTTACATTTCAGAAAACATAGAGCAATTTGCAATAAATATGTTGATATCAGCTGTGAATCATCAAGTGTCAGATACAGTGAGAGGCACTGAGCAAAGAACAGAAGGGGAGGTGTGTACCATATATTTCTTATACCTTTTTCTGTATTATTCTTTATATTTTTTCCTTCTTGCATTCCTTCTCGTCAAATATTACAACTTTGGACTGTATGGGCTGGCCACTGTATAGAAAACTTTGTCTGTTAGTTGGAATTTGATTGAGTTTTGCTCTTGTTTGGATCTGTTAAATCATATTCCGAAATGTAATTACTATGAAATGCCAATTTGACTAGTAGAAGTCTTTATTCAATCTTGCCCTTGCTGAAGTTATCAAATAAACTATTTCTCCAGTCTCCATCAATTGATGCATTGGTTTGAATTTTCCTTCTCTCAAATTATTTTAGATTGGAAGTCAGGAAACATCAATAAGTGGTTCTCAAATTTCGGAGCCAGGAATTTCTGAAAATGACTCCGCAAAGGGTGATTTGCAAAGTGTTTCGTCAGTGTCATTTGCTCAAGCTCAGCAACACATTTCTTTATTTTTTGCTTTATGTACGAAGGTACCTATGATCTCCTCCTTTACTGATAAATTAGAACCTGAAACTTGCTTTTTCTTTGTTCTTGTGTTCTCGGACTGAAACTGATTTTCTTATCTGGCAGAAACCTCGTCTTCTTCAACTTGTATTTGATAATTATTCGCGTGCTCCAAAGGCTGTTAAACAGGTCTCTCAAGTCTCAATATTGGTTTTACTATTTTTTTTGTTTTACATGATTTAGTTTGAGTTGTAGTTAGTATTATGGTTCTACGAGCTAGGCTAGCATGAATTTTAGGTTCAATATTTTAGAAAGAAAACCTATGAATATGAAATTAAAGTATCAGCTGGTGAGAAACCCTTCTGTTCTTTACTTCTTCACATAGATGATTTTCAGATTTGTTGAGTGGCGAATGCAGATGGTGCATGTCTCTTGTACTGGAACTAATCTCCTATTATGAATTTGTTTGGGGGTTGTATGTTGGTCGAGGAAACTATATTCTGTTTCGTTCTGGTAATTTCTTGGGTAATTTTGTAAAAATTGCTTTTATTGTGCCAACGTATCAGATATCTTAGATGCGATTGTCATGATCTGAGACTTTACATTTTTGTGCCACACTAGCTATCAGCTTTTTATTAGTGTTACTTCAAATGTTTCTCAAGTTAATTTCAACTTTGGAAATTTTGGTCTCTTTTCCTTTATTTTTTTTCTTTTTGTTGTGGCCTTCTTCTGCTTTTAGTTTTGAAGAAGTTAATAGTTATAGTTTATACGAGAAAGCCTAAATACTTGTGCATGTATGTGTGGAAATAATAGTGTAATGCGATGGAAGATTTTACTTCCTGTTTGGAAAGACAATATGATACTCCCACAGAAGAGAAATCACTCTTTACCAGGACTAATGCTTGTGTGGCTAATATTTCAAATTATCTATTTAATTCTCTTCCAAGAGAAACTGTGAGGATTGTTAGCGTATTTTCTTAACATCGTTGTACTTCGTGAGATCATGCAGGCTGTTCATCGCCATATCCCTATTCTTGTAAGGGCACTAGGGTCATCATATTCTGAATTGCTCCATATTATTTCTGATCCACCACAAGGAAGTGAAAATCTTCTGACTCAGGTACATATTTTTATATAGTAGTTAGCTGAAATTTGTTTTGAGTTTTGGCAAGGCCTTATTTTTCTTTTATTATTTCATTTATTTAAGTGACGCCGACACTGTCATGATTAACTGTATTCCTCAAGGTGTTGAATATATTGTCAGAAGGCAGTGTACCATCCGCTGATCTAGTTGCCACTGTTAGACGTTTATATGAAACTAAACTTCAGGTATTCTTTCACCTGATGTCTACTTGATTGCTAGATCTTCTGCTATTTGTTCCTTACATAAAATATTTTTCTTGCAGGATGCTACAATTCTTATTCCATTGTTGCCTTCCTTTTCTAAAAATGAGGTTTTTATACTTTTTCTCCATTGGTGCATTTACATTAAATTTTTGTCATTCACATACATGTGTTTGTATAGTAGCATTATATCATTTTATGTTTCTAAATCTTCATTTTCTCGAAACTCAAATATGATATTAGAAAGGAGAGAGATGCTTGAACGCATGAAACTCAATTTTTACAAAAAGTTCATGTAATGAAACTTTTAAATATCGGTCACTTGTCTTTTGTAAAACCTGGATCAATCCCTAGTCCGAATCAAATCTTGGGTCATCTATAGCCCACCACAGGTTTGCCCAAAAGGTCATGACTGAATGTACCATTGGTAGTGCTTGGGACCTTATATACCTATCAAATTATCCCACATGTTTCTCTGTGACTAGGGTGTTACACTTTTCATTCATACAAAGTACAACTAGAGTCTTTTACAAGATTTCGGTCCTGCTTTTAGATGTTACGCGCTCTTCTTTCATTTTACGTTGTGATGTAATTTATAACTTCTACTTCACATTAATAGTAGCTATTTTCTTTGATTTTACTTGTTCTAACTTTACGGAAAGTTCATGTTGTCTTATGGGTTTTATCATCCAATGGTATTAGGTGTTACCTATTTTTCCTCGTCTTGTGGACCTTCCATTGGATAAATTTCAGACAGCACTTGCTAACATATTACAGGTAAGAACTGATGTTTATTTATCAATTTCTCACTTTGTTGTTTTTAGTTATCCTGGAATTTGGTTTCTGCCACTAAATTAATAAATAATGGCAATATATTAAGGGTGCTAGTATTTCAGCCTTTCATTCTCCATTTCAACTCCTGAATACACAGGTTCACACCCTAGTTTGTATATTACTCTCTCGAAGAAAATCAAGGGCTAGTATCCCATTTTTAATACCCCATCCCATTATGTGTTGTCCTTTCTCCACATTAAGATATCCCAAAAAAAATTGTCACGTTTGGAAAATCAGCGTCCTTTTAAAATAATTGGACTGCATTATACTTTGATGGATGGAGATGCAATATGTGAACGCAAATAGAAGAAATTGGTCAACATATTGTTTTCTTAACACAAATGGATTATAGTGGAAACTATGTAGATATTTAAGAAACTAAGCATTCAATTGACATTTGACATAGTTTTTCATCCACTAATAACGTCATGTATAAGAATGTTAATATTTTTCATGAATTATGGCTCATAAATTACGTAATTAGATGTAGCGTTAATTTGGAATCCAATGTTAGATCATTTGGGATTATTAGGAGTCTCGATTAATTTTTGGTTATTTGAATACTACTGGTGTTTACTTCCTTTCCTAGTATAAGTTGGTTTAGGACATTAGAGTTGTTTCTGCTGCAGTCCCCAAGTTTACTGGTCCACGTGTCTGGTTTTCTAAGTATGTATGGTAAATCCCTCCCACAAGTTTAATAGAGTTGCTTTATTAACTGTGTTTTTGGCTTTCTACCTTGGCTTGTGGGCGTCTCAGTTTTACTGAGAGGGCGAAACACTCTTCTTCTCCCTACCACCCCTTCTCTTATATGCAGCTCTTGTAATATGTGACATTAGACTGATAACTTCACCTTATTTCGTTATCCATCTGTTTGAATGCTTGGCATGCCATGAAGGCATAGACCTGTTAGTTTTTCTTGGTATTTATTTGCTTTAAGCAGAAAGGTAATCCAAATACTAGCGAAGGCAATGCTAGTATGTTGCTTGAATTGAACTGCTCAGTCTTGATGTTGTATGACAGGGTACAGCTCATACAGGTCCTGCATTGACACCAGCAGAAGTTTTAGTTGCAATCCATGACATTAATCCTGACAGGGACCGTCTTGTTCTTAAAAAGGTACTCCTTCTACCCTTTAAGAAATCATCACTATATTTATACACTGAAAATGTTTAGACATGCCCATAATAGACTCGGTGCAGACTGCAAGCTTTCTAACCTGTTTTTCTTACTCATCTGAATTTGCTGTAGACATAACTTTAATTTTTATATGGGCATTGAAATTAAGTGATAAGTGTGGCAAGTACTTCAGATGTTATTACTTAATAGTGGTAAATGATTAGAGTGAAGTTATTTGAAAATAAAGCTTTTGTGTGTTTCTAGCGATTCCTTCGTCCTCTTATCCCTTCTTTCACCCTATTTCCCCCTCTTTAATCCTTTTTCAGCCTGCAAAACTGACCTCTATACTCTTGTCCAATTAGGTCTTAATCTCCTTTCAATGCAAACCGAATAAAATCCAATTTTAAATTTTAGATCGTAAACCCAGACCTGCCATGTGGCACTGACTTGTCCACATGGAACAATGACGTGGATATTAATCTCTTTTCGGCCTAAGAGGGATAATGGCCACATGAGGTTTGTGTTCACAATCCAAAATTTTAAATTATATCTGATTCGCTCCCCATTTGCCAAAAGAAAGGGCACAATACCCAAGTTAGGTACAATGTTAAAGGAAGGCGGGCGGGCGGGCAGGAAGGCGGGCGCCTAGGGGGCTTAGGCGGGGCCTAGACGGAACTTTTTATTTTAAGTCAATTTTAATATTTTATCTTACATTTATTCAAACAAATCAATAATATAAAGAAAAATAATCTATAATAAAAACAATAAAGGCCTTTGCTTAAAGTCAAAACACATATCCATATTGCTAATGTCAAAGTTCAAACACAAACATGCAATTGTTCAAAGTTTAAACATATTTTTAACGTATTAGTTTTATTCATAAACAAGATTAATACTCCCTCCGTCCCTGGATAAAAGTCCTGGTGGACTTTTCACGCATATTAAGAAGAGAAATGAAATGATAAAATTGCCCATAATAATATTTCATTAATCATTTCCAATGTAGGTGAGAGAGTGACTTATTATACTTATTAAATATGGAGAGAGAATTAGAATAAGGAAAATATAAGATATTTAATGATAAGGGTATACTAGGAAAAATTGTGTAAAAGTTTGGTTATTAAAGGAATGTGGACATTTAACATGAGACTATCCAAAATAGTAATAAGGACTTTTATCTTGGGACGGAGGGAGTATTAAATAATAAAACTTAAAATTTCAAGAATTTAATTCAATATTAAAACTTAAGAAACTAAACATAAATTTAAAAATTATATTGAATTAAACTAAATATTACAAATGTATCATCATTTATATAAGGGGAATATGGAGGTACACAGCCGTGTAACTTTTAAAGTTACGTGGTCTACAATCGTAGAGTGATTTTACTCTACGATCGTAGAGTAGTCCCCAGATAGTAGAGTGAATTCACTCTACAATCGTAGAGTAGTCCATGATCGTAGAGTGAATTCACAAATCGTAGACCGTGTAACTTTTGTGTACCTCCATTTTTACCTTTATATAATTTATAGTTATTACAAGTTCAAAAAATTACAACTATAATAAAATTATCCATTTTGACTTGATATTGTACTTGTTGTGATTTGATATGCTACAACCTGTATTATGAATATGGCAAATAATTAAAAAAATAAATATACCAAGATCTGGTTTGGGTAGTTATTAAAATAAAAAAAATCTCTCCACCTAGACTCCTGCCTAGGCCCCGCCTAATTTTCTGGAGGGGTTTTTTTGCCGCCTTGTGGGGGCCTAGCACCTAGGCGGAGTGCTAAGGGGGGCCTAGCACATAGGCTAGGCGCCAAGGGAGACTAGGCGGGGAATTTTTAGAACACTGATTAGGTAAGCTTGTACATGGGTGACTGTTGTATTTTACTCTCTCACCCTTTGACCTGCATCAACATATCTATCATCCAATTTCCAGATGAAGTTTATTTGTTCTCATTGGGTAATTACTCGATTTGATACTTCACTTATTTGCACTGTATGCTTCTATGACATGTTTTCCAGATAACAGATGCTTGCTCAGCTTGTTTTGAGCAGCGAACGGTTTTCACACAGCAGGTCCTGGCAAAGGCTTTGAACCAGATGGTATAAATGTTCTCTATATGCATATTGAGCCTCTCAACATTATAACAAAAACTTGTATTGTGTTTTAATCATCTTTTTTTTTTCTGTATCAGGTGGATCAAACTCCTCTACCTATGCTCTTCATGAGGACAGTAATCCAAGCTATTGATGCTTTTCCCACTCTGGTAATTTAAATCTTACTCTGTACATTCATTTTGATCCATATTCTATATATACATCTGTAGTAAGTTGCCTTTTTGGGATTTACAAGTCCAATATTTATAAAAATTTGCCCTATATTACTTGTATAGTTTACCCTGAGCTATACAGTAATGTGAAAGCATAACTATTAAAGTGGCACAGTGGAAGGATTTTTTTTATTATTCCAAAGGTATTAATCCTGAGATTCAAGCACAAAACAATGGCCATTACAGTGTAAAGAAGAGAAAAAATTTGTTGGATAATAGTCTGAGGGTAACAAAAGTGCTTCCCTTGGTAGCCTATGGACTTTACAAAACTTGGAAAGCAAGCCAAAGTCTCCTAAAACTCTCCCAAGTAATATGCTAACGAGTTATAACTCAAATTCCATTATCAGAACTCTACTAATAAGCTAAAAATAAGAACATGAAATGCTACATAACAAATTCAAAAATAAAGATCAACATAATAATAAAATAGACCTTCCGACTTGTATAAAACTCTTACCTTCAGTGTATGATTTGATGTTCAGGTGTTTCTTCCCAAACAAAAATATATTTAGACTACCATAATGATGTCAAAATTTTCTTGTTCCAACTCTTCCTGATATAAATCTTTTCCATATTCCTGAAACAATTATCAAGAACAATCAAATAAGTAGCAAATACGTCATATATTTCATATCCAATAGAATTTATTTCTTTAGACGAGTTCAAACATTCAATTGTCTTAAGTAATGATTCTCTATTATCAACTGTCTTCCCCAAAATCTCCTTTTCTCCAACCTCAAATATCTCGGTCTTAGTTTCATCATTAGCCTATTCTTAAATATGTTTTTCAACAACAATCTCTATATTATTTTCATTAGAAATCATCTCTCTTAGAAACTTGTTGCTCCACATTAGATTACTTGCAGTTCATCTTTACGTCTTCCTCATTTATTATTTCATATTCTCCTAAATGGTCCCTTTACAGTGAGGTGGTAGAGCCGTAGAGGTCACAACACTACCTGCAAAGGTTCTACATGTCTTTAAAGATCTTCTCGTGCTTTAGGATTGTTATTGATCTGCATGTTCCATAATATTTTGTCTTGTAATTGTGTTTCTTGCTTCTGCAGTTGTATTTCTTGCATCTGCCATAGAGGTTTAAAAAGTGTATCTTCACTGTTGTTTTCATTGCAACTGACATAATGGAGGGTTTTGATTGATCCGGAAAGTATTAAACCAGTGAGTTGAAAGTGCAAGCTCACCACAATGGCCAAGAATAGTGATGCAGGACAGATTTAGAAATATAAATTAAGATGAGAACGAAGGGTGATAGAGAGCCTATCCATGTGTGGAATGCGAAGAAAGCATAGAACTTTAAACTCGATGCATAATATATTCAAATCTGAAATATAAGGAAGAGTGCATCAACTTATTTAAGAGATTAGAAACTCTAATTCTTGGAAACCAAGTACTAATATAAAAGGAAACAAATCCTAATAATCAAAACTCTAGAATAATCTAATTCATAATAATAATTTACTAGTATAATTAAATAATACTACAATTAAATAAATAAATTACAATGGTTCATCTCTAAACAATAATTTAAAATGTCTAATAATAATAGTGAAGTTCTTGTTTCCAATCACATCAAATGGCTAGAATTTTATATGAAGTGTAGAGACTTGGGGTGGGGTTGGGTGGGGTGGGGTGGGGTGGGGTGGTTATTATGATTATTATCGATGAGTAATTTTCTTCCAATAGAATATGGAAATCAAGCCTAGATCTCCTAAACATTCTTACAAGTATACTAATGAGTTTCACTATTAAAATTCTCAAATTAAGCTAAAAGCAAGAAAATAAAATGCTACAAATATCAATCCAAAATTACAGATAAACGTAAAAAATACAGTCCAACAATTTTTTTATTATATGTCCATATAAGATATTATTGGCAATGTTCTAAAATGTGCTAGGTGGGAGGCGGGCAGCCGAGGGGTGCCTAGGCGGGATTTTTTTATTTTAAACTAATTTTAATATTTTATCTTACATTTATTCAAACAAAAAAATAATATAAAGCAAAACAATCTTATAATAAAGATAATAAAGACATTTGCTTAAAGTTTAAATACATATCCATATTGCTAATGTCAAAGTTCAAACACAAACATACAATTGTTCAAAGTTCAAACAAAAATAATATAAAGCAAAACAATCTTATAATAAAGATAATAAAGACATTTGCTTAAAGTTTAAATACATATCCATATTGCTAATGTCAAAGTTCAAACACAAACATACAATTGTTCAAAGTTCAAATATATTTTTAGTGTATTAGTTTTATGCATAAACAAGTTTGCTATTAAATAAGGCAAAAAACACCTTTACCCCCTTGTGGTCGTCGATTTGTAAGCATTTGGTCACTGAATTTTAAAAAAATGGAATTGACCTACTGAGCTTTTTAAAAATTTTTAATTAGGTCATTCCGTCTAATTTAGCTAATAGACGTTAAAAGATCTGACAAAATTTTCCTACGTGGCTTTTAAAAAAAAAAATTAATACACGTAATAGTTGGGGCAGCTTATTTGGCTACTCAGACTCAAAATAAAAAAAATGAGAAACCAAATCAAGATGTTACCAAACAAAACCAAAAAATGAGAAACCAAACCAAATTAGTATTACAACCCTTTTCGACGAAACTATCGATACACAATAGAATTTGAATAACAAGATTTTACAACGTAATATCATATACTCATAGCTAATCCAGCTCCATAAATTGCCCACCAATTTATAAAAAAAATTCAAGGAATTTAACATATGGACAACAAAACTACTATCAATTTGCCTAATGTAAAGGAAAAATTGATCCATATAAACAAATAAACTAGAGGTTTAAGGAGAGAGAAAAGGGGAATGAAAGGTATCCCAAGAATAAGATCTTCAGGAGCATGAACAAGGTGAGCAAAGACAGAGTTGTCATTGGAGGTCACCGAGGTGGAAGAAGAAGAGACGGTCGACTCCATGATCGACGACGAGCCTTCGAGGTGACGAGCTAGAGCAGATAATCCCCGATCAGTCGAGGAGAGTGACGTGCCAGAGTAGATAATCGCCAATTAGCCGAGGAGAGTGACAGAATCGATTTTGGAGACCCTGATTTCCATCAATTGTTTTTTGTAAAAGTATAGAGAAAAATTCAATTGAGAATATTGAATTAATTAGAACAGATCCATCAATATCAAAGAATATTGGTGACAAAAGGGAGATGAGATAGAATAATGAAGGGTTATTATTGTGTAGAAAGAAAATAAAGCAGTGCGCATGGAGGGTGGAGGGTGGAGGGAGGAGGAAGGAGGAGGAGGACAATTATCCAAGCACAAAGAACAAACCTATGTAGCTATCATCTTCTTCGATGATCCAATTAACACTTCTTCCATTGTTTATCTTTCCCTTCCCTCTCTCTCTTCGTGGGTTGGATAAATGGGTTTGTTCTGACCCAGATCTGATAGGACTATTTTGATATATTATTTAGAATTAAAATAAGTGAGTTTGACCCATTTAATATGTGAACGGGTCGGGTTGACCCGAGTGAAGGTTGATGATTATCCACCTCAGCATTTACATGTCATTTTCTTTTCTTTTTTTAAGCCACGTCAGAAAATAAATGAAGAATTTTAACATCTGTTAACAGACTGGCCCAATTAAAAAAATTTAAAAAGCTCAGTGGGTCAATTTCATTTTTTAAAGTTTAGTTGCCAAATGCTTACAAATTGACGACCACGAGGGGATAAAGATGCTTTTTTGCCTATTAAATAATAAAATTTAAAATTTCAAGAATTTAATTCAATATTAAAACTTTAGAAACTAAACATAAATTTAAGAATTATATTGAATTAAACTAAATATTACAAATGTATCATTTATATAATTTGAAGTTGGTACAAGTTCTAAAAATTACAACTATAATAAAATTATCCATTTTGACTTGATATTGTTCACTTTTTGTTGTGATTTGATATGATACAACATGTATTATGAATATGGTAAATCATTAGAAAAATAAATATATTAAGATCTGGTTTGGGTAGTTATTCAAATAAAAAAACTTCTCCGCTTAGAACCCACTTAGGTTCCACTAATTTTCTAGAGTGATTTTTTTCCACCTTGGGCCTAGGTGAGGCGTCAGGGGGGCCTAGTGTCATGGCGAGGCGTCAAGGGGGGGCCTAGCGCCTAGGCGGACCTAGGCGGGGATTTTTAAAACACTGATTATTGGAATAATGTGTATGATGTAACCTTTTGAGGATTATGAAATTAATAGGATATAAAGCAAGAGCCTGAATAACGATGCAACCTTGACAAGACATCACAAGTATAAATAATCCTTCTATGAGATTCATTGCTACATGTGTGTGTGTGTGCGCGTACGCAATTTCTTCAATATCTATTTTTGTTTTTTCATTGAAGTATTATTGCACTGCTCCTGCAGTCCTGCCACCACCCGTTTGTGGCCAATGTTAGATGATAATTTGGTGAACATGTTGATGTTGTGTTTAGTATGATTGTGGGTGCTGTTATTAATTTTCTTTCGGGAACATAACTTAAAAGCGGATCCGGTTAGCATGAAGTTTATTTTTTGATAAGTTGGTCAATTGGCCAATAGAATGCTGACACACATAGAATCTCGCCTGCGTGTCAGCACTCTATTTGCCAATTGACAAACTTACCTAAAAATGAACTTCATGCTAACCACTTCCCTTAAAAGCTATCTCATATACTAATCAACTGTATATAATCTTTTACATAAATGTGCCACTTAAAAATGCATTTTTAATCCAACTCCTAACTATTGACAGTATCACATCCTAAAAATAACTCAAGAAAAGTTACTTGTAAAGTTTCAATGAATTTGCTATGCTGGAGAAAGAGGCCTTTCCTCCCTCTTGATATTTACCTATGAACAGGCAGAAAACATAAACAATGATAAATTATCATGGGATATTGGTTACTGACTAACAAGAGAATTTTTTTTTGTTTCTCTTTGGGCCTCTGCCATAGGTGTCTTTAGGGGAATTTCTCTGTTTGATCTTTGTGGAAATAGGATATCTGCTCTTTCTTTAGTGGTTTCGTCTTATTTCCACTTGTGTTATAGGGTCCTTGTCCCCTCTGCTTGTATTCTCTTTATTCTTCTAATAAATTCTTTTTCTTACCAAAAAAAATTAAAAAAAATACAAGAGATGACTTGATGCACTGTTGTACTTATGATCTGGAAATTTTGGAACAGTCTTCCAATGTTGTGCCAACAACTATGGCCTTTTAGATCAAACTATGGTAGTATGGGATTTTTAATCGCTGTAGTTTATATTTAGAAAGTGCAGTTTCTGGCTTGAAAGTATTGTATTAATGCTAGTGTTATACTGTTATTGATGGTTGTCAATATGTGAAAGGCACAGTTATATGATTCAGAAGGCATGAATCATTTTTCATGTTTCCGGAAGGCCTATAATATAATGAGAGCTCTACTAATAGATTATAATGAACTTTCTTTATCCAGGTTGATTTTGTCATGGAAATACTCTCCAAACTAGTAAATAAACAGGTAAGTTGACTGAAACTGAGATTGGGCTTCCTGCATTTGAATTTTGGACTCGATGATTTCGTGAGGAAATTTGCTTGCTGGCAATGCTATGAGAAGATATCTTATCTTTTTTATATTTGTTGGCTGCAGGTGTGGAGAATGCCCAAATTGTGGGTTGGTTTTTTGAAATGTGTCTCTCAGACACAACCACATTCTTTCCATGTATTGCTACAGGTATTTGTAGGTCTTTAAAATTTCACTATTTACTGGTTTTTACAATTTAAAGAGACACACAGACACACCCACAGATACACACACACATGCATCTTCTTCTTTTTTTACTTTTTTTGTTGTTTTTTTTTGCAGTTACCATCACCACAACTTGAAGGTGCTCTGAAAAAATTTGCTAACCTACGAGGTCCCCTTGCTGCTTACGCCAACCAGCCTAGTATAAAGACTTCACTACCTAGGTATAGTTCATTTAGACTTTTGCAATCATTCATGCTGTATCAAAAAGTTCTCTAGTCCTTGATTAGTGTTTGTAAACCTACTGAAGACCTCATTTACGTTATTACACTTCACAGGAAGGGTAATATTAGCGAAATTTTTGTTTTAAATTTAGTGAAAGTCTATAGAGAATCTGTCAAGTCACTCTAGAAGGTCTGTATTAGGCTAAAATTACATAAATGGCATTCCAATTTCATTACCTAGTTGTAGTTTGTTTAGACGTTTTCAATTACTGATGCTATATTAGACTTTTTTGATCATTCATGCTGTATCAGACTTTCAATATATCATACTTGTATCCAAAAAATAGCTTGTTCTTTTGCGTGATACTGATTTATCAGTCAACAGGAAAGACATTATACGTAAGATTTTGTTTTCATTTAGTGAGTACAAGTCTCTGCAAGATTGCTATCAGGCTCATCAAACATAATTCAAGCGGTTCCAAATTTGAAAATGCTAGAATTTTAGTTTCTGTGCTAAGGGATAAGTTAAATTATAAAACCTTAAAGGCTATGTTTGTTTGTAAGGATTACACTTGGGATTGAACTATTAATCCCAAGTTTCTTGTTTGTTTTTAAAAATAGACATGAGATTATTAGTCCCAAGATATTAAAATGACGTGAAAAGGGGACTATGTTATATCATGTCCAACTAGGTATTATAATTCCTACTGTTTGTGACTAAAAATTTGTGGACAAAATTAACCTTTAGCTTTGTTTAAAAAGACCGATGTATCTTACCCCATCTATTTATACTGAAACTAATGAGAATATGATATCTTTGTTATTAGTGGTACAGGTATAATAGTCCAAGTGGTAAGTTTTTATCTAATTTTTTAAATAATCCTGGACAAAACAAATATAACATGGGTTTATTTTAAGTAATCCCATAGAAAATATCCATGTGAATAGTTCCGGAATTATAACCTTTGCAAACAACATGGCCCAAGTTATTGATGAAGTTTAGATCCACAAGTTTAAATATCATTTGTTCATGTTTATTACTGAATATTTTTAATCATTTAACAATTTATCAGCTGTCCTATCCTCCTTCCTGTTTTTATGTGCAACAGTACCTTGAGTGATCCTAGGTGTTAAGTTGTCTTATCTGTGACAGATTTAATCAACTTCTAAAGTTCATATTCTTTTGTTTAGAGGTAGTTTGGAAATATTTGGAAATCTAAAATTGATTAACCATCTCATGTACAAAAAGTATGATTGAGCCAGAGACGAGGCTGTGTATTTTTTTGTGTGAATAGATTCATAGTATTTATACCAATAATGTGATGACTTGGATTAGGATGTTCAAACCATTATATCACCAAATTTTCCTACGTACCATGGATTCATAAGGTTGGGTGCTGCTGCTGCTGAAAGATGTATAGAAGTTGGTAGTGTTTAATCATAAAATATTAATTAGAGAAATTAAGTTGCTAAATAAATTTGTTGCAAGGATGTTAATGAAATTGTAAAAAATTACAATGGTGAATTAACAGTTCATATATGTCATTGTGAACACGATTTTGGGTTCTGAATTTGACTGGTTAAAAATTGTTGCAGATGTGCAATATAGTAATTGTCAGTATGACTCCGTGAGGAGCGATCATCCATTTTTATGGCCTTTGTAATCTCAGTTATAATTGAAAAACACGGGTGATCTGTTGTGAAAAGGGAAAACACAGCATCTGTGGTATATAGTGAACGGATCAAAGGGGATTGTACTATTCTACAGATCATTTACTAAATACTACTCCCAGAACTTTCCTTATATATAATATGGTCAAGTTTATTTGTGAGGTTCTTTTCATGGGAATCAGTTTGGTGAACTCCAGTGTAATCTTTCGGTTATAACTTTTATCTGTTATGCAGATCCATTCTGGCATTACTTGGTCTTGCGAATGAAAGACACATGCAGCAACACCACCCTTCATCTTTGCATTCCTCGGAAACAAGTTCCTCAATTCATGGTGCAACACTGACGTGATCAATTGAGGCAGAGGCTTCAAATTGAAAAATCTAACAGCTGCACCATTGATGACTACGTGATTTGTCCCAGTAGTTCTGGGTCAGCGAATGACTGTACAGATTGATGGATAAGTTTCCTGCTGATCACCGGACCCCTGGGTGTAATTTGGTCACAAGGGAGGCGAAGACAAATTTCTAGTCATCCCCATCCCCTTCACAGCTGCCTGCTCGAGGAATGTACCATACTGTTGTATTTTTAATTGTTTTTTTTTTCATTTTGAAAATACTTAAAATTTAGTTTTTAGTTCCCTTATATAGAAGTTTCGGGTATGCTTGTTGCTTAGCAGTAATTTGCTTTTTGGTAGAAATTTCTGCTCAAATCTTAGGCGAAAATCTCACGAAATTCTACCCTTCATCGTAAGGGAGCTTGTAGATCAAAATTTATTTTGTGGGGGTAATAGCTTGTAGATCTCATTTAAATCAATGACTGAATGAGCACCTGCACAGCATTCTTTCATATGGATATCTTTGGTCTCGTGTTGCACAGATTAAAAATCTGGCTCCTTTGTGTTAAATGTCACAGCTCTTTTAAAACATAATTAATGCAAAGCTCATTTACAAAAAGAAAAAAAGAAACAAATCAGTCGTGATCTTATGCCTTGGGAAAGATGACTATCGAGTTAAATTTGTAATTGATATTCTTTACATTTTCTTGCAACTTCGAGGTTTACTTGCAGGATTATTATCTGTTTTCCTTTTGTTATGAGTGGCAATCCTTGATCCAAGTAGTAAATGGTAATGCAAGTAATGTGTATCAACAATCAAAATTTTATATTCAACAGTTTTTAACATATTTAATAATTTATTAACAGTTAATTCTAACTCGTGAATTATAATTAATAACCTAACTAAAATAAAAATTAAGGAAAATATTCGGAATTTAATGGGGTGTATATATATATATATATATATATATATATATATATATATATATATATATATATATTTTATTTTTTGGAATTTCTAGAAACAACATTTAAAGAGTATGATCCTTTTTTGCTTACACTGTTCACAATTATTTATTACCAACATTTATAAAAATAATGTGTATTCCAGTTACTCCCAAGTTCTAAAAAAGTCTCACTTACAATTTTTTATTTTATTATATAGTTAAATCCTCTATTTTTTTTTTCTTACGATAGAATCAAATAATTCTATTATTGTCAATCATAAATCTATTACTGTCATTACTACTAAATTAAACAATTAATTAAATTTACAGAAATAGAACATAAATATATTAATATCAAATCATTTTCATATATGTTAACAGTTGTCCTCTGCCTAAAACCAAGAGTATATAATTTCATATATGTAAGCTCATTATTGAATCACTTTGTCTTTGTGTGTGAAGTGAGCTGCTGTTGATGCAAAAAAGCTACTTTTTTGGGCATAAAGTAACAGCCTTGAGCATGTTCCGATTCTTTTTCCATTTTGCGTAAATTTACATATAAGAATGTTGGGAGTGACACGTAGATTGGTAGATGATTCTTCTCTCTGCGTATCAGTATTGTATTGATCAATTAACCGACTTACCATGAAGTTAACTTCATGATAACATAATCCATTCTTCCGGTTATGACGGATTTTCAAAGCTTGAAAAAAAAAATCACTTATGGAGGTCGGAACTAGGAAGCAAACTGCTTGTGCAAATGTCACAAATAAAAGACAAATATAACCCTGATCTCAAAGAAAAAATTCCAAAATTTTACAACAAAAATGTAAATTTGCTTTTGCGAAAGAATAATATGGGGAAACTTTCTACAAAGAAACTCATCTTCTATCTCTATGTATTGTCTGCCAGAATCTGGCAGAGCTGCCTCTGCCTGTAGATACAGATTGCCACAATAATGCCGTCGTGAATGAAGAAGCCACGGCATCATGTGATTACCATACTGTCACCCAAAAAATAAGGATGAAATTTGAAATTTTGTTTCTTACGTGACTATTAATATGACCACAAAAAACTCCATAACCAACAAATTCAAGCTCACATTTCTACTTCCAAAAAGTTCGAAATGCACCACACAAAACTCAGGTGAGTAAACCTGTTTTGGGCTCGATGGCAAAGTCATAGGACTAAAGTTCCATTATTTGATGGGGAGGATAACATCAAGGTTCTTCTGACGAAACCAGCCCTTAGGATAAGCAAGTTTATGAGTTTCCAAGTGGAGATGCCAGTTCATGATCCTCGAGCAATCTTGGGGAATTCCTTCCATTTGGCTTTCATCTTCCACTACTTGTTCTATAAAGGTGGTCTCCTGTGATGAACAAATAAGAGTTGGTGAATATAATAAAAGTACACACCTTTATTACATGTAAACCTATATACAGTCTGAATGCATGTATATGCATACTTGAAAACCCTCCTTCACGGTATCTAACTGCCGAACTGGTTCTGTGGTGTGTCGTTTCCATCTCTTTGGGTCCCACAATATGGTGCTGTTAAAAGCAAAGCCTGACATGTCAACATGGAATCTACGGAGATTTTTACTCTTCTCATTTGTGTTCCATCCAATCACTTGACTTCCATTGCACACTGGACCTTCCAAAACCGCCTTGTTTTTGCTTTGTGCAAGCATGGCCACTGGCCAAGTGCCAAACCGGCTGTAGATTGCAAGTTAATTAAAAACTAAAAATAAAATCTGCTACTCAAAGAAAAAGGAACGTACACTAAAAACTAGAACATGTGATAGGCATATGCAATTCACAAACCTTAAACACACAATAATGTCAAACAAATTTTATATTGAGGGAATGGATTTCCAATGACAAAAAAACAAGAAAATGATTAGTATATATATAATACTATGTATATTTTGTAGGCAGGTCTAGAGAATACTAAATATTCAAACTTTAATAGATTAGCTCTATCTAATTATATATTTTGACTAAATTATCTCTTGAACACCAAACAATGTAAGAGCAAAGACTTAACTATCAGATTAAATCATGACTATTATATATCTGCAATACTAATAAATCAAGCTCAAATACATTACTTAAGTATTTCAAGAGTATTGCAACCATAACACTTGTGAATCATGTGTAGCAACATAGCTACTACCACGTTTTTCCAGATTCTAGAATCTGAGTCTGCAGACACAAACAACATTCAAATCAAACTGCCTGAAAATTAATGCAACACACCAAAAATGAAATGCCACAGATAATAATAACTACATACTAAGTAATAGCTAATTAATATACCTTATTTCTCTCATGCTATCAAACAGCTGAAGCGAATAGACATTGTCATCATCTGCAAAGTAAACAATCCCATCGAGCTTATGGAACTCAATGTGCTCAAGTGCTTTGTTGCGCTGATGTACACCTCTGTCTTTTGTGTTTGTAGAATTCTTGGTACAAACTAAATGCCTGAACATAACACCAGTATTCCTCAATATCTCTGCAGTTTCCATCGAAGCTGAAGTCATCTCCACCACAATCCAAATAAGTGGTGGAGGTACAAGCCTCAGCACTTGCCCCAATCTATGCAAGTAAAACGCTTGATGGGCGCGATTATATGTTGGCGTCACAACAATTAAATGTTTCCTAGATACAAAATCAAGTCTTTTATCCTTTATTCTCACATCCCTCTTAACAAGCTCCACTGAATTCACCACAAGATCATCATTCGGTCGAGCAACTACATTCTCAACATCCTCTCTAACATTCACTGGCGGAGGCTTGATGATCTCAAATGTAAAATCATGATTTTTAACATCATCAAATTCCCTAAACGGGGCCAAACCTAATAAAATCCCTACCATAAAAAACAACAAACACCTATAACACGATTTCTTCCATGGTTGATGATTTTTCCGCGAGTATTTCTGAAGGGAAATCCCGGCGAGTAATCTGGCGAACGGAGATGAAGATTTACCGTTCTTATGCGACGGCGATTGGACGGAAAACGAACTTCCTCCGTTTTGATATCCACGGTCATTATACGGCGATAGAGTTCTTCGGATCGAAGCCATTTTTTTTTTTATCAAATTACAGAGCATAGACAATTCATGCTTTGGGTAGCTAAAATGAATAAATCCAGAAGGTATTGTAATTTATAGTTAACTTTTGAGGATCGAATGAAGTGAACAAGTAGTACTTGAGACTGTAACGGAAAAACTGAAACCCTAGGAGAGAGAAAAGAAGATCGAGCTGTTTGCATCGTCAGATAGGGGAGAGAGAGAGAAAAATGCAGTGAATTTGGTGTTGATCGGGGGAAATGGAAAGGCGGCTTTCCATTACTGAGAGTCGAGAGATGGTTTTCCCGAGAATGATGGAGAAAAGGATCCGGGCTCCTCTAGAAATCGGATCCAGTTAACATTAAATAAAATATAATAATAAATGAATTAATTGACCAATTTATTTAATTCTGAAATACAGGATATGTGACCATTTAATTTTAAATATTTTTAGATATTGAGTTCAATTTTTTTGTCGACGCAAAATGTGCCCACTCCTCATATTTGATCCCAAAACCTTCAAGTTTAAAGTTTTGGCCAACAAATAACACAAGCACTATAGATCTAACTATTAAATTATTCAAAGAATATTAAATCAACCCATAATAACTAAATAAAACAAACAAAAATTAAAATTTTAGCTCCTTTTTCAAAGTTGGATCATCTTCTTCCAATTCATTAGCATAATTGTTTAGTTTTGTTATTTTTCCTGAAATATCATTTATCATATATATAAAGATAAAATTAAAAATGCTAATGGTAAAAAAAATTCAAATCAAAATCAAAATCTGATTCCGACGAATTAACATCCATCTTTCATCCACAACCACCACCTCCTTCTTCTCAGTCATCGATCAAAACACCAGATGCACCAGTAAACTAACCCATCTATCTACATCTCCATTGTGCTTAATCAAATCATCAACACCACAACAAAAACTCTCCATCTCCGAGTAAGAAAGACAAAAAAACAAGAAAGAAGAGGAAGAAAAAAGAAACGGGTTCCACAACCACCTTGTGGGTGTGATTTCTTTTCCTTCAATCTTGTATGAAGATGGTTTATAGAGGCAGTGGCGGAACCAGAACATTTATAGAGGGGTGTCAAAATACATCAATAAAAAAATTATTTATTAACGCTTGGAGTGCTTCTTTCAAATTTATTTTGCCCAATTATTGTGACACCCCCAAAATAGGTATACATCACCTATTCTGAGTCGCCAAATACATGATACAGAATACAAATACAACCTTAAATATACAACATGAGCTGTGAGTTTTAATATAAATATTGTCTTCTAGAAAGTATTCAAACTCAAAATAAGTCCTCAATACATTTATTATCACACTATTTCATAGAATAGTGAGGACTACTAATGCTATCATCTGGACCGTCACTCCATTCCCCGACTAGTCCCTGCTATGTTCTCATTTCCTGAAGAGAACAATGAAAGCAAAAGGGGGAGCTCAACTAGCCCAGTAAAAAATATTATGACTAAGATAATACAGAATAAATTATCATTAGCATTCAACAGTGTTAAACAGATAACAAATATCAAGTTTAATTGCAGTGGAACAAACAATCCATTAGAAGAGTCAAGTAAAGAATAAAATATATTATATTCTATGATTTAAAAGGGTTTTCATTACTTTTATCGCTGAGATTCAGCTTAATAAATAATCCACATCATCCCTGCACTACGGTCAATGATATTCATTAGTATCACGATCATAAATTATCCATGCACTACGGGCCAAAGATATTCGTGTATTCATCAATGGTCATGATCATGCCAACAACTGTCAATCAATGCACTACGGGTCAATGATGACTTTTTTCACATCATTTGTAACAGTACGGTCATGATTACACCTAATAATCCCTAGTCATAATCATACCAAGTCCATCTATGCACTACAGACCACAGATGACTTTCAACATAATATAAACATGAGGATGATGATAATGATATAATAATTCAATAAAACAAGTTCAAGAATTAATTTATCCAGGAACTAATAACGTCCAAATTATCAACATGATACTTCTTTGTAGAGTAACACTCAAGAATGCTCAGAAGAATATTTTCATAAAAAGATATTGGATGAAGTGCAAATATCAAGGATATTCCACTAATTTCATAGAGTATAGAAGTCAAAACTTTAACCAACTGATTATAATAAAGAATGGAATAACAAAAGAAATCACCAGGCATGCGATAGACCGTACAGACAGGTTATTCCAACAGAATAATAAATAACGGAACCAGGTCATGCGTAAACGCACAGACAGGATATTCTAACAGAATAATAAATAACGAAACCAGGTCATGCGTAAACGCACAGACATGATGTTCCAACAAAATAATAAAGAATGGAATAACAGAAGAATTTCACCATGTATGCAGTACTTTGCATAGACAAGTAATTCCAACATAATAATAAACAATGAAATAACAGAAGAATTTCACCAAGTATAGGGTAGCCCGCGTATACATGTTATTCCAACAGAATAATAAAGAATGGAATAACAGAAGTTCTCTTCATGAATAAGGAAGAAATAATACCCCTTACGATCACAACAAATAATATCCTTTACCGTAAAAGAAGAGTATTCCGATCGAATAATCCCTGGTCATAATCATACCAAGTCCATCTATGCACTACAGACCACAGATGACTTTCAACATAATATAAACATGAGGATGATGATAATTATATAATAATTCAATAAAACAAGTTTAAGAATTAATTTATCCAGGAACTAATAACGTCTAAATTGTCAACATGATACTTCTTTGTAGAGTAACACTCAAGAATGCTCAGAATAATATTTTCATGAAAAGATACTAGATGAAGCGCAAATATCAAGGATATTCTACTAATTTCATGGAGTATAGAAGTCAAAACTTTAACCAATTGATTATAATAAAGAATGGAATAACAAAAGAAATCACCAGGCATGCGATAGACCGCACAGACAGGTTATTCCAACAGAATAATAAATAACGGAACCAGGTCATGCGTAAACGCACAGACAGGATATCCAACAGAATAATAAATAATGGAACCAGGTCATGCGTAAACGCATAGACAGGATATTCCAACAGAATAATAAATAATGGAACCAGGTCATGCGTAAACGCACAGACAGGATGTTCCAACAGAATAATAAAGAATGGAATAATAGAAGAATTTCACCATGTATGCAGTACTTTGCATAGACAGGTTATTCCAACATAATAATAAACAATGGAATAACAGAAGAATTTCACCAAGTATAAGGTAGCCCGCGTATACAGGTTAATCCAACAGAATAATAAAGAATGGAATAACAGAAGTTCTCTTCATGAATAAGGAAGAAATAATACCCCTTACGAGTACAACAAATAATATCCTTTACCGTAAAAAAAGAGTATTCCGACTGGTAGGGCGAGGATATTTTTGAAGAAAACTTGCACTACGCTCAAAGCTTCTTAAAACTCTAAAGAAATACGCTCAAGATTATAGAAGAATTCTCTGATTTCTGGTGTGGTTTTCAATTCTAACTAAGCATCCTATTTATAGGAAAATAGAAAGGATACTATGCTGCACTATGAAATAAAATATAATATATTGAGATGAACTTGATCAAGCATTCCCTCTGGGTCAAGGTAGCTCAGGAAGGGTCAACCTCTTAGAGTGAGCTAAGGGTTAGGTTTGTCCCTGAGGAATTTTCCAGATGAAATGCTATAGAAGTTATTTGCAATGACATCTCATTCGACCTTTTCTGGTGGGGAGATCCTTTACCAACTTTAGACAATTGCAATGCTTAAATCGTGGTGTCCTCCTGCTTTTATACTTCGATCATGTGTTTGATCGTAGGAACTTCACGATATTGAAATGGGTGGCTAAAGGGTTATCAGTAGTACGTTTTGAGACGTTCCTACTGACTATGGATCTTCGTTTGATTCATCAGATACAAAGTTCTGGGACTCTGTAGCTGGTAAATTTCTTCATAGTTTATTTTAGTTCTGTTGCTTCTTAACAGATCACTGCTCCTCCATTGTTGACGCTGTCTTCCCAGATAGATGTGATTCCTTCTTCTTCAGGTTCATTTAAAGGCAACCTTGCATATCTCTTTCTGACTGGAATCGCCATCATCACTTAGATCTCCTTGTATCGTAGAGATGAGTATTTTCAGGACTGATCACTCTACGATTATTTGACAGCACTACGAATGTAGTCTTCTTTGACAGTTGTGTTTATGAAGTTCTGCTCTCGCAATAAGTTCCTCTTGAATGATGCTCGATGATCTTCTGTTGTGAGCTTCCTTGAGGATTCTTCTCATATAGCATTCTTGACTGACTTTTGAGCACATAAGACCCCTTCCTTCTTTGGCTGAATGGCTTGCTTCCATATACAGATTAGCAGCCATGTGAGCTTCATTCTAATTAGCTCAGAGGGTCTTCAAGGACAGGCTTGGACATGTAGGAATTTTGTCAGAATCAATTCTGAACAGTCCTTGTCCTTCTGCTGGTTGAGTCTTCTTGACTGAAGTTATCTGCTTCATCATTCCTTAGTGTGGTTAGACTGACCAAGTACCTGCAGGTTTAAATATATTTCTATTTTTGGTACCCATAATTAAATGGGTCCTGCTAGGTTAGTTTTCTAAACCCCTGTTCCTCTTATTTGGATAATCATCATATTTATCACCAACAAACATATTCATGCATGCAACTATCTTAAGATAATACATTTTGAGATGCATGATGGTGAGTGTGTGTAGGATGTGACATTAAATAACACACTCATTATCTATGATGGATTCATCATTTACTGGGTTATGTTCACAATGTTTAAGTGTTCACAGAGTGAGAATCAACTCTACGATTTAGGAGCATCTAGTTGATTCATTGAGGTGATCAGTTTCTACGAATCAACAAGATCCTCTTGCAGAACTAATCATACTCTGTGTGTTGTCAAATACTTAGAGCATAGGCTTGTACATACATACTAACCCACTAACAAAGATTACTTCATATAAAGTTTATTAGGCCTGTGATGCTCTTATGACTCATTTTAGATTTCCTTCAAGATGCCATCTTCAACCTAAAACTTGGATGGAGAGAAGGTTTATAGTCATTTGAGTTTCCATCCTCAGGTTACTTTCTCTCTTCATCTTTTTAGGTAGATTATGACTCCTTGACATAATACTGTTATAGTTCATAAGAAAATATAATTATGATATATACATTTATAGTAGTGAGGAACCGTACCTTTTTACTGTCAGTTACTAAACATTCATTTATCTTAGATATACTGAGTTTAGGTATTGATGTGCATAGCTTTACTTTTGCTCCTGACAGCTTATTTCTCTAGTTGGCCTTTTAATCAATTAGTCGTGGTCTTGAAGATGCATGCTAGGAGAATCTCCACATCTTTGGTTCTTTGACATCCTTCAGTGTCCAAGGTTTGAATCCATCTGTTGGTTGGCCAGACATATGTCTGAGAAGAACTTCTTTCTTCTCTTGATAAGCATTTCTTAGTATGCATGGCCTTTTCATCTTTTAGGCTGGTGGAAGCTTGACTCATAGATGTCTCTTGAGCTTTCTCTCATCTGGTCTTCAGACCACAAGATTAACTGTAGGCAAGGATTGGTCTTGTTGATGTAACAGTCGAGACCATGGAATAATCTGAGCAGCTTCAGGTGTATATACACATATAACCTATACACAATATTTCTAAATGTGAGCTCATCTGCATATAATAAGTTACTTACTACTAAACTAAGTTTAGAAAAATGTTAGTGCCTGGGATCAGACTCAAAGCGCTTAGCTTTTGAATATAGCATGCAAACCTGCTCTCATACCAATTGTTAGTTCCCAGGGGGACAATAGATCTAGAAGGGGGGTTGAATAGATCCTTTTTATTTCAAAATACTTTTCAGGTTTATTTTGTATTGCTATTAAATTAGCATATGACAAACATAAGAATCTTTTCAAGCACAGCGGAATAAGTAAAAGATCTCCTTCATTGATATATTCATAATCATACATACATTGTTCGTAGAGTTAGTTTAGTTGTAAGCAGTTAAAACATACATAGCAGTTATAGCAGTTATAGTGCATAATGTAAATGACATAATGTAAAAGATACAAGGGATTTTAAGTGGTTCAGAGACTCAAGCTCCTAATCCACTCTTCTGCTTTCAACTAGCAGGATTTCCACTAAGGAAGGGCAACACCCTGAATCTCTACGATTCCTTCAAGGCCAGCAGCCTTGAGACTCCTCTAGTTTCCTAGGAACTCTTCAAGCCCAGCAGGCTTGGAACTTTGTTTAGTCCCTTCGGATAAGGACCCTTCTAGTCATACTTTGTTTAGTCCCTTCGGACAAGGATCCCTCAGGCCCTGGCTTGTTTAGTCCCTTCGAACAAGGACCCCTCAGGTCCTGGCTTTGTTGAGTTGTTTGTTTGTTGTTGTTGGAGTCGGTGCTGAGCTGCTAAGATGTCTTCATGCTCTGAACATCTTCTATCCTTAACAACTTGGCTTAATCATCCTTGAAGTGCAGCTGAGTATTGCATGATGCTCAGCTTCTTCGGTTACTCAACCACTTCGGATGACCCCTTTTTAAACTGCCTTGAAGATCCTTCTCCTTGGTACTTGATGGTTGCACATGATAGGCTTCTAAGATGACTGTAAACTCTTCTGTTAGGTACTTAGAAGCTTTCTCATGCTTGACACCAAGATGGCATTTGACACCAAGATGGCATTTCTGATCTCCCTTCTTGCTACTTGATGCCTTCTCATGATGGACTTATTAAGATGACTGTAGGCTCTTCTCTATTGTACTTAGAGTCTTCCCATGATGGACATCAAGATAAAATCATGCTCTTCTTTCTCTCGCCAGATCAGAACACTCTTTAAGTAGTAGAACTCTCATTTTTACATTGTAGAACTCTCACTTCTACTTCTTTCTTCGTATGTCTCTGAGTGTTCTTGGTGGATCGTAGAGTGAGCCTTCAGACTCACTATCTCACATGGTTTAGATCAGTCCACCTTCTCTCCAAAACTGACAACTCCAGTACTTTTTGATCTTTGAAGCTTTTTCTCATTTATACTCCTTCCCAATCCTTCCATTGGAAAGTAGTCGTTGAAGGCTATTCAAATGTCTTCACAGATCTCGAGTTGCTTAAGGTAGACGGCTGATGTGACATGTCATATATTATCTGACATTGTAGTCTACTATTTCACCTACCCGTCAGAGATGTCACTTTAATGTCTTGGGCAGGTTGAAGACTTTATTATCACCTTCTGATTCCTCGATCAGAGGTTGTCCTTTTGCATCGATGCTCTCAATAAGCTTTTGTCCAAATACCATCCTACAGATTAAACTGTTGCCAATGCTTCAGTCTTCGGGTGTTCGAACTCTACGATTCTGATGCACGTCTTCGAGGACCTGATCGTAGTGTCTTGTTGAGTGTTGCTCATTGACTGGTAGAGTTAACACTACGATCTTGAAGAGTGTTGATTGAATCTTGAAATGTAGAACACCTCTTCCTTCTATTGTGCAGTGCTTTAATACTTCTGTTTGCTTCAACTGTTCTCAGATACTGATGGCCTAACTCCTTGGTCTGGTTCCCTCTGAATAGCAAGACACTTTAGATTTGTGGCGCGTCCAGCTCGCTTTCTCCTTGTGATCTCCCGTTCAATTATCATCAATGGACTGGCCCTACACTTAATCACTTCAGCCATGTTCTTTAGAGGCTACCCAGTATCTCGGTTCACCTTCCATCAGTTCTTTCTTTGTTTGGAAAACACTACAATATTGGTTGCTTCCAAGATCGTTGTCTTCTGTTCACTTGATAGCTACTGCATTTGCTGAGTTTCCTTAGTCAGCTTCTGAAGTCTTCTTTGGATCTCCTCGTGGAAGACTTTATCACTAATGGCCTTACAACTCAATCTTGATGCTGATTGGGTTGGTGCTTAGATCTTCTGCTAGCCTTCATGCCATCGTTGAGTGTTCTCTGGTTCCCTTAAGGTGGAATGCATCTTTGCAGTGCCAACCAGAGGCTTCATTCCTTTGGATATTCTGGGAGTGCTCATTTGTTGAGAACCATATATGTTCTACGATTCTGCCTTGGCATTGTGAGAACTTTTGTTGAGGTCGTAGTTCTGCACTCTACGATTTAGCTTCGGCTGTGCAGGCACTACGATCCCGAGATCAGATATTGACATTCTACGATTTATGCCTTGTGCTTGTTGTCTTCATCTGATCTTGCTCGACTATGATCTCTGCATTTAATCAATGGACTCTATGAACTCAGAGTGTTGTCTACGACCCTTGACATACCTTCGGCATCAGTAGACTCTACGACTCCGAGTGTAGTCTACGTTTCTGACTTGGCTTCGGCAGATGACCGTTCGGCTCGTAGGCAGGCTGTCTCTACGATTCTGAACATGACTTCCTAAGCACACTATGATCCTGAAGAAGCTCTACTCGACAAACTACTATCCTTCTTCGTTTCCCCTGGAAGTCTACGAACTCCGAGATCTACTATCTTGCATACTCCTATTCTGCCTCGATAGCTCTCGAGTTAACCTTGACTCTCCTGGCAGACTACGACTTCTAGTGCAATGCTCGACGATCAGACAAGCCTATCTATTACATCATAAGATCAACCTAACAAGCTTGATCTTTCTATATTTTTAGTCCTTGTACATCATTTCTTTTTAAGGACTTTACAAAGCTGTTTTGCTTATGTAGGATCAACCTAACATATTTGAGCAATTCATTCTAAGTCCTTGTACATATATTTTTATTATCTATTAAAGGACTTTACAGCTTTTCTTAATGCAAGCATACTTTCATATTCATTCATATATATCATAATCAAATCATATATTAAATAGAAATATCATTCACATGTTTATTCCTGACAGAGTAGTTAACCAATCAATCCCTAGAATCACATCAAATGCAAGTATTTTTAATGAAATAAGATCGACATGTATTGTGAGGGTACCGATTTGAACCAAACAAGAATTATAAGCAGTGGATGTAGTGAAGGTTTTTCCCAACGGAGTTTCCACAGATAAATCAAAGTCTAATTTCTCCGGAGTCAAATTTAATTGTTGAGCGCAAGTAGGAGAAATAAAAGAATGGGTATAACCAGTATCAAATAAGGTATAGACTTCGCTAGAGTTTATGATAAGCTTACCCGTGATGATCTCGTTTGGGTTCCTTACTTTTTGGGAGGTCACAACAAAAGCTCTCCCTTAAACTACTGGTTTTGACTTGTCTAGGACGGTATTTTGTGTCACCGTTTCAATTGTACTTGTCTTCAGTGCACGACAAAATCGGGCTAGGTGACCTTCTCATCCATAATTATAACACTCTTTGGATGACATCGCGCAGTTTGGACTGATATGTCCCTCCCCTCCGTATTTGAAGCATATGATAGGTGGTCGTTCTCCTTCCTTAACCACGGGTGCTGATGCTGACGTCTTTCCATCATTGTTGAATTTCCTCTTCTTGAAATGTCCATTCTTATTGTCTTGGCTATGATTACCACCGAAGTGGATTAGCATTTCTGGCATGTTGATTCTATCCATATTTGTTGTCACCGCTTCGATGACTGCTACCACTGGTATTATCATTTTGCCGGCTGCTTTCTCTTGGTTGAGTTGACTCATTATCGCGCTCTAATAATTGAGCCTTATTTATAACATCTGAATACAAACACAGTTTATGAGAAATTAGATATTGACGTATCTCGGGTTTCAAACCTCTTAGAAACATCCGCGTCATTCTTTCCTCATTATCAACCAAGTGAGAAGCAAACCGGGACAACTCGGCAAACATAGCTTCGTACTACGACACGATCATATTGTTTTGCTCCAACTTGATGAACTCTACCTCTTTCATGTGACGAATACTTTCGGGAAAGTACTTTTCGTTGAATAGTTCTTGGAACTTCTCCCAAGACATCTTCAGTGCAGCAGGTTGAGTACGCTTTACCGATTCCCACTAGTAATCTGCCTCTCCTCGCAACATAAAGGTGGCAAAGGGAACCTTTTGCTCCTCAAAGCATCCCAAGACATCAAATATCTTGGTGATCTGCTTTATCCACGTCTCCACCTTAAGTGGTTTTGGCTCTCCAATAAACTCCGGTGGTTCCAGCTCCTTGAACTGTTTAGCGGTGAACGTCTGAGAGTTTCCAGTGTTTCCACCTACATTTTGGACAGGAGCCGCTTTCGCCTGATGTTGCATGAATTGCATAAAGCCTCTGAACATTCCATCATTCATCATTTGGTCAATGTTGTTGTTTGCATGAGGATTGTCGCCTTCTTGATGCACATTCTCCTGATTATTGATATGTGGAGACTCAACGGTCTCCTGTGCTCCATTGTTATTCTCAACATTCTCGGATGTCATTTTCAGATACTTCCACAAAACAAGGGTTAATTGACATGCAACATATTATCCTTATACTCTGACCGACCAATTAAATACCAAATAAACTTAGGTAGGACATACTAGCAAAGGAATTCCTCGTCTCTCCCCTCCTAGTTCTTGTCTCACATCTCACCTAGGGATCATATCCCTAAGCTTTGATACCAACTGCGACGCCCCCAAAATAGGTATACATCACCTATTTTGAGTCGTCAAATACATGGTACATAATACAAATACAACCTTAAATATACAACATGAGCTGTGAGTTTTAATACAAATATTGTCTTCTAGACAGTATTCAAACTCAAAATAAGTCCTCAATACATTTATTATCACACTATTTCATAGAATAGTGAGGATTACTAATGCTATCATCTGGACCGTCACTCCGTTCCCCGACTAGTCCCTGCTACGTTCTCATTTCTTGAAGAGAACAATGAAAGCAAAAGGGTGAGCTCAACTAGCCCAGTAAGAAATATTATGACTAAGATAATGCAGAATAAATTATCATTAGATTTCAATAGTGTTAAACTGATAAAATATAACAAACATCAAGTTTAACTGCAGCGGAACAAACAATCCATTAGAAGAGTCAAGTAGAGAATAAAATCTATTATCTTCTATGATTTAAAAGGTTTTTCATTACTTTTATCGTTAAGACTCAGCTTAATAAATAATCCACATCATCCCTGCACTACGGCCAAGGATATTCATTAGTATCACGACCATAAATTATCTATGCACTACGGGCCAAGGATATTCGTGTATTCATCAATGGTCATGATCATGCCAACAACTGTCCATCAATGCACTACGGGCCAATGAGGACTTTTTCCACAACATTTGTAACATTACGGTCATGATTACATCGAATAATCCCTGGTCATAATCATACCAAGTCCATCTATGCACTACAGGCCACGTATGACTTTCAACATAATATAAACATGAGGATGATGACAATGATATAATAATTCAATAAAAAACAAGTTCCAGAATTAATTTATCCAGGAACTAATAACGTCTAAATTGTCAACATGATACTTCTTCGTAGAGTAACACTCAAGAATGCTCAGAAGAGTATTTCCATGAAAAGATACTGGATGAAGAGCAAATATCAAGGATATTCCACTAATTTTATGGAGTATAGAAGTCAAAACTTTAACCAACTGAGTATAATAAAGAATGAAATAACAAAAGAAATCATTAGGCATGCGATAGACAGCACAGACAGGTTATTCCAACAGAATAATAAATAACGGAACCAGGTCATGCGTAAACGCACAGACAGGATATTCTAACAAAATAATAAAAAACAGAACTAGGTCATGAGTAAACGCACAGACAGAATATTCCAACAGAATAATAAACAACGGAACTAGGTCATGCGTAAACGCACAGACAGGATGTTCCAACAGAATAATAAAAAATGAAATAACAGAAGAATTTCACCATGTATGCAGTACTTTGCATAGACAGGTTGTTCCAAAATAATAATAAACAATGGAATAACAAAAGAATTTCACCAAGTATAGGGTATCCCGCGTATACAGGTTATTCCAACAGAATAATAAAGAACGGAATAACAGAAGTTCTCTTCATGAATAAGAAAGAAATAATACCTCTTACGAGTACAACAAATAATATCCCTTACCGTAAAAGAAGAGTATTCGACTGGTAGGGCGAGGATATTCTTGAAGAAAACTTGCACTACGCTCAAAGCTTCTTAAAACTCTAAAGAAATACGCTCAAGATTATAGAAGAATTCTCTGAACTTCTGGTGTGGTTTTCAATTCTAACTACGCATCCTATTTATAGGAAAATAGAAAGGATACTATGCTGCACTATGCAATAAAATATAATATATTCTATATATATATATATTATTTAAAATCTAATAAAACAAATAACTGTAACAACCCGATATTTTCTATATAATTAAATTAGTAATTTTGCGTATATTTTTTTTTTATTTTAAGGATGAGGATTTGTACAAGATAATGTGTGTATGTAATTATGTAATAAATAAAAATATATTTATTACATGAATGTTTACAATAATTTTATTTTAGAATTAGTGACTATTATAAAGTTTATTCTTTTAATAATTAATTTTATAGTAGAAATATTTTTATTATTTATTTTCTATGAAAATATAATTATATTATTTAAATAATATATGAAATAATTTTTAGAATTATGACAATAATTATCTATTTTATTATATGAATTCATGTTAGAATAATTAAGTTAATCATTTTTTTCTTGATTAATAATGTTATATATGAAGAATAAATCAGATATGAAATCCAAACCCTAATTTTGGATTTTGGTCAAGAATGAGAATAATAATATAATATTAATTATATTTTAATTTTTCAGTGCTATAAATATGTTCTGTATATGTGTGGCCGAATAATAGTGGCTCAATTATGTTGTGTCATGACCAAATCGTAGCATTAATTTGTTTCACCCTATTGGAAAATTCAAATGGGAAATTTGAGACTGTGTTGTAACTGTGTTATGTGAATTATGTCGTGTATTACAGAATTTAAAGTAATTAGGTAAAACCCTAATTATACTTAGAAAACCTAATTAATTAGAAACCCTAATTAATTGAGAAACCTAATTACTAAATTTAGAAACCCTAATTAGTAATTATAAACCCTAATTACTAATTATAAACCCTAAACATGAAATTAGAAAATCTTAATTTTATAATTAAAATCCTTATTAATAATTAGTAACCCTAATTGTTATATGGGTAATGTTAATTGCTATTTATTTGCTCTAATTGCTAAATTAATTAGTTTAATTATAATTATTGAAATTTTAAACTTAATGATTAATGTCTAAATATTAGGAAAAAAAACCTAAACTGATGTAGAAACCCTAAATTTTGTAATTTAGGAAACCTAATTTCTAATTTAGCCTTTTTGTCTAATTAAAAACCCTAAATTTGCAAACTATAGTGCTAATGATAATTGGCGAATCTATAATCTAATGTGTATGTTATATGTAATTAGGAACTAAGTATGATTAAGGAAACCCTAATTTCTATTTTAGAAACTAAAATTTATTTTTATTTTTATTTTTTTGTGTACAAGCCCTAGTTGAAAAATCCTATAATTTATGCTAAACCTTAGGGTTAAACCCTAAGGGTTTGACAAGGTACTAGTTTGCCCTTATTTTTAAAATCCAAATGACATTTTTGCCCCTCTTGTATTATTTGAGCTTGCTTGCAAAATTTAACAATACTTTAGTTGGTGACCTAACATATTGACCTTGTGACAAATCTCAGCAATATCAGCCACATTGAATCAACCTTATACATTTCACCAATATATATATAGATCATGAGAGAAAAAAAATCATTTTCAAGCCCATTTGTTCAACTTGCTCTCTACCAATTCTCTCTCTCTCAAAACCTATGAAATATATATGTATATCAGTTCCAAAATAAAGCCCTACTAACACCTGTAGCAAATCAGAAGCCAGATTCAAGCAATAATCAAAGTGAGGTATAAAGCCCTAACCGAAATCTGATCATGTATGCTGTGTTAGATGTTAATTTTTTTGTGTTATACATGTTGTATGGAGTCTAACTAAGTGATCTGGGTTGCTAGATGTTAGATCCATAACATCTAGAGGCTCGAATTTGAAGATTTCAAAAATCTGGAAATTTATTTTTTTGTGGTCTGACGACTAATGTCAGACCCTATAGATCTCAGTATGATATGTTTTTTTGATGTTTAAATGTTTAAACATGTAGTTGGTTATGTGATCTTTCATCTGGAACTTGATTCAAAGCCAGATCGGTTGTATACTGAAAGTTATTGATGGTCAAAGGTCATTGACCGACCACGACTTCACTGATTCTAGGTAACCCAGAATTTTTCCAGAAGTCTGACAACGTTTATAATGGGCTCTGATCTTGCTGTATGTTTATGTTTTGGCTTTGTTGTTGTTTGATCCTTGTAGTCTGACATAAGGAGTGCATATTAAAACCTTTAGATCACCTAGATCTGTAACATGATTGTAGCAATTGATGGTCAAACCACCGTTGACCAACTGACCGGATGAAGATTTCTGGGAAACCCAGATCTTCAAGAACCGCGTCATGACCCCTAGTTTGACCAATCTTGATCTTGTTCATGTGTTGTTTGTTATGACGCCCCCAAAATAGGTATACAACACCCATTCTGAGTCGTCAAAATACATGGTACAGAAATAACTACAACTTTATTAATACAACATAAAAACTGTGAGTTTAAATACAAATATTGTTATCTAGACAATATCCATACTCAAATAAGTCCTCATTACAATTATTGATATATTATTTTACAAAAATGGTGAGGAATACTAAAACGACTTTCTAGAACCTTCATTCCATACCCCGACTAGTACTCGCTACATTCTCGCCTCCTGAGAAGAAAAATGGAACAAAAAGAAAAAGGGTGAGCTCAACTAGCCCAGTAAAGAATATTATGACTAAGATAATATAGAACAAATTATCGTTAGTCTTCAACACGGAAAAATCTAATAGAATACAATAGACAACAAGTTTCAGATCAATATTCGCAGCGAAAATAATAATTCATTAGAAGAGTTAAGTAGAGAATGAAATCTAATATTTTTTATATATGAATTTAAAAGTTTATCGTCGATATTTTATCCCTGTAACATCAATCAATATATATCTAGAATCAAAAATTCATCTTTGCACTACAGGCCATAGATATTCATCAGTTGGTCATGTTTATCTAAACACCTGTTCATCTTTGCACTACGGGCCAAAGATATTCATCAGAAATCATTCATCTTTGCACTATAGGCCAAAGATATTCAATAATATCATCATATAAGACTGAGGATGATGAAAAATATTTTAAAGGAAACGAATCCAGTGAAACAAAATAACAAATATTAAGGATTCGTATTTCGATTTATCCATGTCCAAAAATACCTCATAAATAATCATAGTGGAGTAAAATTCAAGAATGATCAAAACATGGATACAATCAAAGCTAGTATCCATAATAGATATTTTGGACAAAAAAATGAAAATTTAATTTTTCTGTGAATAATGCCGTATTCGTGAATAGTGCCGTATACGTGAATAGTAACCCCGACACTAAAGGAAAAGAATTTCACAAGAAAAATCTTACCAATATTCTGGCATAATGATATTGAAAGAAATAATATTATTTAAAAAAAATAATATCCCTTACCTTGAAAGAATAGTACTTCTGACTGGAATACTGAATATAGTGCTGAAGGGAACTTGCACCGTATTACAACACTCAAAGTATCAAAATACTTACAAGAATACGCTCAATATATCGAGAGAGAAAGAGAGAAAAAACATTAGTCTCTGGTGTGATTTTCAATTCTAACATAAGCACCCTATTTATAGGAAAATGCTTAGAACACCAAAGAAGAAAATTTAATATAATATTAATATATATAATCAAATTTCTTACGCCCACTTTCTTAGATCTGAATTCAGCCATTTACATCACATGCAAGACCCACAATAATGACCAAAAACGTTTTTCATATTAAAAATAATTAAAACTTCCAAAAATTAATTATTTCGGAACTTCGGAGCTTCAATAATTCATAATAAATAGCCTTTTTGTCAGAAAAATTCAAACCTTATGTCTTTTTTGTAAGACCCCAAATAATTAATAAATGAAATTTAGTTTCCTTTAATTATTATTTTGAATAGTAAGGGTTGATTTGATTAATGTGGATAGTTATGGGTAAAATACGCAAATATTTCAAAATAAGCAAGTGGTTATAAAATATTCATTGTTGTCGGGGAATATTCGTTTGGTCGTGGAATATTCGTACTGTCGGGGAATATTCGTACGACGGCGCAGCCATGTGTGGGCCCCATAACGGAAAGCGATTGGAGGAAGAAAACGACAAATATAAGTTGTTTAAAAATAACGGCGTAGTTGTTAACGTTTACACTGTTGGAATACCCGGTGGTTAAAATACAGTAATACGCGTTGTTGCACAGTAGCACACGGTATTGCACAGTATTTTGAATTATTGATCCTTACGTAAGAAGGCACTACTCAATAATTGCTACAGGAGTTACTGTTTATTACTTTATTGATTCAATAATTGCTGCGCTGATATTTATATTATTATTGTTTCAATAATTGTCATTGCACAGTATGTTCCATTATCAGATCAATAATTCATATTATTTGAATAATATTATCAGATAACATTATTGGCAATGTCTAGAAAGTTCTGTCAAGGAGAGGTTTGGTCATCTAATTGCGCGCCAGTAAGGAGAAATCCTTATTGGAAAGCCCCCTCTATCCTGGGAACGGCCTGGCTGTCAGTACTGTGATTCTGTAATATTATTTTTAATAATTAATTATTGATTATTATGATAAAAAAAATATTTATTTTATGTGGATATAGATGGAGAAAATTTTAATGTGACAATGGTTGAAAATTAATATTTTATCTTTTTTTGATAAAATAATTCATTTAAATATATTATTTTAATAATATATTAACGATGATATTTTTATAATGAATGTGGGATATATGAGTATATGAGGAGGTAGAGTATTTTTGTGGCATTAAATGTTTAACATATGTTTTGTGTGTCGGTGGACATAATTTTTGACCGAAAATTGAGTATAGACTGTAAAATCGCCCGTTTGTGGATTTTGGATAATTTCTGTTTGGAATTTGGAAAAATTTTCTTCTGCAAAGTTGTAGAGAATTGAAATTCCTATAAAAAGTCGCGAGATTTGAATTTTCTGACAAAATGGCTATTTTTTGGGAATTATTGAAGTTCCGGAGTTCCGAAATAATTGATTTTTGGAAGTTTAATTATTATTTTTAACAAAAACGTTTTTCAAAGGTTGGTGGGCATCTTTAACATGTGTTTGATGGCTAAAATCAGATTCTTTGGTGGTTGGCTTGAATGTATTGTAAATATTAATATTATATTAATTTAGTCTCCTTTGGCGTTCTAACATTTTCCTATAAATGGAGGGCTAAGTTAGAATTGAAAATCACACCAGAATCAAAGTTTTCTCTCTTTCGCTCTCTATATTATCGAGCGTATCCTTGTGAGTATACTTTGAGTGTTGCTATACGGTGCGAGTTTCTGTCAGCACTATACCGAAATTCAGTCAGAAGTACGGCTATTTTGAGGTAAGGGATGTTATTTTCTTCTCAAATGATATTTTTTCTTCAATATCATTATGCCGAAATATTGGTGAACATTTTTATCAAATTTGGAACTTTTTGTGCCGGAGTTACTATTCACGTATACGGTACTATTCACGTATACGGCACTATTCACGAATACGGTACTATTCACAGAAAAATTATTTTTTTTCTTTTCGTCCAAAATATCTATTGTGGATACTAGCTTTGATTGTATCCATGTTTTGATCATTCTTGAATTTTACACCACTATGATTATTTTTGAGGTATTTTTGGACATGGATAAAACAAAGTACGAATCCTTAATCCTTAATCCTTGTCATTTTGTTTCACTGGATTCGCTTCTTTAAAAATATTTTTATCATCTTCAGTCTTAAAGGATGTTATTATTGAATATCTTTGGCCTGTAGTGCAAAGATGAATGATTTCTGATGAATATCTTTGGCCCGTAGTGCAAAGATGAACAGGTGTTTAGATGAACATGACCAACAGATGAATATCCTTGGCCTGTAGTGCAAGGATGAATATATGATTCAAGATATGCATTGATTGATGTTACAGGGATAAAAAATACTGTTGATGGACTGTTAAATTCATAGACATTAGTAGATTTCATCCTCTACGTAACTCTTCTATGAATTAATATTTTCCGCTGCGAATATTGATTTAAAACTTGTTGTCTATTGTATTCTATCAGATTTTTCCCTGTTGAAGGCTAACGATAATTTGTTGTATATTATCTTAGTCATAATATTCTTTACTGAGCTAGTTGAGCTCACCCTTTTCCTTTTTGTTCCATTTTTCTTCTCAGGAGACGAGAATATAACGAGTACGAGTCGGGGTATGAATTGATGGTCCTTGAGAGAGTTGTTTAGTAGTCCTCACCATTTTTGTAAAATAATATATCAATAATTGTATTGAGGACATAGTTGGGTATGTATATTGTCTAGATGACAATGTTTGTATTCAAACTCACAGTTTATGGGTTGTAAAAGTTGTGGTTGTTTCTGTACCATGTATTTGACGACTCAAAATGGGTTGGATGGAATGAACCTATTTTGGGGGCGTCACATTTTTCATAGGAAATTCCATTATCTACAACTTTACAGAAGAAAGTTTTTCCAAATTCCAAACAGAAATTGACCGAAATTAACAAACGGGAGATTTTACAGGCTATAATCAAATTTCAGTCAAAAAATGGGGCCCACCGACATGTTTAACATGTTTTTAACATTTATTGCAACAAAAATACTCTTCCTCCTCATATACTCATATATCCCACATTCATTGTAAAAATATCATCATTATTATATTATAATAATATAATAAAATATTATTTTATCAGAAAAGATAAAATACCGATTTTCAACAATTGTCACTTTAAAAATTTTCTCCACTATATCCATATAAAATGAATATTTTTCTTATCATATAAATCAATAATTAATTATTCACAAATAATATTACAGAATCACAATACTGACAATCAGACAGTTCCTAGGAAAAAGGGGGTTTTCCAATAAGGATTTCTCCTTAGTGGCGCGCAATTAGGTGACCAATAACACTAATCCAGCTGGGAACTTATAAATTAAAAGGAGCAAAGAACGAACCTCGATCTGTTCTTCATTTCTGGAAAACCCAGAAATGAAGAACAGGTCCGACATCAAATTCGAAGGCCTTTATCTTACTGCTTTGTTATTAGATGGCCATGATATTAATTTATAATTATAGTATTACACTTAGACTACCTGCTAGGTATCATTAGCTGCCCAGAAAGCATTAGGATCATAGATAACTTTCTGGTCAAACCAAACTCCTCGAACACTAACATGAATTCTGGGTTTGATGAAGAACAGGCCAAGAACACCTATAGCGACGGTTCTGTCGCTATAGAGTCATTTTTGTAATATTATTTTACAAAAATTATTTATTTTAATTAATAAATCTAAATAAATGATTTTTAATTATTAAAAATACAAATAAATTCCTAAAAATTATTTTAAAATCTAAAAATTTGTTTTTAATTATGTTAAATATATTTCATAAATATTTAATATTTTTGGAATAATAAAATTATTTAATTTATTTAATTATAATATTAAATAAATTATTTAAAAATAATTTTAATACATGAAAAATTATTTAAAATTATATTATGGTATAAGAAAATAAGTTAAGTTATTTTTGATAACTTTTAATATTTTGTGATGAATTTCATTAATTAATTAATATTATTGATAATTAAGTTATTTAATAAATGTATTAAATAAATGATGAAAAATAGAATTAATGATTTAAAAATTACATAAAGGTTATAAAAATATTTTAAGTTATAAAATATAACTTTTGATATTTTGTCATGAAAAATATTAATATTTTAATATTAATGATATTAGATTTATTTAATACTTATATTAAATAAATTATTTTAAAAATGATTTTAATAATAGAAAAATCATTTTAAATGAAAATAAAGATTTTAAAAATATTTTAAGTTATAAATTATAACTTTCAATATTTAAAAGAAAATCTCATTAATTATTTACTATTAATGATGTTAAAGTTATTTAATAATTATATTAAATAAATTAGATTAAAAATGATTTTAATATTATAAAAATTATTTTAAATGATAATAAATGGTTTAAAGATAATTTAAGTTATAAAATATAACTTTTAATATTTAAAGGATAATTTCATTAATAATTTAATATTAATGATATTAATTTAATAATAAATGATATTAAGTTTATTTAATAATTATATTAAATAAATAGTTTTAAAATGGTTTTATTTATTTAAAAATCATTTAATAAAGATATTAATGAATTAAAAATATTTTAAGTTATAATTAATGACTTTTAATATTTTGATAAATAATACATTAATATTTTAAAATTAATGGTAATTATTTAAAAATGAATTTTAATTCTTTTAAAATCATTTAAGGGTAATATAAATACTTTAAAAATATTTTAAGTTATTATAAATAACTTTAATATTTTGGCAATGGTTTCATTAATAGTTTAATATTAATGATAATAAAATTATTTGATATTTAAATCATTTTATAATGATTTCGGTGTTTGAAAAATTAGAATAAATTAGAATAAATATTTAAAAATTATTATAAGTCATTTAAAAATAATATGACCGATACTTACAGATATTGAACTACAGAATAGAGTCTTAGACTCGATACTTACCCGATAAAGCCGTCGGTACACCGACATGTTTAAGAAATTGATCTGAACTTAGATAATTTGATTAAATACTTGTTTATTTGTGATTCAATGGTTGTGGAATGTGTGTGACAATGTGATTAGGTTATGTGCTGACTGCAATAAGCAGTGTTATATGTTATAGTATGTTATTCTAATCGATCAAATGGTCTTATTAATGATAGGTTTCAGTATAAAAGATAGAACTAAGTTACGAACTGTAAGCAGCGCATCAGGCAAGTATCTTACCTTTGAATTTCTTTTATGCAATGGACATGAGTAAGAAGTTTCAGAATTATATTATTATTATACTATATTATTAACCCTATTGTGATATATTCTATATCCGATCATTGTTTATTAACATATTAGTATATGATAATTCAGATATATATTCTGTTCGTTAATTTTTAAACATGGTTACACAAGTGTCCCCACTTGGATAATCATTGTATTTAATCACATGTTAATATATATATATATATATATATATATATATATATATATATATATATATATATATATATATATATATGTCCAAGCTAATTGACCAGCTAGACAAAAATTTTTGAAATATCGTTGAATAAGATAAAACCTTTTTGTATCCAATCAAATTATTTTGGTTCGGATTCCAGTCTAAGTATGAACATCCCGATCACGGGAAAACTTTTATGCGCCCAAGGCGGACAGAGTGAACGATCTTATCGTTCTTGTAATTTAGTATTGATCAACACAGGATCCATGGGATGTACACCCTCGTGCCCGTAAGCTATGACGGTTTGCAGATGAAGTTCTGTCTAACTTTATCGAAAATTTAAAATAATGTTCATAGTATGTCGACTACCCTATATATATAGTCTATACGTAGTTTCAAAAATTTGAGATAAAATTATTATGTTATTATTATCGGTTCAGTTTACTTCACAACTATAAATTCGTTGTAGAAGTGATGTACAAAGAAAATATTTATTTCTTTCAGTTAATTATATTTATAATTGTTATTACTTGCTGGGCACCCAAATGCTCATTCTTGCTTTAAATTAAATGTTTTCAGCTAGGCATGATCAACCCGAAGGTTCAGACAGGAACAAGTGAAAAGGAAAACAAACAGATTATGTTTAATGGTATCTTTTATAATAGTTAGACAATATATAGACAATGATATTTATTATCTATCATGTAATATATTGTAGTAAAGGTTTCGTACTTTGGATTAGACTCTGATAAATGTAAGATAAGTTTGATATTCATATTATTGTTATTATTATTAGTATTATTCCGCTCATAGAAATGGTATCATAAAGCACTGAGTTCGGGTTTCAAGTACCCGAGTTTGGGGGCGTTACAATAACTTTATAAAAGTATTCTGTTTTATATAAAAAGATTTTACTATGCAAAATACTATGCATGCACTATGCAACACTATGCATAATAAAATATAATATATTCTAATTATTGTCTAATAAAATAAGTAACTTTATAAAAGTATTATGTTTTATATAAAAAGATTTTACTATGCAAAATACTATGCATAATAGAATATTATATATTCTATTTATAGTCTAATAAAAAGAAAAACTTTATAAAAGTATTCTGTTTTATATAAAAAGCTTTGTTGTTTTATTACATTAATAATACTAATAAAACAAAACTCATCATCATTATTATAATTCACACTATTAATCGACCAGGTTGTTCCCAGGAAAGAGGGGGCTTTCCAATAAGGATTTCTCCCTATTGACGCCCAATTAGGTGACCAAACCTCTCATTGGCAGAACTTTTAGACATCGTTAATATTATAAATAATAATATTAATAACTCTGTCATCTCAATATATAAAATATCGACAATAATTGAATACAACTGAGCGACTTCTCACATTAGCATCAATAATCAATACTATGTGCTACTATGCAACCACGCGTATTACTGTACTTTTAACACCGGGTGTTTCAACAGTTAACGGTAAAACTCCTGCCGTTATTTTCATAAAATATTTTTGTCATTTTCTCAATTCGACAATAATTCCGTTGTGGGGTCCACCAATGATTGTGCTGTTGTACGAATATTCTCTTTTAAAACGAATATTCCCCGACCAATCGAATATTATATAACAACTTGCGTACTTTGTAAAATTTATAAATATTACCCACAAATATTGTAAGACCCCGAATTTTATAAAATAAAAGTATTCAGTAAATGGTTAAATTGATATAAAGTAAAGTTAAGGGTGATATATGAATTTTTTTTCAAAATAAGCAAGTGGCTATAAAATTCTTGTTGTTGTCGGGGAATATTCGTTCGGTCGTGGAATATTCTTATTGTCGGGGAATATTCGTACGACGGCACAGCCATTTGTGGGCGCCATAACAGAATAACTGTCGGATAAAGAAAATGACAAGTTTGAGTTTTTATAAATAACGGCGTAGTTGTTACTGTTAACATTGTTAGAATACCCGATGGTTAAAATACAGTAATACGCGTGGGTGCACAGTAGCACACGGTATTGCACAGTATTTTTGAATTATTGATTCTTACGTAAGAAAGCACTACTCAATAATTGTTACAGTAATTACTGTTCAATATTTTATTTTATTGATTCAATAATTGCTACGTTTATATTTTATATTATTGTTGTTCAATAATTACCACTGCACAGTATCTCCATTATCAGATCAATAATTCATATTATTTGAATAATATTGTTAGATAGCATTATTGGCAATGTCTAGAAAGTTCTATCAAGGAGAGGTTTGGTCACCTAATTGCGCGCCAATAAGGAGAAATCCTTATCGAAAAGCCTCATCTTTCCTGAGAACTGCCTGGTTGTCATTATTGTAAATCTGTAATATTATTTGTGAATAATTAATTATTGATTTATATGATAAGGAAATATTTATTTGATATGGATATAAATGATGAATTTATTTATTTTATGTGGTTATTAATAAAGGAATTAATATTGAGGTGTTTTATCAGTATTTTATCGGATTGGAGGTATTAAAAGATCAAACCATTGTTCTTGAGATATATTGCGTGAGTTATAATTTTTGATCCGACCGTTGGATCTTTGTAATTTTTAGATTTGTTATACATATATAAGTTGAGTATATGTCCACAAATTTTGAACCGTTAAAAATTAACGTATAATTTGTTATGAATTTTAAGAGGTGACTGGTTTAGAAATTATTGAAGTATCCGAATTTATTATTTTGGTGGAAAATTCTAGAATTGGTGGGCCCCACTTTTGGTTGGTGAGAAATGTGCTCAAATTGAATTTCAAATGTGGCGGGTGACAATAGTAGCAGGTAAAGCCATCAGGTAGCAGGTCAAGTCTGCTTCAGCGTGCTAACATTTTTCTATAAATATAGGGCTAAGTTAGAATTGAAAATCACACCAGAAACATAAGCTTTCTCTCTCTATATTATCAAGTGTATTTTGTGAGTATTTAGACACTTTGAGAGTTGCTATTCAGTGTAAGGTTCTTTCGACTTTTCATCCGATATTTCGGTCAGAAATACTGCTCTTTTGAGGTAGGGGATTTTAAGGGTTATTATGTTTCTCAGTTTCGTAATTTTTTCGACCTTCAAAAATTCTAGAAAAATTTGAAATGATGATTTGATGAGTTTTCTTGATTGTGTCCAAAATTGGTGATTTGTGGATGTATAGATTAAGAGTTATGAATTTTATGAGAAAAAACTATTTTAAAAGTAAACCCTTATAACTCATTGAGGTTAACTCCAAAATTGGTGAAATTTTTATTGGAAGTACATGTATATAACAGAAGTATACTCTGTAAATTTTTGAATTTTTGGAAAAAATTACAATTTATGATAAATGTCTAAATATTCGGCAGTTTTGGCCATGTGAAAAATAGTAAATAAATTTTAAAAATTCTGAGAAAAATATATGTTCAATATGAGACTATATTCTGCTAAATCTCAGAAAAGAAAATTTGTTTGTACTGATTTGGTATTTTTCATGAAAATAGACTAGTTATGAGTAAATGAATTAAATATGTTATGTGAAGTAAGAAAATTGGAAAATAGGATTTTATGGCTTGAGAATCCTATATAAGGTATATGCAGATTTTTGATGAGAGTTTTGGTTATTAATGATGATATCTTATGAGTTTGGCATTTTAAGATGATTAAATGCATTAATTAATAAAGTGTAAATAATTAAAATAAATTATTTATAAGTTTAAGAAATGATTAAAATATTATTGTAATATTAATAATATTAGATTATGAGATTATTAAGTTATTTATAACATTTGGATGAAGGTGTTGTAAATATTTATATGGATTTTATGTGAAACTTTATCTTTTTGTGTCGGGGTTATTACTCGTGAGTTACTATTCACGAGTTACTATTCACGACAAAATTGGTTTCTTTTTTTGACCAAATTATCGTTGATTTATGAAACTTACTCTTGAAATTAAATCAATATTTTGATCATATTGTTTTTATTATCATATATAACATTTTTATAATCCTGGTGAAGAAATTTCTCTTTGACCTAAGTGTAAAGATGGGTAGATTATTGGAACGATCATGACTATGGGTTCTCTTAGGCCAGTAGTGCAAAGTTGAATCGTTGACTGGTATGATCATGACCATTGAATTTACAATTGAATATTTTTAGCTTAAGTGCAAAGGTGAAAGGATCAACATGGTTATAATTATGGTTTATATAAATTCTGAAATGCTTATGTATTTTTTTGAGATATGAATATCTTTGGCCCGTAGTGCAAAAATGACCTATTTTTGAATATCTTTAGCATGTAGTGCAAAGATTATCTGTTGTTGAATATCTTTGACCTGTAGTGCAAATATGACATGTGTAAGACCCAAACTTTTATAAATAAAGATTAAATTCTCTCGAAATATATTTTTAAATATTATAGTGTGGATATGATATAATGTTATATTTGTGGGTATTATTTATAAATTTTGCAAAGTAAACAAGTGGTTATATAATATTCGATTGGTCGGAGAATATTCGTTTTAACAGGGAATATTCGTACAACGGCACAATCATTGGTGGACCCCACAACGGAAGTATTGTCGTAGTTAGAAAATGACAGAATTTTCTTTTTATAAAAATAACGGCGAAAGTGTTGTCGTTAAAACTGTTGAACTACCCGGCAGTAAAAGTACAGTAATACGCGTGGTTGCATAGTAGCACATGGTATTGATTATTGATGCTTACGTGAGAAGTCACTCAGTTATACTCAATTATTGCTACAGTAATTACTGCATCATATCTCTCATATTATTGATTCGATTATTGTCACAGTATCATCTGCATTATATGAAATATTATTAAATCAATAATTGAGACGACAAAGTTATTCATATTATTAAATTGCAATATTTACAATGTCTAAAAGTTCTATCAAGGAGAGGTTTGGTCACCTAATTGCGCGCCAATAAGGAGAAATTCTTATCGAAAATCCCCCTCTTTCTTGGGAACGACCTGGTTGTTAAATATTGTGAGTTATAATATTAATGATGAATAAGTTCGTGTTGATTAAAGATGAATTTGATAGTTCTATTGTGTTGGGATTATTAGTGTTAATGGAAATCGACATCTATTCCGATGATAATTGATGTCCGGTGGTTATATTAATAAATTGAGTAATTTATCGGATAAATGAGCAATTAATTGCTACTAATTCACATGCTTATATAACTATTTGTTCACATGTGTGTACTATTGAATCACATTCTTGTACTATTAAGGGAGTTGGTGCAAGATTGATAATACTTGCATGACTAAGTTAAAAATGGTGGTATAGATGGAGGTACTATACTGTAATTCGTATTTTCACATGATTATACTATTGATTCACATGATTGAACTATTGATTCACATTATTTACTATTAGGGGAGGTGGTGCAAGTTTGATAATACTTGCAGGACTAAATTAAAAATGAAAGAAAAGTTGGAGGTATTGTACTGTAATATTTCGAGCCCCAAAATGTACAATTATCGGAACTATATTTTTCTATAAATTGAAGCTCATTCTTCCTTCATTTCTCACCAATTCACAAAAGCTTTAGAGCAATTATTATAGAGAGAAAGAAGAAGAGAAGTCTGCTACCTCACTATTCCAGTATCCATTTTTTTTCTACGGTAAGGGGTATTATTTCTTTTGTATTCATGAAGAGAACTTCTGTTATCCCATTCTTTATTATTCTGTTGGAATAACCTGTATACGCGAACTACCCTTTACTTGGTGAAATTCTTCTATTATTCTATTCTTTATCATTTTGTTGGAACATCCTGTCTGTGCTTTACGCATGACCTGGTTCCATTATTTATCATTCTGTTGGAACATCCTGTCTGTGCTTTATGCATGACCTGGTTTCGTTAATTATTATTCTGTTGGAATATCCTGTCTGTGCGTTTACGCATGACCTAGTTCCGTTATTTATTATTTTGTTGGAATAACCTGTCTGTGCGGTCTATCGTATGCCTGGTGATTTCATTTGTTATTCTATTCTTTATTATACTCAGTTGGTTAAATTTTTGGCTTTTATACTCCATGAAATTAGTGGAATATCCTTGATATTTGTGCTTCATCCAATATCTTTTCATGAAAACATTCTTCTAAGCATTCTTGAGTTTTATCCCACAAAACAGTATCATGTTGACAATTTGAACGTTATTGGTTCCTGAACAAATTAATTATTGAACTTGTTTTATTGAATTCTTATATCATTGTCATCATACTCATGTTTATAATATGTTGAAAGTCATCTGTGACCTGTAGTGCATAGATGGACTTGGTATGATTATTAACAGGGATTATTCGGTATAATCATGACCGTAATGTTACAAATGATGTGGTAAAAGTCCTCCTTGGCCATAGTGCATTGATGGACAGTTGTTGGAATGATCATGACCATTGATGAATACACGAATATCCTTGGTCCGTAGTGCATGGAAAATTTGTGGTCGTGATACTAATGAATATCCTTGGTCGTAGTACATGGATGATGTGGTTTATTTATTAAGCTGAGTCTCAGCGATAAAAGTGATGAAAAACCTTTTAAATCATAGAAGATAGCAGACTTTATTCTCTACTTGACTCTTCTAATAGATTGTTTGTTCCGCTGCAGTTAAACTTGATATTTGTTATATTTTATCAGTTTAACACTGTTGAAGGCTAATGATAAATTATTTTGCATTATCTTAGTCATAATATTTCTTACTGGGCTAGTTGAGCTCACCCTTTTTCTTTCATTGTTCTCTTCAGGAAATGAGAACGTAGCTGAGACTAGTCGGGGAACAGAGTGACGGTCCAGATGATAGCATTAGTAGTTCTCACTATTCTATTAAATAGTGTGATAATAAATGTAATGAGGACTCCATTGAGTGTGGATATTGTCTAGATGACAATATTTGTATTAAAACTCATAGCTTATGTTTTGTCATATTTTACACGACAGTTGTATTATTAAGCTGTATTTGAATTTTATACCATGTATTTGGCGACTCAAGATGGGTGATGTATATCTATTTTGGGGGCGTCACAGTTGGTATCAGAGCTTAGGGATATGATCCCTGGCTAAGATGTGAGACTAGAACTAGGAGGGGAGAGATGGGGAATTCCTTCGCTAGTATGACCTACCTAAGTTTATTTGGTATTTAATTGGTCGATCAGATTTTAAGGATAATATGTTGCATGTCAATTAACCCTTGTTTTGTGGCAGTATCTGAAAATGACATCCGAGAATGTTGAGAATAGTAATGGAGCACTGGAGACCGTTGAGTCTCCACAGATCAATAATAAGAATAATGTGTATCAGGAATGCGATAATCCTCATGCAAAGAACAACATTGACCAAATGATGAACGATGGAATGTTCAGAGGCTTTATGCAATTCATGCAACATCAGGAGAGAGCGACTCATGTCCAAAATATAGGTGGAAACACTGGAAACTCTCGGATGGTCACCGCTAAACAGTTCAAGGAGCTGGGACCACCGGAGTTTATTGGAGAGCCAAAACCACTTAAGGCGGAAGCGTAGATAAAGCAGATCACCAAGATATTTGATGTCTTGGGATGCTCCAAGGAGCAAAAGGTTCCCTTTGCCACCTTTATGTTACGAGGAGAGGCATATTACTGGTGAGAATCGGTAAAGCGTACTCAACCTACCGCACTGAAGATGTCTTGGGAGAAGTTCTAAGAACTATTCAACGATAAGTACTTTCCCGAAAGTATTCGTCATATAAAGGAGGTAGAGTTCATCAAGTTGGAGCAGAATAATATGACCATGTCGCAGTACGAAGCTAAGTTTATCGAGTTGTCCCGATTTGCGTCTCACTTGGTTGACAATGAGGAGAGAATGACGCGAATGTTTCTAAGAGGTTTGAAACCCGAGATACGTCAATATCTAATTTCTCATAAACTGTGTTTGTTTTCAAATGTTGTAAATATGGCTTAGTTATTGGAGCGCGGTAACGAGTCAACGCAACCAAGAGAAATCAGCCGGCAAAATGATAATACTAGTGGTAGCAGTCATCGAAGCGGTGACAAAAAACGTGGACGGAATCAACATGCCAGAAATGGTAACCATTTCGGTGGTAATCATGGCCAAGACAATAAGAATGGACATTTCAAGAAGAGGAGATTCAACAATGATGGAAAGACGTCAGCACCAACACCCGTTGTTAAGGAAGGATAACGACCACCTATCATATGCTTCAAATACGGAGGGGAGGGACACATCAGTCCAAACTGCGCGATGCAGTCCAAAGCGTGTTATAATTATGGAAGAGAAGGTCACCTAGCCTGATTTTGAGCACCGAAGACAAGTCCAGCTGGGATGGAGACACCAAAGGTCATCCCAGAAAAGTCAAAGTCGGTAGTTCAAGGGAGAGCGTTTGTCGTAACCTCCCAGAAAGTAAGGAACCCGAACGAGGTCATCACGGGTAGACTTATCATAAACTCTAGCGAAGTCTATACCTTATTTGATACCGGTTCTACCCATTCTTTTATTTCTCCTACTTGCGCTTAACGATTAAATTTGACTCCGGAGAAATTAGACTTTGACTTATAGGTTGAAACTCCGTTGGGAGAAACCTTCATTACATACACTGTTTATAAGTCTTGTTTGATTCAAATCGGTAATCGCACGTTACCTGTCGATCTTATTTATTTAAAAATAACTGCATTTGACGTGATTCTAGGGATTAATTGGTTAACTACGGATCATGCTAAAATTGATTATTTTTGTAAGGTTGTTAGCTTTCATATTCCTAATCAACCTACTATGCGAATTCAAGCGACCAAACCATTAAAATCAATCACGGTCATCTCAAGCCATAAATCTATTCGTTTATTAAAAAACGGATGTCAAGCTTTCTTAGCTCATGTCTCAGATTTAAACAAAAATACGTCAGATTTGAATGATATTTCTATTGTTAATAAATTTCCTGACGTATTCCCCGAAGAACTTCCTGGCCTACCCCCGGAGCGTGAAATCGAGTTTGGTATCAATCTTGAACCCGGTACAAAACTCATTTCCAAAGCCCCATATCGAATGGCTCTTATTGAACTTCAGGAGTTAAAAACCCAACTGCAGGAATTGTTAGACATCGGTTTCATTCGACCTAGTACGTCTCCTTGGGGTGCTCCTGTTCTATTCGTGAAGAAGAAAGATGGAAGTATGCGACTTTGTATTGATTATCGGGAGTTGAATCATGTCACTATAAAAAATAGGTACCCGTTGCCTTGCATTGATGACCTGTTTGATCAGTTGCAAGGCGCCAAATTATTTTCAATGATTGATCTTCGTTCCGAATATCGTCAGTTAAAGATTAAAATCGATGACATTCCAGACTGCTTTCAGAACTTGGTACGGGCATTATGAATTCCTAGTCATGTCTTTTGGATTGACTGATTCTCCTGCTACCTTCATAGACATGATGAACCGAGTATTCAAGGAATATTTGAATCACTTTGTGGTCGTCTTTATTGATGACATCCTCATATACTCCAAAACCAGTGAAGACCATGAGCAACACTTGAGGCTGATACTCCAAACGCTTCGTGAAAACAAGCTATATGCCAAGTTGAAGAAATGCGAGTTCTGGCTTGAGGAAGTTACATTCCTTGGGCACATAATATCAAATCATGGAATATCTGTTGACCCGGCAAAGATTGAAGCAATTCAAAGCTGGGAGCAACCTAAGTTAGTGACCGAAGTACGTAGCTTTCTCGGCTTAGTTGGTTATTATCGGAGATTCGTAGAAGGGTTTTCTCGAATCGCTACTCCATTAACTCAGCTGACTCGAAAAGATACAAAGTTTGGTTGGAGCGAGGAATGTGAGAAGTGTTTTTAAGAACTCAAGAGAAGACTCATTTCAGCACCTGTTCTGACAATACCATCTGGCTCGGAGGGATTTTTCAACTACAGTGATGCTTCAGGCAAAGGGTTAGGATGTGTTCTCATGCAACATGGGAAAGTCAAAGCCTATGCCTCACGATAACTCAAAGAATATGAGAGAAATTATCCTACTCATGATCTAGAGTTGGCAACAGTCATTTTTGCACTTAAGATTTGGAGGCATTACCTGTATTGAGAGAAGGTGGAGATCTATACGGATCATAAAAGCCTCAAATATTTCTTCACTCAAAAGGAACTCAACATGCGACAACGACGATGGCTTGAGTTGTTGAAATATTACGATTATACCATTCAATACCATCCTGGAAAAGTGAACGTAGTAGCTGATGCATTGAGTAGAAGATCATATGCAGGTACGAGTGCATTATTGTTAACGCAAAGGCCCATTTTATATAACTTACAAAGGATGGAGATAGAGTTAAAGACTCCAGGGACCCATATGATGATGGCGAATATACGAGTAGAACAGACTTTAATCAATAAAGTTAAAGTTGCTCAAGCTACAGACCTGGAGCTGATGCGTATTAGGAAGAAATTGCAAGAAGGTGCTATTTCGGAAGCAAGAATCGATGAAGAAGGAATACTTCGAGTCAACTCTAGAGTTTGTGTTCCTAACAACCCTGATTTAAAGTATAAAATCATGATGGAGGCACACAACACATCGTTTGCAATCCATCCTGGGAGTACCAAAATGTATCATGATCTTCGACATACATTTTGGTGGAGCAATATGAAGAGAGAGATCGCGGAGTTTATCTCAAGGTGTCTAACTTGTCAACGAGTCAAGGCGGAGCATCAAGTGCCAAAAGGTCCATTGCAACCACTTGAAATTCTAGAATGGAAGTGGGAGCACATTACCATGGATTTTGTTACTAGTCTTCGCAAGGTTTCTCAAGGCATAGATGCGATTTGGGTCATTGTTGATAGATTGACCAAGTCTGCTCATTTCTTACCTATACGAAAAACTTATACACTTGAACGTCTTGCTCGTATGTACATAAATGAGATTGTAAGATTGCATGGTATGCCAGTATCCATAGTTTCTGATTGAGACCCAAGATTCACTTCACGATTTTGGGTTAGTTTGTAAAAAACTATGGGCACGGATTTACGATTTAGCTCAACATATCATCCTCAAACGGACGGGCTGTCGGAAAGGACTATTCAAACTCTTGAAGATTTATTAAGACTCTATATCTTTGACTTTAAGGGAAGTTGGGACAAGTTTTTACCATTGGTGGAGTTTTCCTACAACAATATTTATCAAGCAAGTATTAACATAGCTCCATTTGAGGCGCTGTATGGAAGAAAGTGTCATTCTCCAGTATGCTGGGATCAAGTGGGTGAAGCAACGTTGTTGGGATTGGAGTTGGTACATATGACTACGGAAAAGATTCAAACGATCCGACAACGTATAAAAACCTCACAAGATCGACAAAAGAGTTATGCTAATCTTCATCGAAAGGACGTGAAATTTGATATTAGAGATCATGTGTTGTTACGTGTTGCTCCATGGAAGGGAGTTATGAGATTTGGAAAGAGAGGAAAGCTCAACCCTCGATTCATTGGCCCATTTTTAATCCTCGATCGAGTAGTTACTGTGGCCTATAGACTCGCCTTACCGCCAAATATGTCTCATGTTCATAACCTTTTTTTATATATCTATGTTATGTAAATATGTGAAAGACCCGAACCATATTATTGAATTAGAATCGAACGAGATAGAGGAAGATTTAACGTATGAAGAGTTACCTATTAAAATCTTAGATAAGAAGGATCGTATTCTATGCTCCAAGGTTATACCTCAAGTTAAAGTTTTGTGGAGAAACCACGATGTGGAAGAAATGACCTGGGAGTTAGAATCTGAGATGAAGTCTAGATATCCTCACCTCTTCGATATACCGGTACGTACCCTAATTTTGAGGATGAAATTTCATAAGAAGAGAAGGTTGTAAGACCCCAACTTTTATGAATAAAGATTAAATTCTCTCGAAATATATTTTTGAATATTATGGTGTGGATATGATATAATGTTATAGTTGTGGGTATTATTTATAAATTTTGCAAAGTAAGCAAGTGGTTATATAATATTCAATTGGTCGGGGAATATTCATTTTAACAGGGAATATTCGTACAACGGCACAATCATTGGTGGATCCCACAACAGAAGTATTATCGTAGTTAGAAAATGACGGAATTTTTTTTTATAAAAATAACGGCGAAAGTGTTACCGTTAAAACTGTTGAACTACCCGGTAGTAAAAGTATAGTAATACGCGTGGTTGCATAGTAGCAAAAGTGTTACCGTTAAAACTGTTGAACTACCCGGTAGTAAAAGTACAGTAATACGCGTGGTTGCTACAGTAATTGCTGCATCATATCTCTCATATTATTGATTCGATTATTGTCACAATATCATCTGCATTATATGATATATTATTAAATCAATAATTGAGACGACAAAGTTATTCATATGATTAAATTGCAATATTTACAATGTCTAGAAGTTCTGTCAAGGAGAGGTTTGGTCACCTAATTGCGCGCCAATAAGGAGAAATCCTTATCGGAAAGCCCCTTTTTTCCTGGAAACGAACTGGTTGTTAAATATTGTGAGTTATAATATTAATAATGAATAAGTTCGTGTTGATTAAAGATGAATTTGATAGTTCCATTGTGTTGGGATTATTAGTGTTAATGAAAATCGACATCTATTCCGATGATAATTGATGTCCGGTGGTTATATTGATAAATTGAGTAATTTATCGGATAAATGAGCAATTAATTGCTACTAATTCACATGCTTATATAACTATTTGTTCACATGTGTGTACTATTGAATCACATTCTTGTACTATTAAGGGAGTTGGTGCAAGATTGATAATACTTGCATGACTAAGTTAAAAATGGTGGTATATATGGAGGTACTATACTGTAATTCGTATTTTCACATGATTATACTATTGATTCACATGATTGAACTATTGATTCACATTATTTACTATTAGGGGAGGTGGTGCAAGTTTGATAATACTTGCAGGACTAAATTAAAAATGAAAGAAAAGTTGGAGGTATTGTACTGTAATATTTCGAGCCCCAAAATGTGTAATTATCGGAACTATATTTTTCTATAAATAGAAGCTCATTCTTCTTTCATTATCATCATCCTCGTGTTTATAATATGTTGAAAGCCATCTGTGACCTATAGTGCATAGATGGACTTGGTATGATTATTAACAGGGATTATTCGGTATAATCATGACCGTAATGTTACAAATGATGTGGTAAAAGTCCTCCTTGGCCGTAGTGCATTGATGGACAGTTGTTGGCATGATCATGACCATTGATGAATACACGAATATCATTGGCCCGTAGTGCATAAAAAATTTATGGTCGTGATACTTATGAATATCCTTGGCCGTAGTGCAGGGATGCTGTGGTTTATTTATTAAGCTGAGTCTCAGCGATAAAAGTGATGAAAAACCTTTTAAATTATAGAAGATGGTAGACTTTATTCTCTACTTGACTCTTCTAATGGATTGTTTATTCCGCTGCAGTTAAACTTGATGTTTGTTATATTTTATCAGTTTAACACTGTTGAAGGCTAATGATAAATTATTCTGCATTATCTTAGTCATAATATTTCTTACTGGACTAGTTGAGCTCACCCTTTTGCTTTCATTGTTCTCTTCAGAAAATGAGAAAGTAGCTGGGACTAGTCGGGGAACGGAGTGACGGTCCAGATGATAGCATTAGTAGTCCTCACTATTCTATGAAATAGTGTGATAATAAATATAATGAGGACTCCATTGAGTGTGGATATTTTCTAGATGACAATAATTGTATTAAAACTCATAGCTTATGTTTTGTCATATTTTACACGACAGTTGTATTATTAAGTTGTATTTGAATTTTATACCATGTATTTGGTGACTCATGATGGGTGATGTATATCTATTTTGGGGGCGTCACAACATGTTTTTGAATATCTTTGGCTCGTAGTGCAAAGATGACTTGTTGATGAATATCTTTGGCCCGTAGTGCAAAGATGAATTTATTAGTATGATTATGAACAGGAACTGTGATTTGGTATAACCATGATCTTTGATGTTTCAGGTAAAGACAAGTGATGAAAATTATCTTCGTCCTGGATGACAAGAGAAATTTAGAACCTTAGTTATGATTATGAGTTTTTCACATGATTGTGGACAGGAACTGTTGATTAATGTTACAGGGATAAAACATTATTGGTGGACTTTTAACATGGAGAAGATAATAGACTTTATGGTTTATTTGACTCTTCTAATGGATTGCTCGTTCCGCTGCAACTATGGTTGAAAAGTTTTATCATCTACCATATATTTTAAATCTTTGATTTATTACCGATGAAGGCTATTGATAATTTATTTATCTTTAGTCATGATATTCTTTACTGGACTAGTTATGCTCACCCTTCTGCTTCATAATTTCTTTCAGGTAATAAGAGTGTAGTTGGGTCGAGCGGGGGTAACAGGAGAATAGAACGGTGGTCTTTAGCTGTGGAGGTTTTCCCTAAACAGTATAGAAAAGTGTGTTGTATTTTATACATCATTTAGTAGTTATATTTGGTGAATCAAATAGGGTTAAGCGAACCCAACATTGGAAGGGTGTTTTGCCACTATCATACAAGATGTCTAATAACATACAACCTCGTGTTATCATAAGATAGGGTTGTGCACATCCACTTACTGAGTATATCTACGAGCACTACCTATATGATCTTGGTCTTCGGTTGAATTATAATTCTCAATTAGAGACAGTGGAGATAATGATATGTCAAGAGAAGACTCACCATTGGAAAGAATATGATAGTAATCTTCTCATTTTTCTTTGGGGTCTATTGGGTCAACCAAGGATAGTTCTGTGGGCATATGATATCTATCATAATCTAGACGCATGACCTCCCATGTATGAAGGTTTCCTTGAGCACTTACCAAAGATTTTAATTTCTAAAACAGTTATTGACTGTACCTTTATGTAATGTATCAATATGAGGTGTTGTCCATAGTTGGGACATGAGTCACAGTTGGTATCAAAACTCACAGTATATGTGTTGTTGTATTTTGCACGATAATTGTAGTAATAAAATTATAGTTATTTTCTGTACCATGTATTTGTCGACTCAGAATAGGTTGGATGGAATGGACCTATTTTGGGGGCGTCACAACTATAACATTATATCAAATTCATTTCATAATATTCAAAAATGATATTTATAGAAAAATTATTTTAATTAAAAAAATTGGGGTCTTGCAACTATAGTATTTCACAACATCTTATTCCAACCCTTGTCAACTTTTGAGTTGCGAGTTTAATGACTTTAAATACATACATATATATATATATATATATATATATATATATATATAAATTTTTCCCGAACTATGAGACTATTAATCAGAATTTAAATTTTTTAGTCAACTGATTAACTAATTTTATAGATAAATTACAAATTATAATATTATATATTTAAAACCTTATATTGTGGTTCATGGGATAAATTAGCTTGAAAGAATGAATTCCTGCAACAAAAACCAAAAAATAGAAGAAGACAGATTTAATAATCTTGATAGGATAGAAATATGATGAACTTATGGTCACTATAGTAGGATCCAAAAAAATTATTTTATTTTTTTAGCCTTTTATTTTTAATTAGTTTACAGAGAGAATTGTTACAACTTTTTAAGGAGAAAAAGTAAAAATAAAAAAAAAACAAAGGAGAAAAAGAAATACATAAAAAAAGGAAAAAGAAAATAAATAACCCCCAAAAATTCCAGGGTGGGGGGTCATATGACCCTCCCTAGACCCCCTGGTTTCGCCCATGTACAAAGGTTGAGTCACTTGGTGAAGATTTTGAGGCGGCCATCTTGGTTGAGGGAGTAAAATTAGGAAGGCATTAGAGAAGGGGATTGAGAGGAAGATGATGTGTCGAGATGATTTTTTGATTAGGGTTTGTTGTTGTTGGATTTTTTTGTTTATAAATTATATATTGTGTACTATAATTTAGCTTTATATATTTATTTTTAGTAATGGGATTATTTTTTTTATATTTTTATATAATAATAATAATAACAACAACAACAACAACAATAATAATAATAATAATAATAATAAAATCAATTATTAAAATGCCATGAACATACATCAATACATATATGTTAGTTCCTAGTTGGCACAATAGTTATCTAGAAAGGGGGATTGAATAGATATTTAAAAAATCTTTTCGTTTTAAACTCGTTATTTAATGATGATTAAAACTTAGCGAATTTATGTTTGTTTTAATCTTCTTTACAAAGCAGTGGAGTTATGAGAGTGAGGCAGTTATAGCAGTTATGACAGATATAGCAGTTATAGTATGAATGTAAAAGACACGGTCGTTTTTAAGTGGTTCAGAGCACTTAAAGCTCCTAGTCCACTCTTCTACTCAACGAGTAGGATATCCACTAAGGATGTCTTTTACAACTTCTGAATCACACAGATTCCTTCTAGACTAGCAGTATAGGAACTTTTTAGTTCACTCTTGAACTCTTCAAGTCCAGCAAACTTGGCTCTCTTACAGTTCACTTAGAACTCTTTAAGTCCAGCAGACTTGGTACTCTTTTTTAGTTGATTGATAGATGTTGAGTTCTTGATGGTTGCTACTCAGTTGTTGTTTTAAGCACTTGTTCGAAAGAACTGAGTAGCTGAGCAAGCTTTGCAAATTCTCAGATCGTAGAGTTGAGCTTGAGAGCTGTTCACGTTATTTGTTCAATGCTTGCTTGATCCTCTCTCATATGTCTAATTTGCATATATGTGATCTTTGAAAACTATCCGTTGGATCCATCCGTTGAGGCATTAAATGCATTTGACTTTTCTGATCTTTGATGGAAGATATTTCTGCACATCTGCTGAAACTGCATTCTGTCCCACTGAACACAGCAGACTGCTTTCTCACCTAACACCTGAAAAGGTGTTTTGCCCTCCTTACCAATGGTACTTTCCTTAGCTTCTTCAATACGCTTCTTTATTGCATACTAAGGATATTTCATATTACTTAGGACTGATGAGTACTGCAACGTCTAGAATCTATTCCTCATACGTTGAAATCTGTCTTCACACATATCACTGAGGCTCGACATTTTCTGACATAAGACATATGATGCTCGACGATTTATATCGTGATACTCTACGATTCATATCGTAGTGACTTGACGCCTTGGTGCTTGATCTGATGCTATCAGTCAAGAGCACTACGATTTCTCTTAAACCTTTGCACACTGCGATCTTTGCTTGCTAGGTTCTAACTCTACGTTTCTGAGAGCACTCTACAATTGTTGACTTGTAAACTCTACATTTCCTTCAGCATACTACGATCGTTGAGTTGGCTCGGCAAACGTTGGGACCACTCTACGATTTTCGAAGAGGCCCTTCACGACAGATACACTACGATTTTTGATGCTCTACGTTTCTGCCTTGACTTCTGCAATGTTGATCAGATTTATACACTCCGATTTCTTCGAAGCCTATCTATTACATCTCAAGATCAACCTAACAGCTTTGATCTTTCTATCTGTACATTCTATTACAGAATGATACACGTTAAGAGCTAACAAATTTGATCTATCACTAAGTCCTTGTACATATCTTACTTGAAGGACTTTACAAATAATCATGAGCATATACATTAAAATATCAAATCATAATATGCATTCTCCCAACAATATATTTTAAGTCATCAGTACAATTATTGTGCCAAGAGTATTAACACCAAAATTAAGTCCTCAATACAATTATTGTCACACTATTTTATAATGTATTGAGAAACTTCTACAGTCTCGGACCATCAATCCATTCTCATGCTCTCCCCGTTAGACCTAACTACACTCTTATTTTCTGGAATGAGTTTTGAAACAAAAGGGTGAGGAAAAATAGTATAGAAAAGAATATAATGACTAAGATAAATAAGTTATCATTAGTTTTAAATAGACCTAGTAAACGGGCTGGGCCGGCCAAAATGTGTCGGGCCAAAACGACTCGGGTTTTGGCGGGCCAAAAAATGTAAGCCCAAAGCCCGGATTTTGGAAGGCGGGCCGGGCCGGCCCGTTTACCAGGTCTAGTTTTTAACAATTATAAATCATATATTTAGAACATGGTAGATGATGTAAATAACTGAACAATTCATTAAAATAGTTCATATCATAATATCTATTATATTCTCCAATTGAAAAATTCAAAATCAATATTTTATCCCTGCAATACCAATCAACAGTTCCTCTTGCACTCTGACCAAAGAGAACTTTCACCGCCTGTCTTTATTTGTAACACCAAATATCATGTTTATTTTAATTCAAGTTTATGTTCATAATCATATCATTCAATAGTTCCTGATCATAATCATGCCGATTAATTTATCTTTACACCCAGGCCAAAGATATTTGATTATAACACCAATAGTCATGATAATGTCAATCCATAATTCATCTTTGCACCCATACCAAATATATTCAACTGTAACCCCAATGGTCATGATCATGCCAATCAACAATTATTCTTTGCAACCATGCCAAAGAGAATTTTTAGCACGTCTCATTGCTACACAGAAAAAAGACACTCAACAATCATCTTATCTTTGCAACCAGGCCAAAGAGAATTTTCAGCACGTCTCATTGCTACACAGGCAAAAGACACTCAACAATCATCTTATCTTTGCACTCAAGCCAAAGACATTCACAACAACTTAGTCTTGATAATTAGTACCGATAACAATGATATAATGAATGGACGTAAATAATCAGAACAATAATATAAAAGAATAAATATTAATGATTTTCTAATTTATCTATAGTCTAAATTGTCAACATGATATCCAGAAAATCGATTAGAGTTATTGATAGAATATAATATAAATTTAAAGAAAATATAATGTTCACCTTTCAAATATAATGATTAACATTTAATAGGAAGATTCAGGTGAAATATTAGATAAAGCACAACTACTAAAGATATTCTAATCATTTTTAAGAATTTTCACCATTTAATGATAACGTTGTAGAAACAAATAATACTTTCCTATCATAATATGGAGATGAAAGAAAATGATATCCCTTACCTTAGTAGGAGACCAGATCTGATGGTTATATAGGAGATTAACTTGAGAAATTCTTGCATCTTTAAGTAACACTCAGAGTATCCTTATACTTAAAAGAAATACTCACAATATTGTAGTAGAAGAATTTTGTGTTTTTGGTGTCTTTTATTTTTCAATTAAGCAACCTATTTATAGGAGAAGGGAAGCATACCCTACTTGACGAATTTGCAAGCTCAGCACCCCGAGAGAATATTTGTTAGGTTGGTGGTGGGTCCAACGGAGAAAATATGCTCAGGAACAAATTTTGTTAAGTTGGTGGTGGGTCCTACGGAGACAAAACACAAAGTTGTGCGTGAGAACTTTCTCTAATACCAATTGTTATTTTTCAGAGGCACAATAGAGATCTAGAAGGGGGGTTTGAATAAATTTTTAAAACTTTTTCAATTACTTATTGGAGTATTACAAAATAATTAATTAATCAATATTATCTATGCATAATGGAATATAAGTTTATAAACTCCTCTTGAAGATTTACTAGGAAGTCTCAATTCTAAAATAAGTCTTATAGATATGCAAACACATAGCAGATATAACATTTATAATTTGCATAATGCAAATGGCGTAAAGTAAAAGACACAAGAGTTTTTAAGTGGTTCAGAGAACAACTCCTAGTCTGGTCTTCTACTCAACGAGTAAGATATCTACTAAGGATATGGACTAAGCAGCCCATTTTACATCAGAACCACTTAAGTTCCTTCAAGTCACTAAGTCTCGGCATCGATTCACTTAGACTCGATAATTCGGTCACTTAGACCAGGATCCTCTGACCTAATTTGATCACAAAGACCAAGATCCATCGACCCCAATTCAGTCACACAGACCAGGATCCATCGACTCCAATTCCTATTTGTTGATGTATATTGGAAGTGATTATAAGACGGCATGTATGTTCTTCATCTTATGATGCTTAGTAGCATTGTTGTGATCATTCTTCTTGGTGCTTGCTAAACTTGACTTTAATGCTCGATCTCTTCTTGCAGATTGCAACTACTCATGATCATAGTTGATGTGCTGCTAACCAATTTCATTAAGCTCGCCATCTTCTTGTGGCTAGTAGCCTTGAACACTTATTGGGTCGTAGACTTCTGTTCTACGTATTTATCAGTTTAGCTCTAAGTGTTCTTAGTTGAACGTAGAGTGGTACTTGAGGTTTGCCTTTTGATTATCCACTCATACTTATACCAATATCAACTGCATGATTTCTTTATATTTTGGCTTTTAGTTCTGTCATGTCCTCCATTTTCTTGACACTTTGGCTCTGGTTCCTTAGCTCTTTGGCTCTTTTACTCTTTGCCCTATGCTCTGCGGCTCTGTCTTCTTCAATTACTCATCAACTTCTCATGGTCTGATGATGTGTTGCCGAGATGACGTTTAATCTCCTTCCTTTTTATACCTAGGCAAGCTTTGAACACATTCAATCGTAGAGTGATATTTACTTACAGTCTTTCATCTTTCAGCACTGTGTTCTTTTCTGATGATAATTCTTTTTTTGTATTGGTTATTCAATGCCCATCATCATTTTTTTTTCATTTTAAATGATATTACTTTTTATAGTCCATTTGAAATCTTTCAGTTGCAAAGTGTCTGTTGGAACATTTAATGCTCAAATACTTTGATATCCTTGATGTTGACTTTCTAGAGCTTTGTGTCAGCGTACTTTCTGATTCAAGACTTGTCACATCAAGTGACAACATTACCTACTTCATTAACAGTCGCTTTCAGTAACTAACCAATGGACACAGCTTTGGTTTCTACCAATGATATATTGTTTGACACCTTGAGATCTTCTTCTTGCAACGTTCCATTTGTCAGTCCTCCTGTCAGACTTGACTTGGCTCAACGATCTATTGTCTTAAGAATCGTAGGGTTGAGATTTACATTCTGATTGTCTATCTGTTCTTCTATCTGTTGATATTAGAGTGATAGAAATCGTAGAGTTATGCTCTGCATTAACACTATGATTATGACTTCAACTTCTATTTCTACTATCAGATTGCTTTATACTGCATGAACTTGATGTGTAGACTTCTCTTTGATCTTCGAACATTTTAGTAGCTCTTTCGATTCAGAGAACTGTTCTTCGATTCTGTACTTCTCTTAGGCTGTCTGCTTCACCACCCTTGGTTTACTCTGCGAAGGTGAAGGCATCTCTATGATTTGTTTATCTCCCAATGCTTTATGTTATCAGTTGCTACTTTATGAACTTCTGATTACTCTGAGAACTATTATGAGCACTATGACCAGGCAGAGTATCTTTGCAGTGTACCCTTTATAAAGTCCTTCTAGAGACTCCTCCTGGTGAGAACTATACTCAGAGATCATCAAAGTATATCATTCACCTTATATTCATGACACGAATGTAAACTTTATAATTTCCTTTAGCTCTATGGTTAGCTTTACAAACAATGTTTTACGATTATGAGACTCTCTTCTATTTTACTAAATTACATCTTTATCCTTCTAACCTAATATCTAATTTCCTTTTCAACATAAACAAACATTTTGTACAAAAAGTTATTACTTATATTATATTTACAATACTATATATATATATATATATATTTTTATATATAGCTCAGCTTTTTCCAGCGAACTGGAGGGAGCGAACTAAGAACGAACCGGCTATAGTGTCGGTTTTTTCTATCGCTATAGTATAGAAAACCGATTTTCTATGCTATAGCGACGGAAAAAACCGTCGTTATAGCATGTTCTTTCTTAGTTCGCTCCCTCCAGTTCGCTAGAGAAGCGGATTGTATATATTTATATACCTTTGGAAAGGATCAAGGGCATACCACGTGATCCTACATACCTTGCATACCCCTTTTAGGGACGGTTCGGTCCATCGCTATATCAGAGAACTAGCGTTATATGTTGTTTGTCGCTAAAAGCTAAGACGACGGTTCTCTGATATAGCGACGGATCGGTCCGTCGTCCGGTCCGTCGCTAAAAGGGGTGAGCATGATATGTAAAATAAAGGGGTGAGCCCTTGAAATGGGCTTGTATATACCTTATTGAGATGTATTATATTTATTTTATATTATAGGGAACTGTTAAATTCACAATACTTTTTGTTATTTCCACAACAAAAGTGTCGCTATAGATGTATAGTGATGGTGAAAACCATCACTATATGATCTATAACGACACTTTTATTGTGGAAATAATATTTAATGTTGTTGATTTAACAGTTTCCTATATTATATTATGTTTATAATATAATATAATATATTTATTTATTTAGTGCTTTATTTAATAAAAAAATTATGATTCTTATTATATGATATTGAATTAATAATTTTTTATTAATATATTTTTAGTAATTTTTATATTTATTTTAATCTGTAAGTCATTATCAGCCAACACCTTTATAACCTGTTTTAATTTTATTTCTAATTTATAAGTTAATCTCATACTTTTAACTTATAAATCACAATTTTAAATAACTTATCATCCAACTTAAATTTTAAAAATTATTTTAAAATAAGTCGTTGCCCAACTGTTCCTCACTGTGAAGATTGCACTGGAAAGACGTATGCATGGAGACCTCGACAATTTTTACACAAAACTTCTACAATAAGTAGAACATATCAAAATTGACCTTCTATGGTGATTTTAAGGTTAGTGATTTCTTTCTCCTATATTCACACACTCGTCTAAGATGACTAGGGTTTTCAATTTGCTTATTTTATGATTGTAAGTATTGTTCTGAGTTAAGAATTTGATTGTGGAACCGAAGCAGGCTGTTAGAGTAAGAAGGATTTGGTGATCGTTAATGTTCCAGCTAAATTCCTGAGTATGAGTTCATTCTGGAAGTACGATTCAGGAGAAAAAGTAGCACCATTTCCTACTATCTTCATTGGTGGTAATCAGCATCAAATTACCTCTGGGAACTGTGAGTCACTTGTTTCAATTTTTATTTATATTTAGTTTTGTGAATTTATTGTATACTTTTCAAATGGGTACTCCAGTCGTGGGATAGAGAGCTTATAATTGCCCTGTATGTTCACTTTATAGTTTATATGCTTGTTATATTTGGCAAATCCTGGGCTATGTTTGTTTGCAAAAAATATATTTGGGATTTGAGTATTTGTCTTAATTTAACACTATATCGAACTATTTTATCCATGATGGGGGAATTAATAGTTCTTAAATAATTGAATGGACTATTTTTTTTTAAATGTAATTTCTAAGGTTATCTAAGGCTATTTATGACGGACTATATAATCCTATGATGAATGTGGGACCATTTTAAGATATCAAATGGCTTTATGGGACTAATAGTCCCACATTAAGGGACTAATAATCCCTCTTCAAGGGATTAAATAGTCCAAAGTAGTGTTAAATTAAGACGAATAGTTGAATCCCAAGTATGCTTTTTGCAAACAAACATGGCCCTGGGGTATTATTAGCTTTTTTCATGAGCAGGACACTATGAAAGGTTACCGACTTACCATATAATGAGAGTCATATTCTGTGTATTTTTGTTATGCAAAATGGCTGCATTCCTAATGTAAAAAGGCTGCTGTCCTAATGCAAAAAGGCTGCAGTCCTAATGCATTCGCCCCAAGAAATCTTCGGAACTCCTTTGGTCTGTAGCATGGCCCGGCCCTGCAAGACTCCACCGGGTGTCAATTCTTTCTTTTGGATACCCCATTCTGCAGCGGAGTATAAGCATTTGACAGCTCACGTTTTATTCCTATCTTAAGGAGTTTGAAATCAAACACCCTTGACACGTTTTATCATGTTCGTGAGTACGATGTTCACAAGCTCATGCAAATCGATGAACCAATTGAAATTTTCCTTTCACATGATTGGTCTTGTGGTTGTGGTATCCCTGACCATGGAAATTGGAAAGACCTTTGTCAAAAATCATAATTTGAAAAGGAGGTCACTGTGCACATTTAAATTCCCTTAGCAAAAAGTCAAAACTATTGTTTTGTATGTCTTATATTTGAAGTATATATGAATATGATTTGGACTTTTATAGCATGTAAGATCTGGATTAGTGTCCACTGGGCATCTATGCAGACATGTTGTAGTATCAAGTTCATTGCATATAAGAGCCCAGTTAGTTATTACATACTAGTTATTGATTGAGAAATGCGATGAAAGCATACTTATAGTTATGGTCAACCTTGAACCTATAATTGTTTATGTACATATGTATTGCCTTCAGGTGCTATAGGGCCAATGGTGGCATTTGTAGAATTAAATAAAGTTTATGGACTATTTAGTTAGTTAATAATATATTTGAAGATAGCATTATCACATGGCTACTATTATATCCTTTGTTGTCATTTTAATTATAAATGAACGGGCCAAATGGCTTAACCATATATCTCTCTCTATATATGTCCTATATCTATCTTTTTCTTCCTCAATCCCTATCAATTTCTCTCCAAGTTTTCTCATAATCTATTAATCCTCAAGTATTTTTCATTGGTCTTCACTGATATACTCCATTTTCTACTACCATTCATAAACTTCATTACGCTTCAATTTAGTTTAATCCTAGTTCATTGGTTCGAATTAGTTGAGCTACTAATTTTGAGTTTAAAAATTGGTATCAATTGCTGGTCTTCTTCTTCTCGCGACTATGTTTCTTCTCCGGATTTCTTCTTCTGCAATTCTTCTTCTCCAACATCAAATTCTGGTTAGATTCTTCTTTTGTTACTCTCATCTCTATTATAGTCTCATTAATCATCATACTCTTTTTAAATCTCATATTTTTCTCACAATCTCTAAAAATCTTCTCAAATTCTCATTTCTATATTTTTATTCTTCTTGCACACCTAGTGTGTCTGGTGTAATGTTGAGTGAAATTTCAATTCATTCTTATGCAATTCTCTGGAAATATCTTCTACTTCATACTTATTCTACAAGTGAACCTAGAAAATACATTAGTCACCATGAGTGAATCTAAATGGCTTTTTACAATACCACACTCTTCCCCACAATTTTGGGTTGATCATGTCATCCAATTTTTGATGATATCTAAGTTGAATATGTGTGCTCCAAACATTTGGAAGATAATGTTTCACCACCTAGTTTTGATAAATACTTAGGAGATTGTGAAATTTGTGAGCTAGTATCTATTTCAAATGCTATTTTCTTAGATAAAAGAAGAAATCTTATTAGATGAAAATAGAAAATACTAGTATTAGGGGAATAAGTAAACCAGCCAGTTAAAGAAGAGGAAAAAGAAAAAAAAAAGGACACTGAAACGAGTATCTCTCCAATCCCTATAAAGATCAAAAACAGAAATTCCTCTAAAGGCACAATGATCCTATCTCCCAACAAAGTGAAACATAAATATCTATCTCTATAAAGTCGAGCATTACACTCGATCCAGATCCAAAAAAGGAAAAGAAAAGAGTGCACAATTCCAAAGGACCTTACCATCCTTTCTCTATTTAGAACCTCTGAACCGGGATAAGCAGCAAATCCCCTAACGAGGGAGGACAAAGTGACAAATCCAATCCTTTCCCAATGCTCCAAAAATAGAATTCCATATACCCCAAGCAACAGAACAATGCAACTCTGCCTATACATTGACAAATGTTTAGAGATCTTGTGAGGTCTTTGCATCTTATAAATGTCATTGTTTGGTGCATTCTACAACTATGGACAGCTTTTCGACGATATTAAAGGTGTAAATCATGTCCCAAGAAAATGACCAAGAAGATACCATTGGGTGGGCATGTGTTGCGCTAGGATGACCCAAGAAGATATCACTAAGATAGTGGATAAAGCCTTGTTACATTACTATTTGATTCGGATTGATTTGACCCAGGTTGTTACAAAATACCTACTTAAATTTTGGGTCCGTATATTCTAGAGAGATGATTTTTTTTGAATCGTTCATTAGAGTTAGATAGTAATTCTTTCTTCTTTTGGCAACTAAGGGTGTATATCTCAACAAGCAAGAATGTCAGCAGTGGTTCAGGAATAAGCTACAAGGAAGAGAGCCAAAATCTTTTGAATTTGTGCAAAAAGTTCCTGGCTAAGATCCTTATCAGTCTGCTTCTAATGGTTCCTTTAAAGGTAATGTATGGATATATGTTGTAGTATGTTAGTAGTTTTCCATTTCATTTTATGTACTAAACCATAAGTCTGGAATCTCTTTTATGTGTCCAAAACTTGGTGCAAAATGAAGTTGTTACAAACAGTTCACAAACTGAATCATTACAGTGAAGTTATGATTCTACATTATGAAGATTGAAGAAACTGTTTTGTTGAAGTTGGGTGAATTTCTACCTATACCAAAAACTCTATTATTTTCATTATTTCTGGATTTTTTTGGTTTTAGTAAATTAGATTCTCAATAAAAGAAGATGAGTCAAATCTCTATGAAGAATGTCACAATGGGTTTCATAATCTCCCCTTCCTCAAAAGCATTTACTCTTAAAATCTCAGATCCCCTTGGGGGATAATCCATGAGTCCTCTGAATCGGTCGTTGAGAGAGGTGGTAAGAAGTTGGATTGCTGGGAAGGAGAGTCCTTTTCACTAGAGCGTATGATCATTGTAATACGGTAGTAGCGGATTGTGTCGGCTTTTGTTTGGATTGAAGGAATCGAGACTGGAATGGGATGACCAATTTTGGCGGAAAAAAAAAGTGCTTTCAGCAGAGTGAAAAAGTGCTTTCGGCGGAATGAAAAATGTGCATTTGCTTACTTTATTCCGATGAATGGACTATTCCAGTGGGATGAAAATCGATTCTTAGGAATGGTTTTCATTCTCGAGGCCATTCCAACATGAATGGAATGAAACGTGACAATTATAAACTTTTCATTTTTTCTTAATTTCTTATGGTTTAAATATTTATTTTCTTCTTATTAAAATATTTTATTTTCTTCTTATTTCAATTAATATTTTATTATTATAATATTATTATATTATTTTCTAATTATTTTGATATTTTAGTATCTTATTATTTTATTTAATTTTCTTGTTATATTATTAATTTATTTTCTTCTTAATTTGATATATTATTTTTATAACACTTTGACATTTAATATTTTATTTTTCTTATTATTTTGATATTTCATTTTCTTAGTATTTTATCATACTATGTTAATTATTTTATAATTATTATTTATTTTCTATGGTACATATTAATGGTAATTAGGTCAACTAATATTTAATTTGTTTTATATAATTTTTTGCAAACTAAGGGTATTAAGGTCATTTTTTCATAAATCGTATTCCATTCTAGGGCTTTTTCCTACCAAAAGCAAAAGCACTGTGAAGGGAAGGGAGCTTGGGTCTTTGGAATCTAGTTTCTGAGAACCTCTCTGGTGGGTAAATTGTGGAGATTTTGTTTAAAAACATACTTCTTGAATAAGGTGATTGAGAAATAATAGCTGAGTTGGATTCTTTCCTACTCCCTCCCAAGATATAATAATAACACTTTATTTTTGGCAGGATATCATCGGAGCCCTCAAACAAAAGCATTTTTGCAGTTTCTAGAACTTCGATATCAACTTGACAAATCAATGGAAGCAATGCAGCCAATCCATTGTCCAGCCTTGTTTAATTCTAAAGGTATACATTCTCTCTCTCTCTGTGCGTGTGTGTGTGTGCTGTCACGCTGTGATAATTGTACTAGACTAACGCATTTTATAACTTCTTGAGTGTTTATTTTTTCGCGAGGAAAATTAAAGGCCTACTACTGCATTTAAATTTCTTAAGTAATTTTATAGGAATTCCTAAAGATGCTGAACTGCTTTTTCTTGGAACATGTTAAGGATCTATGGGAAACTTCTTGTTGCTTCTTCATGAAAGTATTTGGGAGCTCGTTATTACGACAATAGTTGTCTTGTGTTTAAGTTGTGCTTAAAAGGGACATGGGCAGCATCATCTGGAATTCCTTTCGCCAACAGTCTCAGCAGACATGTATGAGAAAGTGAATGATTCGTTTGCATTTTGTTCAAGGTGATGAACTTACGTGTAATACTCATATTTAGACTTCAAGTAAAGAAAGAATCATGTATAGTGACTTTAATATAGGCTCATGTACTCTTAGTTTTAGCTTCTAGGTTGGGCTGATTTTATTGGTTTAATAACGGACTGTTAATCTGTGATATACTTGTTCCAGTTTATGATCTCCTTGTAACAAGACCAAGTGAGGAGTCATCGGACTAGTGGAGGTAGGACTATATGAGGCTTGATTGTTTAATTATCCCAGGGGCTACAACACACCTAAATATAAAATTTTCATCAACTTTATCCCCATAAATTATACTATGGGCCACTCATAATAGTTTACTTTGGGCTTACCCGGGTGTTCATGGTTTGTGAGGTATTGTGTGCACCCGGTGGTTGGCCCATTGTAAACCGGGTTCCACAGTCGCTATGGAAATTTTCTTGGAAAACAAATTGTCTATTCATTTTATAATCGATTTTTTAATCATATATTGCATGAAGTTTGTTGTTCTACAGGATGGCTATTCATACTGAGAAAGTGAGCAAGGTGTACCCATTTTTTGTCACTCGACTTTGCCTTAAAAAGGTGTTAACTCTTAAATGATTCCCTCGACTTTCTGCGATTTGTTATTCTAGAGTTGCTCTTATTGCATGCTATCATCAAGATGTTGTTGATTTATGGTTTTTATTTTAATGATGACAACATATGTTTTGTATGGAGTTGTTTTGTGATTCACAGGTTATGGAAATGATTATGCAAGATATCAAGTGAAGCATATATGAAGACAAGGTGTTTAGTGCCACCGCATGGTTAGGTCCATAGGATTTCACCTAGGAATTCAAATGTAAGAATTTTTAGCTCATTTAATTAATTTTAGGACAATTACATTATGCTGAAAAGTTTTTTAAAAAGAATTTTATATACTTAAAATATTTCCTATCTTATTAATTCCTTAGTTCAAAAGAGTTGTTACTTCAAATCTATATCTTGGAAATTTCTTTTGAAAAACCGAACCAATTTTGCTTAGAGCTGATATTTCAAATTTAAAAAGATGAGAAATTATTTTGGAAACAAAATCAAAATCACAAGCCTTGTTTTACCAAGTCAAAAGACCTTTTTGTGGCAGATTTCATGCTGCTAACCATTTTAATTGCTATTCCTTTATTCTAGCAGTTAGCTTCAAAATTTAAATCCTTTATATATTATTTTTGTTACTATATATCTTTTGGGATACTAAAGTTAATGATTTTGATTTTCCTACCGTTAGCTTTTTGTCTCTATATATACATCCTCTTGGCAAAAGCCCAAGCAGACAAACAACTGAGAGAAAATACTTATCAGTGCTTCATTTGAAAAAATTCTAGCAAACTGTTTGTGCCTTGATATTAATTCTTTGTTGCTAGAGATTTATAGATATTGTAATTATATTCTTTCTTAAATCAAAAAGAGTATACAAGCTATTGTTGCTTGTGCTTGATCCAGTGGTGGATAGGTTAGTGCAAAGTAAGACTTAGAAGGTTGCTGTGGAGCAAAGGTTGCTGTGGAGTAAGAGGTTGCTGCTGTGCAACAAGGGGCAATGGTGTCCGACAATTTCTAAGTTGCTTTGCACAGGATTTAACTTTGTAATTGTTTAAATTTTAAAGTTAATAAAAGAGTCTCTAATACCAATTGGTATTGGACGTGGATTAAGCAATTAGAGGTTAAGGGCTCAACCACGTAAAAATTTTGGTGTTTTTACTTACTGTTTATCTTGCTTGCATTGTTTAAATTCTGCACTCAACCACAAGTTATATATGCACTACTCAATTCAGGAAGTTTTGCATATTAAGGTTCTGCGTTTCAGGTTAATATATACTTAAGTAGACATGCGATAACCTGTCTGCATAGTTCAGTTAGCAGATAAATTTAAAATTGTCATTGTAGATCACTTTCATCATAAACACCTATTCAATCCCTCTAGGTGTGTATATAGTTCTGAATTTCAGATGTTAATACATGCATTGGGCAAAATCATTTCCAAGAATGTTAAATTTTGCTAACCGTCGTCTGGTCTGGTGTGCATGTTTGTTGGAGAAGAGGAGCATAAGCTGAACCATCCTAGTGAAAATATTCTTTAGCCCAGTCATGTTCAGAACTCAGGCTGCTGCAATTAGATCCTACTACTCTACAGTTAGAAAGAAAGTTCAAGCATGCTTGTAATGTATATGCTTCTTTTACATGGATATCTACTTCGTTTGTAACCTTGTTGTTTACCTTTTTTACTTGGGGCTTGAAGGATTTTCAGTAAAATTAATTTAATCTTTCTTTTGTCACTTGCAAATATGTTTATAGTTGTTTGGTACCAAAGAAAATGCTAATAAACTAGTTGTTATCGAATACATGTTCATGAATTCAAACTCAATTACTATGTTTCTGTCAACATTATCTATGTTTTGGTTGTAAAGGACAGGCAACACTGGAAATCTTTCACTTGTATTTTTTTCCTCTGACCCTTTTTTGGACTCATGTGGCCAAGTGGTTTGTGCTAATCATAATCATCATCATCATCATCCTGCCGATCCATTAACCATATTGTTTGTTTGCGAAACCCACTCAAAAAAGCAATGTGATCTGGTGATCATAATTCCATGGTGTTCAATCATGGCTTCTTGGACTCCTTTTTCTTTGCCTCCTTTCTCTTTGTATCTCTCATCTGTTTCATTTATTTCCCTATCAATATCCACAAAATCCACCGAAAAGTTGTCAAAACACTACCAAAAATAGAGAAATGTCAAACCACTTACTTAAGAGTGGTGTAGTCAATTGCTACATTTTCACTTAAAAGCAAAGCTTCCTGCAATTAAGTATAACAAATCAATTTTATCTCTCCTCCAGCTGAGTCAATTGTCTTTATGTGAAGAAGCTCTGAAGAAATACTATATATTTAGTGAGTGAGTGAGTGAGTGAGGAAACACATTGTGGGCCAATGCGATGCGTTATGCTAGTTTTTCCAGACAATCCAAATTGGGGGTCGGTTCTCATTTAGAGAAAAATGGTATATTACCAAATCGCACCCCTAAATTTGACAAGCACCCCATGGCCCTAAAGCTCATAACTCTACCCTACAAATGACCACCACTGCACCCTCTTAAGTGGTATCATGCCCCCTAGGAGACTCTACTAAAGTCATCCCTTAGTGCATGTTTCAGTAGTAATGGTCCACCATATGATAACAACTCGAGGACCCTTTTTTCTTTTAAATTTTAATCTTTTGGAAATGATCGACAATCCTCTGCATATTCCTTAACTCTACAAGATTGGCATATTTGAATGGTAATTTGCTTTTCCAAATTCGATTGTTCTTACCAGTTCTTACCAGTTATTACTGGATTATATATTGTTCAAAGCTACTAGCATTCACAGAATTGAGATTTCCTTAATGTGGCTTTGACTAGGCAATGCGTAGACGATAATTACTATAAGACAGAGAGTCAAATTTTGCCACCTTGCTAGATGGTAACTTTATTGTGGGACAAAGAACCAAGTCATTCACTTTTTAGGAGTTTAGATCGATGTAATGAGGGTATATGCCTTTCGGCTGCGTGCAAGGAGAATCAAAACATGACTTGGGTTTTGACACGAGCTTTTCTTTTCCAAGAGTAGAATGTCTTGACACTTGTTATAGGGAGAGGCAACAGTTGGAGGAGAATGTAGGGGAGTGGACATATATTCAAGGGATGGTGATTTTGAGGTTTGAGGGAAAATCCCATTTTGCAGTTTTAGGTATGTATTTTTTTTTTGTGGAACTCAACCCTACCACTTCCTCCTCCACCAATGGGGCGGTTGATTGTTTTAATTAGTGTTTTATATTTGTATTTCACTCTTTATTATTATTATTATTATTATTATTATTATTATTATTATGTGGCACATAGAGGGATGCTATTGGTGGACTAGCAAGTTAAGGAAAGTGATTAGGGAAATTGACACACGTGGCTTAATTGCCAAGCACTAAGCTAATAAAGAATTAGAAAAAATTCTTGTTCGCGTACACGTGGCCTCAAATTATTCGATTCCTTAGTTACATTGATGTGTTAGATCAAGTGATGTTCCAATTGATATCCTATAACCATTACCAGAGCCATGGTTGGGAGATTCCCTTTACAGAAGAGTATAATTTTCAATGTTTTATCAAAAGGTAATCCATTTGTTTTATTGTATCTTATGGGTTAAGTTAATACATGCAGATGTTGATGTGAGATAATATTAAATCTACATGCAACTGTTATGTATGCCTCAAATGTTAGGTTGGGATTTGACAAGACCTGGCAAACGGGCCGGTCAGGCCAAAAAGGTCCGGGTTTTGATGAACTGAAATTCTTAGGCCCGTGGCCCGGGCCGGCTCGCGAGCTTCTTCTTTTTAATTTTTTTTTTGTTGCAAAATCTTGCTACACCTGTTCAATGAATGTATTTATAAATCAAATTTTGTAAACTTTTACCCTCAGGCCTCATGTAATATGTCTATTAAATATTTAGTTCATAACAGTAACATGATAATAAAATTGCGAAATTTGAGAATAATATTGTATTATTATATTACTATCATAAGAAATTATATTTTTTTAATAAATTAAAATCTTTTTATGAAATAAAATGAGTAATATTTTGTAGACTGGTATTATTTTCATCCTAGAATATATATACCATCAACTTTGTTTCACGTGGAAGTTGGAACACGTTTTGTTTTCTGCTTCTGGGTTTTGGTGGCCTGACTTGTTCAATCCATGATCGTGTAGTGGTAGGGTGGGTGTACATTTTATGAATCTACCAGTGATGCATGGTCAAATGAGATTTTATGAAATTTGAGAACAATTAATATTACTAATCCTTTTTTTTGTTGCTAATTTAACATACTCATATTCTCCACCTTCACATGTTAATGCTCGAACCCCCAACCCCAACTTCATACACGGCCAAAGGCCTTTGGTACTAATTATTTTATTACTTTTATTATGTGTGTTTGTATCAACTAACTGATTCATGCAAGAAAGTGTTTTTCTCAAATCTCACCATCCAGTATTTTTGAACAAGAATTTGTATCGCGAGAAATTTGTGTCTGAATAGACTAATATTCCACAACAATATATCCTTCCTTTGAGATTCATAGGTTTTAACATTATTTGGTAAATATTACCAGTTCACAGTATTAAAACAAACAGTTCGTTGTAGTTCAATTGGTTTGACTCTTATTTATTTACTTATAAGTCTTGTGTTCAAACCTCATAACCCACAAATATCAAAATTTTATTTTTAAAAAAAATAAGTAACGGGCCATGGACGGGCCAAAAAGGCCTGGATTTTCTTGGGCTAAAAAATTGCGGCACATGGCCTATGTTTCTACGGGCGAGTCGGGGCTTAAATTGCCAGGTCTAGATTTGACATTTGATTTAGCTCGAATCGAGTTATGTTTTGAAATAATGTTACTATCACATAAAAAAAATTACATAATACTCACATACATAGACATGCATATTTGTAGGCCCTACATATCAGGCGGGGCCCACAGTATGCATGTGTATGTATGTGAGCATTATGTGATCCTTTTTTATGGAAGTGGTTAGTATGAAGTTTATTTTGAGATAAGTTGATCAATTGACCAATAGAATACTGACACTCAGACATTGTTGTATGTGTGTCAATATTCTATTGGCCAATTGACCAATTTACCAAAAAAATAATTTCATGCTAACCGGATCCCTTTTTTATAAGGCAAATGGTCAAAAAAAGCCCCTGATGTTTACCCCGATGTCCCACTTGCACCCTAAACTAATTTTTTTTCTTCCAAAAGTACCCTTAACGTTACATTTTTTGGGTCGCCCGTGCCCCTGCCGTTAACAGAAGACAAACGAGATTAAAATGTGATGATGTGGCAGGCTTAAATATAAAATATATTCTAAATAAAACAATTTATATCATTTAATCAAAACAAAAAATACAAAATTCAAAATAAGAAAAGCATAACATATTTACATCATTTAATCAAACTAATAGAATTCAAATTCTTTTGTTAACTAATCAAAACAACTAATTAAATAAAATAAGTTGTATAACATATTTACATCATTTAATCAAAATACTAAAATTCAAAACATAACATATTTACAACAAATACTAATAAAAAAAAAATACTAAAATACTAATTAAAAAATACTAAACTACTAAAAAAATTAAATTTAAAAAAATACAAAATTCAAATTATTTTGTTAATCAATCAAAACAACAAAAATTCAAATTAGATCATTAAAATACTAAAATCATAATACTAAATACTAATTGATATAAAATTTTTAAATTACTAAAATCATAATACTAAATAATATTTTAAACTATATAAAAATTGGGCAAATGGTCAAAAAAGCCCCTGATGTTTTCCCGATGTCCCACTTGCACCTTAAACTAATTTCTTTTTTCAAAAATACCCTTAACATTATATTTTTTGGGTCGCTCGTGCCCCTGCCGTTACCAGAAGACAAACGGGGTTAAAATATGATGACGTGGTAGGTTTAAATATAAAATATATTCTAAATAAAATAATATATATCATTTAATCAAAACAAAAAAATACTAAAATTCAAAATAAAAAAAGCATAACATATTTACACCATTTAATCAAAATAATAAAATTCAAATTATTTTGTTAACTAATCAAAACAACTAATTAAATAAAATAAGTTGTATAACATATTTACATCATTTAATCAAAATACAAAAATTCAAAACATAACATATTTATATCAAATACTAATTAAAAAAACTAAAATACTAATTAAAAAAAATACTAAAATACTAAAAAATCAAATTAAAAAAATACTAAAAATACTAAAATTCAAATTATTTTGTTAATTAATCAAAACAACAAAAATTCAAATTGCATCATTAAAATTCTAAAATCATAATACTAAATACTAATTGATATAAAAATTTTAAATTACTAAAATCATAATACTAAATAATATTTTTAAACTATATAAAAATTTGATGATGTAATAATCTATACATAATCTATACATAACAATATATGTTATAAATAATATAAATAATTTGATGATGTAATAATCTATACATAACAGTATATGTTATAATTTGATGATGTAATACTATTTTTAAAAAATTTATTCAAAAATTCAAATTACATCATAATATTTTTAAATTGATATGATTTTAAAAATTAATATTAAAAATTACTAAAATAATCATAATACTCCAGTTTTGAATTTAAAAAGTATTATTTAGTATTATGATTTTAGTAATTTAAAATTTTATATCAATTATTATTTAATATTATGATTTTAGTATTTTAATGATGTAATTTGAATTTTTGTTGTTTTGATTAATTAACAAAATAATTTAAATTTTAGTATTTTTAGTATTTTTTAATTTGATTTTTTAGTATTTTAGTATTTTTTAATTAGTATTTTAGTATTTTTTAAGTTAGTATTTTAATATTTTTTAAATTAGTATTTGATGTAAATATGTTATGTTTTGAATTTTAGTATTTTGATTAAATGATGTAAATATGTTATACAACTTATTTTATTAATTAGTTGTTTTGATTAGTTAACAAAGTAATTTGAATTTTATTATTTTGATTAAATGATGTAAATATGTTATGTTTTATTTTATTTTGAATTTTAGTATTTTTTGTTTTGATTAAATAATATATTGTTTTATTTAGAATATATTTTATATTTAAGTCTGTCACGTCATCACATTTTAACCTCGTTTGTTTTCTGTTAACGACAGGAGCACGGGTGACCCAAAAATATAACGTTAAGGATACATTTGAAAAAAAAAAATTAGTCTAGGGTGCAAGTGGGACATCGAGGTAAATATCAGGGGCACTTTTGACCCTTTGCCCTATAAAAATTTGATGATGTAATAATCTATACATAACAGTATATGTTATAAATATATAAATAATTTAATGATGTAATAATCTATACATAATGGTATATGTTATAATTTGATGATGTAATAATATTTTTAAAAGATGAATTCAAAAATTCAAATTACATCATAATATATTTAAATTGATATGATTTTAAAAATCAATATTAAAAATTACTAAAATAATCATAATACTCCAGTTTTGAATTAAAAACATATTATTTAGTATTATGATTTTAGTAATTTAAATTTTTTATATCAATTAGTATTTAGTATTATGATTTTAGTATTTTAATGATGCAATTTGAATTTTTGTTGTTTTGATTAATTAACAAAATAATTTGAATTTTATTATTTTTAGTATTTTTTTAATTTGACTTTTTTAGTATTTTAGTATTTTTTTAATTAGTATTTTAGTATTTTTTAATTATTATTTGATGTAAATATGTTATGTTTTGAATTTTAGCATTTTAATTAAATGATGTAAATATATTATACAACTTATTTTATTTAATTAGTTGTTTTGATTAGTTAACAAAATAATTTGAATTTTATTATTTTGATTAAATGATGTAAATATGTTATGTTTTTTTTATTTTGAATTTTAGTATTTTTTTGTTTTGATTAAATGATATATATTATTTTATTTAGAATATATTTTATATTTAAGTCTTCCACGTCATCACATTTTAATCTCGTTTGTCTTCTGTTAGCGGGAATGGCACGGACGACCCAAAAAATGTAACGTTAAGGGTACTTTTGAAAAAAAATTAGTTTAGGGTGCAAGTGAGACATTGGGATAAATATCAGGGGTATTTTTGACCTTTTGCTTCTTTTTTATTTGATAGTAGCATTGTTGTATATTTTGTGGCGACTCAAAAAAAAGAAGAAGATAAGAAGATGAAGTTTACTAGTAAGCGATATGGACATGTTATGTTATTTGGATCTATTATGTTTTTGGCCAACTATATATATATATATATATATATATATATATATATATATATATATATATATTATTGTAGCTAGGATTTGTATATATTTTTTGGCAAAACTAATGATTTGGCCACCGAAATTGACACGTTTTATTGAATACCTGATTGAACTTTTAATTTGTCAAATTAACTAACTGAACTAATTAAAATTTTCAAATTGGGCCATTCTGTCAAATCTGGTTAACGGCTGTCAGATTTTTTCATACGTGGAAGCAAAAAAAAGGAAAAATAAAATAAAAAATGAGGTGGCCAATCAGCAACACTGACATAAAAATAATAATAAAAATTTATTTTTAACTCATCTTTAACATTTTTAAGTTTTAAAAATGACAAAAACATAATAAAAATAAAACATTTTTTCATTTTATTAAATCAATTCTTCCTCCTTCTCTCTCTTCTTCCACCACCACGGGCGCCTCCACCTCCTCCACCTCCTCTTCTTCTCCCTCTTCTTCCACCACCACCATCGCCGCCTCCACCTCCTCTTCTTCTCTCTATTCTTCCACCACCACCGCCTCCTCCACCGCCTCTTCTTCCTCTTCTTCTCTCTCTTCTTCCACCACCATCGTTGCCTCCACCGTCTCTTCTTCCTCTTCTTCTCTCTCTTGCGCTGAGAGAGGTAGTACTCCGCCGCTTCAAGTAAAGGCTCCAGCGGTGGTCCGCGATATAGAGAAGGTAAGGGGTATTACAGAGAATAGTAGGTGAAGGAGAGAAGAGAGAAGCCTGCGAACAGAGAAGGTGAAGGAAAATAAGAGAAGCCTGCGATTTGGAAGGAGAAAAGGGATGAAGGATCCGTCAGAGCATCTCTAGCAGATGGACTATCTGCTGGACTATATTTAGTCCATCTGACATCAGCAAATGTCCTTTAGTCTTCACTCCTTCCGCCAGATGGATTATCCTGTGGACTATAATATAAAATAATTAAAATAATCAATTAATTCAAAAAAACTCCAACGGACATAATCCAACGACCATATTCTAACGGTCATATTTCAACGGCCATATTATAACGGCTATATTTTAATAAACAAATATCATCTATAAATATAAGTCATATCTAGTCTCTCATATTCACTCATCTTAATTTCATTCTTCCAGTCAAATAAGTTATTTTAATATGTCTCGTCAATTCGAATTAGCTATGTTGCACGTGGATGAAGAAGAAGATGAAGAAGCATATGGACAATTATTAGGCATGGCGACTATTGAAGAAGAACAACAAAATGTCAATAGGCATACATCACGTCATCGTGGTTCTGTGCAAGGTCGTATTACCATTGATCGTGGTAGACATGAAGGTCATAATCGACTTTTTCGTGATTATTTTGCAGAACATCCTACATACCCCCCCGTATCTATTTCGGAGAAGGTTTAGAATGCGGTGCCTGCTTTTCCTCCGAATTCAAAGAGCAGTTGAAGCGTATGATTCATACTTCGTCCAAAAAATGAATGCTGTAGGACATCTCGGTTGATCTTTTCTACAAAAGATAACTGCCTCAATGCGGATGCTTGCTTATGGTGTTTCAGCGGATTCCGTTGATGATTAAGTGCGAATCGGTGAAAGCACGACTATATTGAGTCTTAAAAGGTTTATAAAAGCAGTCATTTCAATTTTTGGTGATGAATATCTGAGATCACCCAATAGTAATGACATCGTTAGATTGCTATCAAAAGCTGAAGAGCGTGGTTTTCCTGGGATGTTGGGGAGCATCGACTGTATGCATTGGAAATAGAAGAATTGTCCGATTGTGTGGCATGGTATGTATTCTGGACATGTGCATGAATCAACAATTATTTTAAAAGCGGTGGCTTCATACGATCTTTGGATATGTCATGCATTTACGTTTTGGAGAGATCATCTATCTTCTCTGCTCTTACTGAAGGTCGTACTCCACCAGTGAACTATTCAATTAATGAAATGAGTACACGATGGGATATTACCTTGCTGATGGTATATATCCCCCATGGGCAACATTTGTTAAAACCATTTCGGCACCTCGGAGAAATAAAAGAAAACTATTTGCTAAGACTCAAGAGGCACTTAGAAAGATTGTTGAACGAGCATTTGGGGTATTGCATGCACGTTTTGCGATAGTTCGTGGTCCTGCACGATTTTGGTATCAGACAACACTAAAAGAAATTATGACTGCATGCATAATATTACATAATATGATCGTTGAAGATGAACGAGATGAAAATTAAGAACTAACAACCTACGATACATATGACGAGATTCCAACTGTAGAAGTGTGACGCCCCCAAAATAGGTCCATTCCATCCAACCCATTCTGAGTCGCCAAATACATGGTACATAAATAACTACAACTTTATTATTACAACATATAAACTGTGAGTTTAAATACAGATATCGCCGTCTAGACAATATCCACACGTATATAAATCCCCATCATAATTATTGATACATTATTTTACAAAAATGGTGAGGACTACTAAACAACTCTCTCTAGAACCTTCATTCCATACCCCGACTAGTACTCGCTACATTCTCGCCTCCTGAGAAGAAAAATAGAACAAAAAGGAAAAGGGTGAGCTCAACTAGCCCAGTAAAGAATATTATGACTAAGATAATATACAACAAATTATCGTTAGTCTTCAACAGAGAAAAAATCTAATAGAATACAATAGACAACAAGTTTTAAATCAATATTTACAGCGGAAATAATAATTCATTAGAAGAGTTAAGTAGAGAATGCAAACTACTATCTTCTATGTATGAATTTAAAAGTTCATCGTCTATCTTTTATCCCTATAACATCAATCAATATATATCTGGAATCAAATATTCATCTTTCCACTACAGGCCAAAGATATTCATCAGTTGGTCATGTTCATCTAAACACATGTTCATCTTTGCACTACGGGCCAAAGATATTAATCAGTCGGTCATGTTCATCTCAACACCTGTTCATCTTTGCACTACGGGCCAAAGATATTCATCAAGAAATCATTCATCTTTGCACTACAGGCCAAAGATATTCAGTAATATCATCATTTAGGACTGAGGATGATGAAAGATATTTTAAAGAAAACGAATCCAGTAAAACAAAAGAACAAATATTAAGGATTCGTACTTTAAACAATTCTCATTCAAAAATACTTCATAAATAACCAGAGTGGGGTAAAATTCAAGAATGATCAAAACATGGGTACAATCAAAGCTAGTATCCACAATAGATATTTTAGACGAAAAGAAGAAGTTTTATTTTTTGGTGAATAGTACCGTATTTGTGAATAATGTCGTATACGTAAATAGTGTCGTATACGTGAATAGTAACTCCAACACCAAAAGATAGAAATTTCACAAAAACATCATCATGCTTCGTGAATAGTAACTCGTGAATAATAACTTGTGAATAGTAACTCATGAATAGTAACCCTGACATGAAAAAGTTCCAAATTTGATAAAAATTTCCAACCAATAATTTGGCATAATGATATTGAAGAAATAATATCATTTTCGAATAAAATAACATCCCTTACCTCGAAAGACAGTACTTCTAGTTGAAACACCGAATATAGGCTATGACTTGAACTTGCACCGTATAGCAATACTCAAAGTATACTCCAAATACTCACAAGAATACACTCGATAATATAGAGAGAGAAAACTTCAGTTTCTGGTGTGATTTTCAATTCTAACATAAACACCCTATTTATAGGAAAATGCTTAGAACACCAAAGTAGAAAATTTAATATAATAATAATATATATATACAAATTTGTCTACGCACCTAGAACCATCTGAATTCAGCAATTTGCATGTGTTTAATGAGGCTAACCAAACACAAAAAACATTTTTGTTAATTAAAACTTCCAAGAATTAATTATTTCAGAACTCCAGAATTTCAGAACTTCAATAATTCACAATAAATAGCTCTTTTGTCAAAAAATTCGAATCTCGCGAGTTTTTATAGGAAATTCAATTCTCTACAACTTTGCAGAAAAAAGTTTTTCCAAATTCCAAACAAAAATTAACCGAAATCCATAAACGGGCGATTTTACAGGCTATAATCAAATTTCAGTCAAGAAATGGGGTCCACCGACACATAAAACATGCTTTAAATATTTTTGGTAACAAAAATATTCCTCCTCCACATATACTCATATATCCCACATCCATCGTAAAAATATCATCATTATTATATTATTAAAATATAATAATATATTTAAATGAATTATTTTATCAGAAAAAGATAAAATATTAATTTTCAACAATTGTCACATTAAAAATTTTCTCCATCTATATTCACATAAAATCAATATTTTCCTCATCATATAAATTAATAATTAATTATTCACAAATAATATTACAGAATCACAGTACTGGCAACCAGGCCGTTCCCAGGAAAGAGGGGGCTTTCCAATAAGAATTTCTCCTTACTGGCACGCAATTAGGTGACCAAACCTCTCCTTAGACAGAAATTTCTAGACATTGCCAATAATGTTATCTAATTATATTATTCAGATAATATGAATTATTGCTTCGATAATAAAAAATATTGTATAATGACAATTATTGAAACAACAGTAATATAAAATATCAATGCAGCAATTATTGAATCAATAAAATAAAATACTGAACAGTAATTACTGTAACCATTATTGAGTAGTGCCTTCTTACGTAAGAATCAATAGTTGGTGCAATACCGTGTGCTACCGTGTTTTAACCACCGAGTATTTTAACAGTATTAACGGTAACAACTACGTCGTTATTTTTAAACAACTTATATTTGTCGTTTTCTTCATCCAATCGCTTTCCGTTATGGGGCCTACACATGGCTGTGCCGTCGTACGAATATTCCTCGACAGTACGAATATTCCACGACCAAACGAATATTCCCCGACAACAATGAATATTTTATAACCACTTGCTTATTTGAAATATTTGCGCATTTTACCCATAACTAACCACATTAATCAAATCAACCCTTACTATTTCAAAATGATAAATAAAGAAAATTAAATTTTATTTATTAATAATTTGGGGTCTTACAAGAAGTGTCTCATGAGCGTACCCCACAATTACTTGAATTCATTGAAGCAAATCATCGCATAAGGGATAAACAAGTTCATTCTAAACTGCAAGAAGATATTATTCAACACTTGTGGTCACTACATGGCGGAGCCTAATCCATTACATTCTACTACAATAATAAGCAAATTAAGCTACTTCAGTTACCATTACATTCTACTACAATAATAAGCAAGTCAACTACTAGATGTAACTCTTTTCATGATTTCTTTTTTACGTTGTTTGTAATATTCAGCTACTTCAGGCTTCATGTTAGGAGTGTCAATCATCATGATCCTTTCATCCTCTTGTGCTTTCAGTATATTCAACTTCTCTTGCTCTTGAAAATATATTATGTCCATGTTCTCTTGTCTCTTTTGTTGGTTCAATTTCATCTGATGCTTGAACTTCTCAAACCTCAACTCCATGGGTGTACTAGTATCACCAATTCCTTTGCCCTTTTTAAATAATGCTTTCGAAGCCTTTCTTCCCATTAGCCTCTCTAATCTTGCAGAGATTGTATCTTCAATACCATCGTCTTCACCCAAACTGACTTCTTCTGCGGTTGATGGAGAAGATGCTGCTGGACTTGATTTTATATTACTTTTCTATTTTTTTCCACTATTATCTGTTCTCCATTTCGGTGCATTCTTTAATATTCTCAAACAATGCATAAATCCAAATGATTGATTTTACATACTTTTGAACATCTCTAATGCTTGACATATCTATCGAAAAATTATTTAGAAAGTATTAAATATAAAATATAAGAATAAAACTTAATGAAATTTTACATGAAAAATTGAAATACCTTATCTTATTCGCCTACACCGCTTTGTTGCATTCTTTCAATTGAAGCATAATATCCATAAAATTTGTTCACCGCGAGTTGAATTGTTGACCAACGTTTCGCCAAAGCAGTAGAATTACGTTCAGACTCAAAATTTTTGTATTCGTGAACTCTTTCTCAATATCTTCCATGTTTCTGATCGTTTCCTTGAATTGGATCCATACTTATATTAAGCCATCTGGAAACAAGAAGAACATCTTCTTCAATTGTGTAATTTCCCTTTCGTCTTGTTCTTTTATTGGACTCATTTTCGGGAGTCTGAATTGGTACATCAGTTTGAATTGAAAATTCATCCAACAAATTTGGATCATCAAGTGAGAAACCTTCAGATAATAATGAAGAATAATACATCGGAGGATCATGATTTTCCATCTAAAAAATAAATTAAAGAGATATTATCAATAAAAAACAAAAATCAAATATAATAAAAATACAAACTATTATTAATAAAATACTTACAATTGTTAAATGTTGGAGTAGTTGATTGAAAGATATAAAATAAATTGAATTATTATACATATTTATAGATTTCCAATTAAGCTTTCAATTTCTATCCGTTTGTACTCTTTATTTTACCGTTCTGAATTTTTTTCTATCCGTTGGATTGTACTTTATTACCGTTCATCTCTTCTCACCCACTTTCAATTCTCTCACTTCATCTTCAACAGATCTTCTTCATCTCACTTCATCTCCTTCCTCTTCTTCCACAGACTTCTTCAACAGAGTTTCTCTTCTTTTTTTTCTTCAATTTTTCAACAGAGAGTTTCCCATAAAATAATCAATTAAATTATAGTCTGGCTCCTAGTTCGTTCGCAGATTTGGTCGTTTGGAGCGGCCGAAAAAGTTGATCGACTAATTATAGTCCATCTGCTGGAGCGATTTTGGCGTCCTAGACTAAATATAGTCTACGAATTTGGAGACTCTGGCCTCCTGGAGTTGCTCTTAGATCTGTTTTGATGAAAGAGAAAATACAGAAGAAAAATGTTTTGATTTTTTTGTTTTTGTTTTATTTTATTATGTTTTTGTCATTTTTAAAATTTTAAAATGTTTTTTTTATTTTTTTAAAACTTTAAAATGTAAAAAAAGGCTTATTTATTTTTTTGCCATGTGTATTTTTTTATTTTTTGTATATTTTTTTTAGAGTCACGTAGATAAAATTTTAAAGTCTGTCTATTTTTTTTAACGGAGTGACCCAATTTGAAAATAATAATTAGTTCAGTGAGTTAATTTAAAAAATTAAAAGTTTAATCGGGTATTTGATAAAACGTGCCAACTTCGGTGGCCAAATCATTAATTTTGACATTCTTTTTTTCTCAATCTTTAACCGCCTTAGAGAAAAATAGTTTGGGCGTAATCGGATTTTTGGACGTGATATTTTAATATTAAGATATAGTGATATTTCTACCTCTCGTCCTTAGTTTGTCTTGCTTTAGTAGCAAACTTTTTGGAGAGATGTTCTCTTATAATTCTTATCAATCTTATATATTTCACGATTGTAAATAGCAGGACTTGCATAATGTATATATACCTCAATAATGTATATATACCTTATGTAAATATACCTCAAGGGCATGGAGAAATGAGCCTTCCATGCATTGAGTTTAGAAATTTTGGAAGGAGAGAAGTTGTCTTTTGTCATAGAAGCTTCAGGGGTGCCCCGTGTACTCAAATATAGGCGCGCGCGCACACACACACACACACACACACACACACATATATATATATATATATATATATATATATATATATATATATATATATATATATATATATATATATATATATATATCAGTACCAATATGGTAGGACATATACCGTTTCACTCTTATTTAACATTTTCAGACATGTAACTTTTATTATCATAACAATCTTCCAGCATGTCCCTATTTGTACTGCACAGTAGTACTTAAATGGGGCACCCTAGCAAAATCTCGCTTAGACAAGAAGATTTACATTCTTCTGAGTACTGGATCATTTTATGTTTCTTCCTTGTATAAAGAAAGTAAACACACATTACATGTTACAAGTGCTTTTATAAAGATAAGAGCTTGGACATTATTCATAAATTATTACCACATTCCTTCAATTCCTTCCTTGTTTAACTTGTGTCATTTAAAATTGGACAGAGGGAGTAAAAGATGTAGAAGATTTAGTATTCATCTTTTTGACCTTTGGTTGAATAATTCATTTCAATTTTCATTGCTTGTACTCCATTGCAAAGTTAAAAATAAACCAATTTTATGTAAATATATATATTTTTATAATATAACTTTGAAATTTTAGTTTTAGTTTATTAAATTTATAATTCGAAGTTTGTCTTCTATTGTGTTGGTGCGAGTGGTGTCACCATGAAAGGGTGTGAATCTTTTTAAGCGATTGTGCTTATTTTGAGTAAAACATCATGTTTCACAAGCCACTCCTAGGAATCTTGGGCAATGTTTGTTTGCTAACATTATAATCCCGATATTATAATTTATGAGATTATAATTCCATGATTATTATTATCCCGTGATTATAATTATAATCTAAAGACTATTAAATCATTTTATAATCCTTAAACAAATTATCCCAAGTCTAAATTTGAAAACAAACAAGACACTTAGGATTAATAGTCATATCCCAAGTATAATCTTTGCAAACAAATATAGCCTTGATGTAGTGTGAAATTCACAAGTGAGTTCGTAGTTCCGTATTGAATAAACAATGAAAGAGTGAAGAACAATATATAATATGAATGAGTTCAAATACATATCATTATAGACTCTACGACATGCTTGCGTGAATTGGTCGTCGCCCGATTCGTTTCTAACAAATTTTGAAGCTGGAACGCTCACAACACCTTAACCCTTCGCTTATATGTAAGTGGTATTCTTGGTACAATTGTTTGCGCTAGGAACTCTGCGTTGAATGGACACCAACGACACCTTGACCCCTCACTTATATTGAAGCGGTAATCTTGGTACAATCGACGATTGATGCGGCAGAAGACGCTACACACAACTAAATATTGTTGTATGATAAGTCGGGTTTGAATCTCACAGAAAACTATGAACAATTCAGGAGTTCTCAAATAACCAAAAAGAGAATAATCTCACAACTTGTATTGAATAATAATATAAAGTTTCTTAATTACATCAACTGAATACTTATTTATAGTAGTAATTATATAACCTTATCACACAAGGAAATAAGAAATTAACTTGGAATTAAAGTCCAAGCTAAGATTCACCCTGATTACATTAGAATTGGAAAAATATATCAAAACCCTAAAATCCCGCACAAATCTGCGTCCAAATTTCTCTAAAACGCGTCCACGTTGCAGGAAACAGAAACTTGAGCTTTGTGACTCAAGATTAGAGCGTCGCAGCTTTTGTTTGGAGCGCTGTGGCTCCAGACCTCTTGTCTAATGTCGAATTTTGCCCTTTTGTTGTCCCTTCCTCGCTCCTAAGCCCTGAGTTTGATTCCTTGCTTGGGCCTTTCACTTGGACCAAATTAACGAGTCTAGAATCCAATCCAAATGTCCTTGAACTCGAACCCATATTCGTTTCCACCTCTTGGATTAGCCCGTTAATCGTTTGGCTCGTGACCTCGTAATTGGACCAACAAGAACTTTAAGTGGATCCGTCTACGTTTGACCTCCGTGATTTCCATCCACGCTTGAGCTAGGCATGCCTTTATCATTTCTCTCATCTTAAAAAATATTTGTCCTTAAATCATCACATATATCAAACGGACTTAAATCAATAACGTTAAATGTGGCACTCACATTATACTCATCAGGTAAATCCAATTTATAAGTATTGTTGTTGATGCGCTCAAGGATTTGAAAAGGTCCATCCCCTCTCAAAAATAATTTTGAATGCCTTTGAGTTGGAAATCTTTCTTTCCTCATGTGTAATCAAACCCAATCTCCCAACTCAAAGATCACTTGACGTCGTCCCTTATTTGCGTGCTTAATGTACTATTTTGTCCTCCTTTCAATGTTGAGCCTGACTTTCTCATATATGTGCTTAACAAAATAAGCCTTTTTCGTTCCATCCATGTTAGTATATTTAGAAACAGGTAATAGTGATAAATCCAATGGTGTCAAAGGATTAAAACCATATACAATTTCAAATGTAGAAAAATTAGTAGCAGAATGAATAAAATGGTTATAAGCAAACTCAACATATGGTAAACATTCTTCCCATTCCTTGATATTTTTTTAATGATAGCCTGTAACAATGCAAATAATTTTTTATTTACTACTTCAGTTAGATCGTCAGTTTGTGGATGACAAGTAGTTGAAAGTAATAGTTTAGTACCCAATTTATACTACAAGGTCTTCCAAAAGTAACTTAAGAACTTTGTATCCATATCAGAAACAATAGTTTTACGCATACCATGCAATCCCATAATCTCCCTAAATAACAAATCAGCTATATGGGAGGCATTATCAATTATGTGATATGGAATAAAATGTGTCATTTTCAAAAATCTTTCACGACTATAAATATAGAATCATGAACATGCTTAGACCTGGGTAAACCCAACACAAAATCCATAGAGAAATCAATCCAAGGTTCATTAGGAATAGGTAATGGTGTATACAATCCATAAAGTCGAACACAAGATTTAGATTGACAACAAGTAATTCATCTATCACAAATTCTTTCTACATCTCGTTCCATACGTGGCCAATAAAAATGTTCTTTTAAAACTGCTAAAGTCTTTTCAACACCAAAATGACCCATTAAACCACCACCATGTGATTCTCTAACTAACATTTCACATAAAGAACATGCAAGTATGCACAGTTTGTTTTCATGAAACAAGAATCCATCAACTTTAAAGTACTTACCTACAACACTCTTTTCACAAGATTTAAACTCTTCACAGAAATTATGGTCGTTATCATATAATTCTTTAATTCGGTCAAAACCAAGTAATTTTGTATTAAGAGTATTTAACAACACATACCTACCTAAAAGAGCAATCACAATGATGTTTTCCTTACCTTTCTTGTATCGAATGACATATAGAAATATCTTGATAAACTCCATCCATCGCCCATATCTCTTGTTCAACTTATGTTAACCCTTCAAATACTTCAATGATTCATGATTAATATGGATCATAAATTCCTTAGGCCATAGGTAGTGCTGCCACGTTTCCAATGCTTGAACCAACATGTACAATTCCTTATCGCAAGCAAGATATTTTAAAGCTGTCCCCACTCAACTTCTCGCTGAAATATGCCAATGATTTTCCTTCTTGCATCAACACATCTCCAATTCCCAAACCTGAAACATCACACTCGATTTCAAATGTTTAAGTAAAATTAGGTAAAACAAGTAAATGAGCATTAGTCAATTTATCCTTAATCAATTGAAATGATTTCACTGGTTCATCTCCCCATTTAAAATCCACGCTCTTTTTGATTACTTTTGTCAATGGTGTTATGATGTTTCTGAAGTTTTTCACGAAATGTCGATAAAAACTCTCGAGTCCATGAAAGCTACGAACTTGACTTACATTTGTTGGACTCGGCCATTCCCGAATTGCACACATTTTTTCCTTATATACTTCAACTCTCTGTGAACTCACAATAAAGCCAAGAAAAACAATTATATCCTAACAAAACGTGCACTTTTTCATATTAGCAAACAACTTATGAAGTACATCTAAAATAGATTTTAAATGCAATGCATGTTCTCCCAAGTTTTTTCTATAAATCAAAATATCATCAAAATAAAATACAACAAATTTCCCTATGAATGGATGCAACACATGGTTCATTAATCGCATGAATGTATTAGGAGCGTTAGTTAAACCAAAAGGTAACAATAACCACTCATACAATCCATATTTTGTTTTAAACACATTTTTCCATTCATCGCCACCATGCATTATTATTTGATGATAACCACTTTTTAAATTAAAATTTGAAAACACACATGACCTATGCAATTTATATCATTGTAGCAACTGAAATAATTTTTGCATAAACAAAAGAAAAAGCAATCTAATTCTAAGTTATAGAGCGAAATAGAGAACAAAGATGTGGATAAATGGAAGGGTGAAAGAAAGAGAAAAAAATACCAATGATCTAGAAGTGGAATTCATCCTTTGTTTTTTCCTTTCCATTCACTCAGATATCTTCCGTTTCATCGATTTTGTCCGAATCTTCCTTTTCTTCCGAAAAAAGGGAAGGAGAAGGATCTTCTTCGGTGGATCCCTCTTGTTCCTGTTTAGTCCCCTTCTTTTTTTGAACATCACTGAGATAGGCTTTCCTCGAACCATTGACCCTTGTTCGGGTGGGATTCATTCAATGGAGCTTTATTTGTTTGATCTAGTACGGGGGTGTTAGAAATAAGCCACCGCCCGATGAAACAACGGTTACTAATTTATCTCTTTCTATTTCTTTTTATATATGAAATGTTCAAAAATCATCATATAATAATCCAAAAATTGCAATAGAAAAGAAAAAGGGAGATTTGTGATGATTTTGAAATTTGTTCTACTAGGTAATCTAGTATCCTTATGCATGAAGATAAACAATTCGGTCGTTGTGATGGGAACACTCATAGAAACAGAGGGGAGTGGGGGGAGGTCTCGCATTAGTAGAGGTGCGCAGTCAAGCGAATAGGAAATTTGTCTTTATACGCGATAAACATATAAAGTACTGAACAACACGAGGAATAAGCTTCCTAATGCGGACTCCGAATATTAACTATTTGGATTGGCTGACCAATATAAAATGAATATTCATTGAGGAAGGTATGATATAAGTAGACTAACCGGGAATTTTAGGAAAAAAAATCTTTTAGATCTCTTTCCTTTTTTATTTTACAATTCTCTGCCCTAATCTTTTTTGTTATTACTCTAGATTATATATAGTGAGTTTTATATATCGATACTTTACCATAATGTTATTTACCGCTCGACACTCAATCCACATACGCCATTTTCCATCCTTCTTAGGCACTAAGATCACCAGAACTGCACATGGACTTATGTTTTCCCTCACGAACCCTTTCTCCATTAGTTAGCCAACTTATATTTGCAACCCCTTCATTTCCTTGGTATTTCTCCAATAAGCTGGACGATTTAGAATTGTAGCACTGAGTACAAATTCAATTTGATGTTCAATTCCTCGAATCGGTGGTAATCCTTGTGGAATCTCCTCGGGAAATATATCCGCATAATCTTGCAAGACAGATGAAAAAACACTAGGCAACAAATAATTATTAGTGTTAATATTCAAAAGTGTCTCCTTATACCGAAGTATAGTCATTGGTTGTTTAGAATCGAAAGCTCGCCTCGCCTCACATCACTTTTTTTTTTGCATAAATGTTGGTTTTTCTCTCTTCTTCTTTCTTTTTCTCTCTTATTTTTCCCTTCAATATTTTTTCCTTTTGATTTTTCTTTTCTTCACTCTTTTTTTAACATTTTCTTTTTGTAAATAAATTTTGCACCTGTTGTGGTGACATAGGATACAAAGTGACTTTCCTTTTATTGTGTACCAATGAATATTCATTAGTAAAGCCATCATGTTTAAGCCTCCTATCGAACTTCCATGACCTATCAAGTAACAAATGTCCCGCCTGCATAGGAACCACATCGCACAATATTTCATCCACGTATCGACCAATAGTAAATACAACTACTACCTGCTTGGTCACTTTGATATCTGAACTGTCATTGAGCCATTGTAAATGATACAGTTATGGATGCTTGGATGTAGACGATCCCAATTTCTCCACCATGGTAGTACTCGCCACATTAGTACATCTACCTCCATCTATTATGACACAAAAAATCCACCCATTCACAAGACATCTAGTGTGGAAATTTTTTTCCAGCTGTTCACTACTTTCCCCTTTCACGGGTGTACTAATTTCTCTCATTGTAACTAAAATTGCTCCATGTATAGCAACCTCCCTATCATCTACCTCCTCTAATGGTGGCATAGAATCAGTGTCACTATCTTCTCATTCGGTCTCCAATTCTCCATTGTCAAGCAACAACATAGTTCGTTTATAAACATTGAATTGAAATATGTTCCCTAACTTGACATGTAAACTATAAAATATATCGATTATGACTAAAAGAAGGTTGTTCAGTTTTAACTTGCAATCGCCGGTTAGCCATTCCTTGCTTTAGCTCCATTTTTGGTTTGATCATTGTGATGCCCCTAAAATAGATTCAATCCATCCAACCTATTCTGAGTCGCCAAATACATGGTACAGAAAATAACTAAAATTTTGTTACTACAATTGTCGTGCAAAATACAACAACACATATGTTTTATGTTTTGATACAAGTATATACCAACTGTGACTCTCATCCCAACCTTGGATAGCACGTCACAATGGCACCTTACATAAAGGTACAGTCAAAAACTGTTTTAGAAATTAAAATCTTTGGAAAGTGCTCAAGGAAACCTTCGTACATGTGAGGCCATGCGTCTAGGTTATGATAGATATCACATGTCCACAAAATTATCCTTGGTTGAACCAATAGACACCAAAGAAAAATGAGAAGATTACTATCATATTCTTTCCAATGGTGAGTCTTCTCTTGACATATAACTATCTCCACTGTCTTCAATTGAACATTATATTTCAACCAAACTCCAAGATTATATAGGTAGTGCTCATAGATATACTCAGCAAGTGGATATGCACAACCTTGTCTTATAATAACACAAAGTCGCATGTCGTTAGACATCATGTATGATAGTGGCAAAACACCCTTCCATCGTTGGGTTCGCCTCACCCTATTTGATTCACCAAATATAACTACTAAATGATGTATAAAATATAACACACTTTTCTATACTGCTTAAGGAGAACCTCCACAGCTAGAGACCATCGTTCTATTTCCCTGTTACGCCCGCTTGACCCAGCTACACTCTTATTACCTGAAAGGAATTGTGAAGCAAAAGGGTGAGCAAAAATAACCTAGTAAAGAATATCATGACTAAATATAATTAAATTATCAATAGCCTTCATCAGTAATAAATTAGAGATTTAGAACATATGGTAGAAGATAAAAGTTTCCAACCATAATAGCAGCGGAATCAACAATCCATTAGAAGAGTCAAGTAGAACATAATGTCTACTATCTCCTCTAGATTAAAAGTCCATCGTTAATATTTCATTCTTGTAATAATCATCAACAGTTCTTGGTTATACCCAAGACAAATAGAACTCTCATCACCTGTCTTCACCTGAACCACCACAGATTATAATTAAATCACAATTCATATTTATAATCATGTAAATCAATCGTCCGACTTTGCACTACATGCCAAAGATATACAACTGTAAAACCAATAATCAATCGTCCGACTTTGCACTACAGGCCAAAGATATACAACTGTAAAACCAATAACTAACAGTCCATCTTTGCACTACAGGCCAAAGATATACAACTGTAAAACCAATAATCAACAGTCCATCTTTGCACTACAAACCAAAGATATACAACTATAAAACTAATAATGCTGAGACTCAGCTTAATAGTATCACGGGCACAAATTATCCATGCACTACAGGCCAAAGATATTCGTGTTTTCAATTATGGTCATGATTATACTGAATAATCCCTGATCATAATCATACCAAGTCCATCTATGCACTACGGGCCAAAGATGACTTTTACCACATCGTTTGTAACATTACGGTCATGATTGTACCAAATAATCCCTGGTCATAATCATACCAAGTCCATCTATGAACTACTGGCCATAGATGACTTTTAACACAATATAAGCATGAGAATGATGACAATTGTAAGACCCCAACTTATTATAAATAAAATTGAATTTCCTTTATTTATTATTTTTAAATAGTAAGGGTTCATTTGATTAATGTGGTTAGTTATGGGTAAAATGCGCAAATATTTCAAATAAGCAGGTGGTTATAAAATATTTATTTTTATCGGAGAATATTCGTTTGGTCGTGGAATATTCTTACTGTCGGGGAATATTCCTACGACGGCGCAGCCTTGTGTGGGCCCCATAACGGAAAGCGATTGGATGAAGAAAATGATAAGTATAAGTTATTTATAAATAACGGCGTAGTTGTTACCGTTAATACTGTTGAAATACCCGGTGGTTAAAATACAGTAATACGCATTGTTGCACAGTAGCACACGGTATTGCTCCAATTATTGATTCTTACGTAAGAAGGCACTACTCAATAATTGTTACAGTAATTACTGTTCAATATTTTATTTTATTGATTCAATAATTGCTACGTTGGTATTTTATATTACTGTTGTTTCAATAATTGTCACTACACAGTATTTTCCATTATCGAAGTAATAATTCATATTATCTGAATAATATTATTAGATAACATTATTGATAATGTCTAGAAAGTTCTGTCTATAGAGATGTTTGGTCACCTAATTCCGCGTCAGTAAGGAGAGATCCTTATTGGAAAACCCCTTCTTTCCTGGGAACGATCTGGTCGCCAGTACTGTGATTCTGTAATATTATTTGTGAATAATTAATTATTGATTTATATGATAAGGAAAATATTCATTTTATATGGATATAGATGGAGAAAATTTTTAATGTGACAATTGTTAAAAATTAATATTTTATCTTTTTTTGATAAAATAATTCATTATTATATTTTAATAATATAATAATGGGGATATTTTTACAATGAATGTGGGATATATAAGTATATGAGGAGGAAGAGTATTTTTGTTGCAAAAGTTGTTTAAAATATGTTAAACATGTCTGTAGGCCCATTTCTTGACTGAAATTTGATTATAGCATGTAAAATCGTCCGTTTGTGGATTTCGGTCAATTTCTGTATGGAATTTGGAAAACATTTCTTCTACAAAGTTGTAAGAAATGGAATTTCCTATGGAAAGGACATAAAGTTCGAATTTTTCTGATAAAAGACTATTTATTATGAATTATTAAAGTTCCAGAGTAATTGATTTTTGGAGTTGAAAATGTTTTATTTAAGAAAATCAATTTTTTTTTATTTTTGTTGGGTGAGTGGCTGATGTTGTGGACTGATGGTGTGCGTAGGAAAATTTATATAAATATATTAATATTTTATTAAATTTTCTGCTTTGGTGTTCTAACATTTTCCTATAAATAGGGGTGCTTAGGTTAAAATTGAAAATCACACCAGAAACTGAAGTTTTTTCTCTCATTCTCTCTCGATATATTGAGCGTTTTCTTGTGAGTATTTTAATACTTTGAGTGTTGCTATACGGTGCAAGTTCAAGTTATAACCTATATCCGTTGTTTCAACTAGAAATACTGTCTTTACGAGGTAAGAGATGTTATTTTCTTCTCAAATGATATTATTTTCTTCAATATCATTATGCTGAAATATTGGTTTGAACATTTTATCAAATTTGGAATTTTTTGTGTCAGGATTACTATTCACGTATATGACACTATTCACGTATACTGCACTATTCACGAATACGGCACTATTCACAGAAAAATTAAATTTTTATTTTTTGTCCAAAATATCTATTATGGATACTAGCTTTGATGTATCCATGTTTTGATCATTCTTGAATTTTACTCCACTATGATTATTTATGAGGTATTTTTGGACATGGAATAGCTGAAATACGAATCCTTAATATTTATTCTTTTGTTTCACTAGATTCGTTTTTTTAAAAATATTTTTCATCATCCTTAGTCCTAAATATTGATATTACTGAATATCTTTGGCATGTAGTGTAAAGATAAATGATTTCTGATGAATATTTTTGGCCCGTAGTGCAAAGATGAACAAGTGTTTAGATGAACAGGACCAACTGATGAATATCTTTGGCCTATAGTGCAAAGATGAATATTTGATTCCAGATATATATTGATTGATGTTACAGGGATAAAATATCAACGATGAACTTTTAAATTCATATATAGAAGATATTAGATTTCATTCTCTACTTAACTTTTCTAATGAATTATTAATTTCGCTGCTACTATTGATTTAAAACTGGTTATCTATTGTATTCTATTAGATTTTTCCCTATTGAGGACTAACGATAATTTGTTCTATATTATCTTAGTCATAATATTCTTTACTGGGCTAGTTGAGCTCACCCTTTTCCTTTTTGTTCCATTTTTTCTCAGGAGGCGAGAATGTAGCGAGTACTATTCGGGGTATGGAATGATGGTTCTAGAAGTTATTTTAGTAGTCCTCACCATTTTTGTAAAATAATGTTTCAATAATTGTAATGAGTACTTATTTGAGTGTGAATATTGTCTAGATGGCAATATTTGTATTTAAACTCATAGTTTTTATGTTGTATTAATAAAGTTATAGTTATTTCTATACCATGTATTTTAACGACTCAGAATGGGTGTTGTATACCTAATTTGGGGGCATCACAACAATGATATAAAGAACCAATCACATAAGATAAATTATAAATATTAAACATTTATAATATAATTTATCCAGAGTTCAAGAATATCCAAATTGTCAACATTATACTGTTTTGTGGAGTAAAATTCAAGAATAATATTATATCAAAAATGATTTGAACAGAAAATAATATTTCAACGAATATTTAACGAAGATAATAACATTATTCATTATATTATAAACTCCATTTAATATTATTCATTATATAATAACATTAAATTCATTTACTAATATTATTAATTATTAAAAAATATTTTAAATTAATGATTTCATAACACCTTAATCCAAAAGTTATAAATCACTTAATAATCTCATAATCTAATATTAGTAATATTACCACAATATTTTAATCATTTCTTAAACTTATAAATAATTTATTTTAATTGTTTACACTTTACTAAATAATGCATTTAATCATCCTAAAATGACAAACTCATAAGATTTCATCACCAATAACCAAAACCCTCATAAAAAACCTGCATATATCTTATATAGGATTCTCAAGCCATAAAATCCTATTTTCTAATTTTCTTATTTCACATAACATATTTAATTCATTTATACATAACTAGTCTATTTTCATGAAAAATACCAAATCAGTCCCAGAAAATTTAATTTCCGGGATTTAACAGAATATAGTCCCATATTGAACATATATTTTTCCTTAAATTTTTAAAATTCATTTACTATTTTTCATATGGCCAAAACAGCCGAATATTTAGACATTTATCGTAAATTGTACTTTTGTCCAAAAATTCCAAAATTTACAGAGTATACTTCTATTATATACATGTACTCCCAAAAAAAATTTCATCAATTTTGGAGTTAACCACAAGGAGTTATAAGAGTTACTTTTAAAATAGTTTTTTCTCATAAAATTCATAATTCCTAATCTATACATTCAAAAATTACCATTTTTGGACACAATCTAGAAAACTCATCAAATTATCATTTCAAATGTTTTTAGAATTTTTGAGGGTCAAAAAAATTACAAACTGAAAGACATAATAACCCTTACAATCCTTAACCTCAAAAAAGCAGTATTTCTGGCTGGAATATCAGATGTAAAGCCGAAGAAAACTTGCATTGAATAGCAACTCTCAAAGTATCTAAATACTCACAAAATACGCTCAATAACATAGAGAGAGAGAAAACTTATGTTTCTGGTGTGATTTTCAATTCTAACCTAAGCACCTATTTATAGGAAAATGCTAGAACGCCAAAGCAGACTAAAAAAAAAAAAATAATATTATAATTTTTCTACGCATGCATGCTTTGAACAAAACTCAGGCACCACAAGTGGGGGCCACCAAAAATTAGCCATCTTCCCCAACAACCAAAAGTGGGGCCCACCCATATTTTTAATAAAAATATTTATTTTTTAAAACTTCAATAATTCATAATAAATAGCCCTTTTATCAGAAAAATACGAAATTTATGTTAATTCTATAGAAAATTAATTTCTCTACAACTTTGTAGATTTAACTGTTTTCAAATTTCAAACAGAAAATGACCGAAATCCACATACGGACGATTTTCAACACTTATTTAAATTCATAAAAAATCATACGTTAATATTTAACGGCCCAAAATTTGTGGATATATACTCAACTTATATATGTACAACATATTCAAAAATCACAACGATCCAACGGTCGGATTAAAATTATAACTCACGCAATAGAGCTTTAAGAACACTGATTTGATTTTCGGACTATAAGTTTCTCGAACCAGTTTCACTCAAACAGTCACCACGAAAAATCCACAAAGAATATTTGGGTGATTCAAATTTCTACAATTAGCTTACTTTCAGGGTTTTTTTTTGATATATGGCTCATCTCCTAACTCATTATACACAAAGAGTTATAGATTTTACAAAATCAAGTAATAAAATAATTTTTCTGAAAATTCCATATTTAGTTATTCTTTTGATTTCTAGATTTCTCTCATTTGATTCATGCACAGTGAATTTAGTGTGAAAATATCACCATTATTATATTATTATATAACCACATTATACATTTATAATGTAAGATAAAATATGAATTTTCAACAATTGACACTTTTCTAAGAATTACTCAATTCTGACAAAATACTGATAAAATACCTCAGCATTAATTCCTTCATTTATATCCACACAAAAAGAATATTCCACGACCAAACGAATATTTCCCGACAACAATGAATATTTTATAACCACTTGCTTATTTTGAAAAAAATAATAATTTCACCCATAACTTTAAACTTTTATCAATTTAACTATTTACTAAATAGAAAAATTGAATACTTTTATTTCATAAAATTTGGGGTCTTACAATCTCTCCTCCTTATGAAATTTAGTCCCCGAAATTTATGTACCTAGTATTTTGAAGAGTTGAGAATACATTGATTTCATTTCAGATTCTATCTCCCCGGTCATCATGATTTCTCCATTGCTCATCTCCTGTATTTCAGATATCATTCTAGAATACAGCTTTAAAACAAAGGTTAATTGGCATATCACAATTTGTCAACTTAAGTAAGAAAATTTAGCTTAGGTAGGACACACACTAGCGAAGGATATTACTCGTCTCTCCCCTCGTAGTTCTATTCCCTGATCTCTGCCAAAGACGATATCCCTAAGCTCTGAAACCAACTGTGATGCCCCCAAAATAGATTCAATCCATCCAACCTATTCTGAGTTGCCAAATACATGGTAAAGAAAATAACTACAACTTTATTACTATAATTGTCATGCAAAATACAACAACACATATGTTGTGAGTTTTGATACAAATATATACCAGCTATGACTCTCATCCCAACCTTGGATAGCACGTCACAATGACACCTTACATAAAGGTACAGTCAAAAACTATTTTAGAAATTAAAATCTTTGGGAAGTCCTCAAGGAAACCTTCGTACATGGGAGACCATGCGTCTAGGTTATGATAGATATCATATGTCCGCAGAATTATCCTTGGTTGAACCAATAGACCCCAAAGAAAAATGAGAAGATTACTATCATATTCTTTCCAATGGTGAGTCTTCTCTTGACATATAACTATCTCCACTGTCTGCAATTAAAAATTATATTTCAACCAAACTCCAAGATTATATAGGTAGTGCTCGTAGATATACTCAGCAAGTGGATGTTCACAACCCTTGTCTTATAACACGAAGTCGCATGTCGTTAGACATCTTGTATGATAGTGGCAAAACACCCTTCCAACGTTGGATTCGCCTCACCCTATTTGATTCACCAAATATAACTACTAAATGATGTATAAAATACAACAAACTTTTTTATACTGCTTAGGGAGAACCTCCACAGCTAGAGACCACCGTTCTATTTCCTGTTACCCCCCGCTCGACCTAGCTACACTCTTATTACCTGAAAGAAATTGTGAAGCAAAAGGGTGAGCACAAATAGCTCAGTAAAGAATATCATGACTAAAGATAATTAAATTATCAATAGCTTTCATCAGTAATAAATCAGAGATTTAGAACATATGGTAGAAGATAAAAGTTTTCAACCATAATAGCTGCGGAATCAACAATCCATTAGAAGAGTCAAGTAGAACTAATGTCTACTATCTCCTCTAGATTAAAAGTCCATCGTTAATATTTCATTCTTGTAATAATCATCAACAGTTCTTGGTTATACCCAAGACAAAGATATACAACTATAAAGCTAATAATGCTAAAACTCAGCTTAATAGTATCACGACCACGAATTATCCATGCACTACGGGTCAAGGATATTCGTGTTTTCAATTACAATCATGATTATACCGAATAATCCATGATCATAATCATACCAAGTCCATTTATGCACTACGGGCCAAAGATGACTTTTACCACATTATTTGTAACATTACGGTCATGATTATACCGAATAATCCTTGGTCATAATCATACCAAGTCCATCTATGCATTATTAGCCATAGATGACTTTCAACACAATATAAGCATGAGAATGATGACAATGATATAAAGAATCAATCACATAAGATAAAGGATAAATATTAAACATTTATAATGCAATTTATCCAGAGTTTAAGAATATCCAAATTGTCAACATGATACTGCTTTGTGGAGTAAAATTCAAAAATAATATTATATCAAAAATGATTTGAGTAGAAAATAATATTTCAACAAATATTTAACGAAGATAATAACATTACTCATTATATTATAAACTCCATTTAATATTATTCATTATATAATAACATTAAATTCATTTACTAATATTATTAATCTTTAAATAATATTTTAAATCAATGATTTCATAACACCTTAATCCAAATGTTATAAATCACTTAATAATCTCATAATCTAATATTAGTAATATTACCACAATATTTTAATCATTTCTTAAACTTATAAATAATTTATTTTAATTGTTTACACTTTACTAAATAATGCATTTAATCATCCTAAAATGCCAAACTCATAAGATTTCGTCACCAATATCCAAAACCCTCATAAAAAACCTGCTTATATCTTATATAGGATTCTCAAGTCATAAAATCCTATTTTCTAATTTTCTTACTTAACATAACATATTTAATTCATATATTCATAACTAGTCTATTTTCAAGAAAAATACCAAATCAGTCCCAGAATATTTTCTTTTTCGGGATTTAGCATAATATAGTCTCATATTGAACATATATTTTTCTCGAAATTTTTAAAATTCATTTATTATTTTTTCATATGGCCAAAACTGCCGAATATTTAGACATTTATCGTAAACTGTACTTTTGTCAAAAAATTTCAAAATTTATAGAGTATATTGCTGTTATATACATGTACTCCCAATAAAAATTTCATAAATTTTAGAGTTAACCACAAGTAGTTATAAGGGTTACTTTTAAAATAGTCTTTTCTCATAAAATTTATAACTCCTAATCTATACATCTAAAAATCGTCATTTTTGGACACAATCTAGAAAACTCATCAAATTATCATTTTAATTTTTTTTTAGATTTTTTGAGGGTTGAAAAAATTACGAAACTGAAAAACATAATAACCCTTACAATCCCTTACCTCAAAAGAGCAGTATTTCTGGCTGGAATATCGGATGTAAAGCCGAAGAAAACTTGCACTGAATAGAAACTCTCAAAGTATCTAAAAACTCACAAAATATGCTTGATAATATAGAGAGAGAAAGTTATGTTTCTGGTGTGATTTTCAATTCTAATCTAAGCATCTATTTATAGAAAAATGCTAGAACACCAAAGCAAACTAAAATTATAAAATAATATTATAATTTTTGTAAGACCCCAACTTTTTGAATAAAGATTAAATTTTCTCGAAATATATTTTTGCATATTATGGTGTGGATTTGATATAATGTTATAGTTGTGGGTAATATTTACAAATTTTGCAAAGTTCGCAAGTTGTTATATAATATTCGATTGGTCAGGGAATATTCGTTTTAATAGGGAATATTCGTACAACGACACAATCATTGGTGGACCCCCCACAACTGAATTATTGTCAGATTGAGAAAACGACAAAAATACTTTATGAAAATAACGGCGAAAGTTTTACCGTTAACTGTTGAACTACCCAGTAGTAAAAATACAGTAATACGCGTGGTTGCATAGTAGCACACGGTATTGATTATTGATGCTTACGTGAGAAGTCACTTAGTTATACTCAATTATTGCTACAGTAATTACTGCATCATATCTCTCATATTATTGATTCGATTATTGTCATAGTATCATCTGTATAATATGTTATTTTATTAAATCAATAATTGAGACGACAAAGTTATTCATAATATTAAATTACAATATTTACAATGTCTAGAAGTTCTGTCAAGGAGAGGTTTGGTCACCTAATTGCACGCCAATAGGGAGAAATCCTTATTGAAAAGCCCCCTCTTTCCTAGGAACGACCTGGTTGATAAATATTGTGAGTTATAATATTAATGATGAATGTTATTAAAATTGAAGTTGTGTTCAGAGTTGAATTTGGAGACGCGGACGTGATATTTGAGTCCGGAATGATGAAATTAGTAAAAATAGTCTATAAACACAAAATTTTCTGGAATTCACTATTTGGTCAAAAAGTCAACAGTTGACTTTTTTGGGAAAAGTAAAACTTCAAAATTTCAAAATTTATATTTTTGATAAAAATGGTTTCATTATGTTGGAATTATTTGTGTTAGTGAAAATCGATAATTATTTCGATAATAATTGATGTCTGGAGGTTATATTGACCAATCGGGTATTTAATCGGATAAATGAGCAATTGATTGCTATTATTTCACATGATTATAACTATTTGTTCACATGTGTATACTATTATTTCACATTCTTGTTAATATTAGGGGAGTTGGTGCAAAATTGATAATACTTGCATGACTAAGTTAAAAATGGAGGTATAGATGGAGGTACTAAACTGTAATTCGTATTTTCACATGTCTAAAACTATTGATTCACATAATTTACTATTGAATCACATTATTTGCTATTAGGGGAGGTGGTGCAAGTTTGATAATACTTCCATGACTAAATGAAAAATAAAGGAAAAGTTGGAGGTATTGTACTAAAATTTTTCGAGCCCCAAAACGTGCAATTATCGAAACTATATTTTTCTACAAATAGAAGTTCATTCTTCCTTCATTTCTCACCAATTCACAAAAGCTTTAAAGCGATTATTATAGAGAGAAATTATAGAAAGAAGAAGAGAAGTCTGCTACCTCACTATTCCAGTATCCAGTTTTCTAAAGGTAGGGAGTATTATTTCTTTCTTATCTATGAAGAGAACTTCTGTTATTCCATTCTTTATTATTCTGTTGGAATAACCTGTATACGCGGGCTACCCTATACTTGGTGAAATTCTTCTGTTGTTCCATTCTTTATCATTCTGTTGGAACATCCTGTTTATGCGTTCTATGCCGGACCTGGTTCCGTCTTTATTATTTTATTGGAATATCCTGTCTGTGCATTTTACGTTGGACCTAATTCCGTCTTTATTATTCTGTTGGAATATCCTGTTTGTGCGTTTTACGCCGGACCTGATTCGGTCTTTATTATTCTGTTGGAATATCCTGTCTGTGCGTTTTACGCCAGACTTGATTCCATTATTTATTATTCTATTGGAATAACTTGCATGTGCGGTCTATCGCATGCCTGGTGATTTCTTTTGTTATTCTATTCCTTGTTATACTTAGTTGGTTAAAGTTTTGACTTCTATACTCCATGAAATTAGTGGAATATCCTTGATATTTGCGCTTCATCCAGTAATCTTTTCATGGAAATATTCTTCTGAGCATTCTTGAGTGTTACTCTACAAAGAAGTACCATGTTGACAATTTGGACGTTATTAGTTACTGGATAAATTAATTCTTGAATTTGTTTTTATTGAATTATTATATCATTATCATCATCCTCATGTTTATATTATGTTAAAAGTCATATGTGGCCTGTAGTGCATAGATGGACTTGGTATGATTATGACAAGGGATTATTCGGTATAATCATAACCGTAATGTTACAAATGATGTGGTAAAAGTCCTCATTAGCCCGTAGTGTATTAATGGACAGTTGTTGGCATGATCATGACCATTATTAAATACACAAATATTATTGTCCCGTAGTGCATGGATAATTATGGTCGTGATACTAAAGAATATCCTTGGCCGTAGTGCAGGGGTGATTCGATGATGTGGATTATTTATTAAGCTGAGTCACATTGATAAAAGTGATGAAAAACCTTTTAAATTATAAAAGATAGTAGATTTTATTCTCTATTTGACTATTTTAATGGATTGCTTGTTTTTCTGCAGTTAAACTTGATGGTTGTTATATTGTATCAGTTCAACACTGTTGAAGGCTAACGATAATGTATTCTGCATTATCTTAGTCATAATATTTCCTACTGGGCTAGTTGAGCTCAACCTTTTACTTTCATTGTTCTCTTCAGGAAATGAGAACGTAGTAGGGACTAGTCGGGGAACGGAGTGACGGGCCAGATGATATCATTAGTAGTCCTCACTATTCTGTGAAATAGTGTGATAATAATTATAATGAGGACTCCTTTTGAGTTTGTATAATCTCTAATAGACAATATTTTTATTCAAACTCACAGCTTATGTTTTGTCGTATTGTACACGACAGTTGTATTATTAAGTTGTATTTGTATTCTGTACCATGTATTTGACGACTCAGAATAGGTGATGTATACCTATTTTTGGGGCGTCATAGTTGGTATCAAAGCTTAGGGATATGATCTCTGGCTAAGATGTGAGATTAGAACTAGGAGGGGAGAGACGGGGAATTCCTTCGCTACTATGACCTACCTAAGTTTATTTGGTATTTAATTGGTTAGTCAGAGTGTAGGAATAATATGTTTCATGTCAATTAACCCTTGTTTTGTGGTAGTATTTCAAAATGCATCCGAGAATATTGAGAACATCAATGGAGCACAAGAGACCGTTGAGTCTCCACAGATCAATAACCAGGACAATGTGCATCAGGAAGGTGACAATTCTCATGCAAACAATAACACTGACCAAATGATGAACGATGGAATGTTCTGAGGCTTCATGCAATTCATGCAACATCAGGCGAGAGAGGCTCCTGCCCAAAATGCAGGTGGAAACACTGGCAACTCTCGGACGGTCACCGCCAAACAGTTCAAGGAGCTGGGACCACCGGAGTTTATTGGAGAGCCAAAACCACTTAAGGCAGAAGCATGGATAAAGCAGATAACCAAGATATTTGATGTCTTGGGTGCTCCGAGGAACAAAAGGTTCCATTCGCCACCTTTATATTGCGTGAAGAGGTAGATTACTGGTGGGAATCTGTAAAACGTACCCAGCCTGACGCACTCAAGATGTCTTGGGAAAACTTCCAAGAGCTGTTCAACGACAAGTATTTTCCCGAAAGTATTCGTCACATGAAGGAGGTGGAGTTTATCATGTTGGAACAAAACAATATGACCGTGTCGCAATACGAGGCTAAATTTGCAGAGTTATCCCGGTTTGCATCCCATTTGGTTGATAATGAGGAGCGAATGACCCGAATGTTTTTATGAGGTTTGAAATCGGAGATACGACAATATCTTATTTCTCATAAACTGTGTTTGTATTCAGATGTTGTAAATAGGGCTCAGTTGTTGGAGCGCGATAACAAGTCAACGCAACCAAGAGAAAGCAGCCGACAAAATGAAAATATCAGTGGTAACAGTCATCGAAGCGGTGACAACAAACGTAGAGGGAATCAACATGCCAGAAATGGTAACCACTTCGGTGGTAATCATAGCCAAGACAATAACAATGGACATTTCAAGAAAAGGAGATTCAACAATGATGGAAAGACGTCAGCACCAGCACCCGTTGTTAAGGAAGGAGAACGACCACCTATCATATGCTTCAAATATGGAGGGGAGGGACACATCAGTTCAAACTACGCGATGCCGTCCAAGGCATGTTATAATTGTGGAAGAGAAGGTCACTTAGCTCGATTTTGTCATTCACCGAAGACAAATTCAGCTAGGATGGAGGCACCAAAGGCCGTCCCAGAAAAGTCAAAGCCGGTAGTGCAAGGGAGAGCGTTTGTTGTGACCTCCCAAAAAGCAAGGAACTCGAATGAGGTTATCACGGGTAAGCTTATTATAAACTCTAGTGAAGTCTATACCTTATTTGATACCGGTTCTACCCATTCTTTTATTTTTCCTACTTGCGCTCAACGTTTAAATTTGACTCCGGAGAAATTAGACTTTGACTTATCTGTTGAAACTCCATTAGGAGAAACCTTCATTACATCCACTGTTTATAAATTTGTTTGACTCAAATCGGTAACCGCATGTTACCTGTCGATCTTATCTCCTTAATAATACTTGCATTTGACGTGATTCTAGGGATTTATTGGTTAACTACTCGTCATGCTAAAATTGATTATTTTCATAAGGTTGTTAACTTTCATATTCCTAATAAACCTATTATGCGAATTCAAGCGACCAAACCATTAAAATCAATCACGGTCATCTCAAGCCATAAAGTTATTCGTTTATTAAAAAACAGATGTCAAGCTTTCTTAGCTCATGTCACGGATTTAAAAAAAAATACGTCAGATTTGAAGGATATTTCTATTGTTAATAATTTTCCTGACGTATTCCTTGAAGAACTTCCTGGCCTACTCCCAGAGCGTGAAGTTGAATTTTGTATCGACCTTGAACCCGGTACAAAACCCATTTCTAAAGCCCCATATTGAATGACTTCTATTGAACTTCAGGAGTTAAAACCCCAATTGTAGGAATTATTAGACATTGATTTCATTCGTCCTAGTACGTCTCCTTGGGCTGCTCCTGTTCTATTCGTGAAGAAGAAAGATGGGAGTATGCGACTTTGTATTAATTATCGGGAGTTGAATCATGTCACCATCAAAAATAGGTACCCATTGCCACGTATTGATGACCTGTTTGATCAATTACAAGGAGCACAATTTTTTTCAAAGATCGATCTTCGTTCTGGATATCATCAACTGAAGGTTAAAACTGAGGATATTCCAAAGACTGCCTTCAGAAGTCGGTACAGGCATTATGAATTCTTAGTCATGTCTTTTGGATTGACTAATGCTCCTGCTGCCTTCATGAATATGATGAACCGAGTATTCAAGGAATATTTGGATCACTTTGTGGTCGTCTTTATTGATGACATCCTTATTTATTCCAAAAATCGTGAAGATTATGAGCAACACTTGAGGCTGATACTCCAAAAGCTTCGTGAATATAAGATTTATGCCAAGTTAAAGAAATGCGAGTTCTGACTTGATGAAGTAGAATTCCTTGGGCACGTAGTATCAAGTCATGGAATATCCGTTGATCCGACAAAGATTGAAGCTATTCAAAGCTGGGAGCAACCCAAATCAGTGACCGAAGTATGTAGCTTTCTCGGTTTAGCTGGTTATTATCGGAGATTCGTGGAAGGATTTTCTCGAATCGCTACTCCATTAACTCAGCTGACTCGGAAAGATACAAAGTTCGGTTGGAGTGAGGATTGTGAGAAGAGTTTTTAAGAACTCAAAATGAGACTCATTTCAGCACCTGTTCTGACAATACCATCTGGTTCGGACGAATTTGTCATCTACAGTGATGCTTGGGCAAATGGTTAAGTTGTGTTCTCATATAACATGGGAAAGTCATAGCCTATGCCTCAAGACAACTCAAAGAATATGAGAGGAATTATTATACTCACGATCTAGAGTTGGCAGCTGTTGTCTTCGCACTTAAAATTTGGAGGCATTACTTGTATGGAGAGAAAGTGGAGATCTTTACGGATCATAAAAGCCTCAAATATTTCTTCACTCAAAATGAACTTAACATGCGACAACGACGTTGGCTGGAACTATTGAAAGATTATGATCATACCATCCAATACCATCCTAGAAAAACGAATGTAGTAGCTGTCGCATTGAGTAGAAGATCATATGCGGGTACGAGTGCAATATTCACAACAAAAAAGCCCATTGTATGTGACTTACAAAGGATGGAGATAGAGTTAAAGACTCCAGGGACCCATGTGATGATGGAAAATATACGAGTAGAACCGACTTTAATTGATAAAGTTAAAGTTGCTCAAGTTATAGATTCGGAGCTGATGCGTATAAAGAAGAAACTGCAAGAAGGTGCTATGCCGGAAGCAAGAATCGATGAAGAAGGAATACTTCGAGTCAACTCCAGACTTTGTGTTCCTAACGACACTGATTTAAAGTATAAAATCATGATGGAGGCGCACAACACACCATTTGCAATCCATCCTGGGAGTACCAAAATGTATCGTGATCTTCGTCATACATTTTGGTGGAGCAATATGAAGAGAGAGATAGCGCTATTTATCTCAAGGTGTCTAATTTGTCAACGAGTTAAAGCGGAGCATCAAGTACCAAAAGGTCCATTGCAACCACTTGAAATTCCAGAATGGAAGTGGGAGCACATTACCATGGATTTCGTTACCGGTCTTCCCAAAGTTTCTCAAGGCATAGATGCGATTTGGGTCATTGTTGATAGATTGACCAAGTCTGCTCATTTCTTACTGATACGCGAAACTTATACACTTGAACGTCTTGCTCGTATGTACATAAACGAGGTTGTAAGATTGCATGGTATGCCAGTATCCATAGTTTATGATCGAGACCCAAGATTCACTTCAAGATTTTGGGTTAGTTTTCAAAAAGCTATGGGCACGGATTTACGATTTAGCTCGGCATATCATCCTCAGACGGACGGACAGTCGAAGAGGATGATTCAAACTCTTGAAGATCTATTAAAATAGTCTTTTCCCATAAAATTTATAACTCCTAATCTATACATCCAAAAATCGCCATTTTTGGACACAAATCTAGAAAAATCATCAAATTATCATTTCAAATGTTTTCAGAATTTTTGAGGGTCGAAAAAATTACAAACTGAAAAACATAATAACCCTTACAATCCCTTACCTCAAAAGAGCAGTTTTCTGGCTGGAATATCGGATATAAAATCAAAAGAAACTTGCATTGAATAGTAACTCTCAAAGTATCTAAATACTCAGAAAATACGCTCGATAATATAGAGAGAGAAAACTTATGTCTCTGGTGTGATTTTTAATTCTAACTTAAGCACCTATTTATAGAAAAATATTAGAACACCAAAGCAGACTAAAATAATAAAATAATATTATAATTTTTGTAAGACCCCAACTTTTTGAATAAAGATTAAATTTTCTCAAAATGTATTTTTGAATATTATGGTGTGAATTTGATATAATGTTATAGTTATGGGTAATATTTACAAATTTTTCAAAGTTCACAAGTTTTTATATAATATTCGATTGGTCAGAGAATATTCATTTTAATAGGGAATATTCGTACAACGACACAATCATTGGTGGACCCCCCACAACAAAATTATTGTCGGATTGAGAAAACGACAAAAATACTTTATGAAAATAACGGCGGAAGTTTTACCGTTAACTGTTGAACTACCCGGTAGTAAAAATACAGTAATACGCGTGGTTGCATAGTAGCACACAGTATTGATTATTGATACTTACGTGAGAAGTCACTCAGTTATACTCAGTTATTGCTACAGTAATTGCTGCATCATATCTCTCATATTATTGATTCGATTATTGTCATAGTATCATCTGCATAATATGTTATTTTATTAAATCAATAATTGAGATGACAAAGTTATTCATATTATTAAATTGTAATATTTACAATATCTAGAAGTTCTGTTAAGGAGAGGTTTGGTCACCTAATTGCGCGCCAATAGGGAGAAATCCTTATTGGAAAGCCCCCTTTTTTCTGGGAACGACCTGGTTGATAAATATTGTGAGTTATAATATTAATGATGAATGTTATTAAAATTGAAGTTGTGTTTGGAGTTGAATTTGGAGACGCAGACGTGATATTTGAGTCCGGAACGATGAAATTAGCAAAAATAGTCTATAAACAAATTTTTTTTTGGAATTCACTATTTGGTCAAAAAGTCAACAGTTGACTTTTTCAGAAAAGTCAAACTTCAAAATTTCAAAATTTATATTTTTGATAAAAATAGTTTCATTATGTTGGAATTATTTGTGTTTGTGAAAATCGATAATTATTTCGATAATAATTGATGTCTGGAAGTTATGTTGACCAATCGGGTATTTAACCGGATAAATGAGCAATTGATTGCTATTATTTCACATGATTATAACTATTTGTTCACATGTGTATACTATTATTTCACATTCTTGTTACTATTAGGGGAGTTGATGCAAGATTGATAATACTTGCATGACTAAGTTAAAAATCGAGGTATAGATGGAGGTACTATACTGTAATTCATATTTTTACATGTCTAGAACTATTGATTCACATAATTTACTATTGAATCACATTATTTGCTATTAGGGGAGGTGGTGCAAGTTTGATAATACTTCCATGACTAAATTAAAAATAAAGGAAAAGTTGGAGGTATGGTACTAAAATTTTTCGAGCCCCAAAACGTGCAATTATCGAAACTATATTTTTTTATAAATAGAAGTTCATTCTTTCTTCATTTCTCAACAATTCAAAAAAGCTTTAGAGCGATTATTATAGAGAGAAATTATAGAAAGAAGAAGAGAAGTCTGCTACCTCACTATTCCAGTATCCAGTTTTCTAAAGGTAGGGAGTATTATTTCTTTCTTATCTATGAAGAGAACTTCTGTTATTCCATTCTTTATTATTCTGTTGGAATAACCTGTATACGCGGGCTACCCTATACTTGGTGAAATTTTTCTGTTGTTCCATTCTTTATCATTCTGTTGGAACATCCTGTTTGTGCATTCTACGTTGGACCTGGTTCCGTCTTTATTATTCTGGTGGAATATCTTGTCTGTGCGTTTTATGCAGGACCTGATTCCATCTTTATTATTCTGTTGGAATATCCTGTCTGTGCGTTTTACGCCGGACCTGATTCCGTCTTTATTATTCTGTTGGAATATCTTGTCAATGCGTTTTACGCCTGACCTGATTCCGTCTTTATTATTTTGTTAGAATATCCTTTCTGTGCGTTTTACGCCGGACCTGATTCCATTATTTATTATTCTGTTGGAATAACTTGCATGTGCGGTCTATCGCATGCCTGGTGATTTCTTTTGTTATTCCATTCCTTGTTATACTCAGTTGGTTAGAGTTTTAACTTCTATACTCCATGAAATTAGTGAAATATCCTTGATATTTGCGCTTCATCCAGTATCTTTTCATGGAAATATATTCTTCTGAGCATTCTTGAATTTTACTCTACAAAGCAGTATCATGTTGACAATTTGGACGTTATTGGTTCCTGGATAAAATAATTCTTGAACTTGTTTTATTGAATTCTTATATCATTGTCATCATCCTCATGTTTATATTTTGTTGAAAGTCATCTGTGGCCTATAGTGCATAGATTGACTTGGTATGATTATGACCAGAGATTATTCGGTGTAATCATGACCGTAATATTACAAATGATGTGGTAAAAGTCCTCATTGGCCCGTAGTGCATTGATGGAAAGTTGTTGGCATGATCATGACCATTATTGAATACACAAATATTCTTGGCCTGTAGTGTATGGATAATTGTGGTCGTGATACTAAAGAATATCCTTGGCTGTAGTGCATGGATGATTCGATGATGCGGATTATTTATTAAGCTGAGTCCCAGCGATAAATGTGATGAAAAACCTTTTAAATCATGAAAGATAGTAGATTTTATTTTTTACTTGACTCTTTTAATGGATTACTTGTTCCGCTGAAGTTAAACTTGAAGGTTGTTATATTGTATCAGTTTAACACTGTTGAAGGCTAACGATAATATATTCTGCATTATCTTAGTCATAATATTTTCTACTGGGCTAGTTGAGCTCACCCTTTTACTTTCATTGTTCTCTTCAGGAAATGAGAATGTAGCAGGGACTAGTCAGGGAACGGAGTGACGAGCTAGATGATATCATTAGTAGTCCTCACTATTCTGTGAAATAGTGTGATAATAATTGTAATGAGGACTCCTTTTGAGTTTGTATAATCTCTAGTAGACAATATTTGTATTCAAACTCACAGTTTATGTTTTGTCGTATTGTACACGATAGTTGTATTATTAAGTTGTATTTGTATTCTGTACCATATATTTGACGACTCAGAATAGGTGATGTATACCTATTTTGGGGGAATCATAATTTTTCTATGCATGCATGCTTTGAACAAAACTCATCCACCACAAGTGGGGCCCACAAGAAATCATACATCTTCCCCAACAACCAAAGGTGGGGCCCTCCCATATTTTTAATAAAAATATTTATTTTTCGAAACTTCAATAATTCATAATAAATAGCCCTTTTATCAGAAAAATACGAATTTTATGTCTATTCTATAGGAAATTAGATTCTCTACAACTTTGTAGCTTTAAGTTTTTTCAAATTTCAAATAGAAGATGACCGAAATCCACATACGGACGATTTTCAACACCTCTTAAAATACATAACAAATCATACGTTAATATTTAACGGTTCAAAATTTGTGGATATAAACTCAACTTATATATGTACAACATATCCAAAAATCACAACGATCCAACGGTCGGATTAAAATTATAACTCACGCAATAGAGCCTTAAGAACACTGATTTTATTTTCGGACTATAAGTCCCTCGTACCAGTTTCACTCAAACAGTCACCACAAAAAATTCACAAAGAATATTTGGGTGATTCAAATTTCTACGATCAGCTTACTTCCAGGGTTTTCTTTTGATATATGTCTCATCTACTAACTCATTATACACAAAGAGTTATGGATTTTACAAAATTAAGTAATAAACTAATTTTTCTGAAAATTCCATATTTTGTTATTCTTTTTATTTCTAGATTTCTCTCATTTAATTCATGCACCCCGAATTTAGTGTGAAAATATGACCATTATTATATTATTATATAACCACATTATACATTTATAATGTAAGATAAAATATCAATTTTCAATAATTGACACTTTTCTAAGAATTCCTCTATTCCAACAAAATACTGATAAAACACCTCAGCATTAATTCCTTCATTTATATCCACACTAAATAAATATTCATCATTTATATCCACATAAAATAAATATTTTTTTATCATATAAATCAATAATTAATTATTCACAAATAATATTACAGAATCACAATTATGACAACCAGGTCGTTCCCAAGAAAGATGGGGCTTTCTGATAAAGATTTCTCTTTATTGACGCGCAATTAAGTGACCAAACCTCTTTCCTAGACAGAACTTCCTTAGACATTACCAATAACGCTATCTAATAATATTATTAAAATAATATGAATTATTGATCTGATAATGGAGATACTATGCAGCGATAATTACTGAGACAACAATAATATAAAATATCAACGTAGTAATTATTGAATCAATAAAATTAAATATTGAACAGTAATTGCTATAACAATTATTGAGTAGTGTCTTCTTACGTAAGAATCAATAATTCAAAAATACTGTGCAATACTGTGTGCTACTGTACAACAACCCGTATTACTTTACTTTACCCACCGGGTATTCCAACAGTGTTAACGGTAACGATTACGCCGTTATTTATAAAAACTCAAATTTGTTGTTTTCTTCATCCGACAGTTATTATGTTATGGGGCCCACAAATGGCTGCGCCGTCGTACGAATATTCCTCGACAACAAGAATATTCCACGACCAAATGAATATTTCACGACAACAATGAATTTTTTATAATCACTTACTTATTTTGAAAAAAATAATAATTTCACCCATAACTTTAAACTTTTATCAATTTAACTATTTACTAAATAGAAAAATTGAATACTTTTATTTCATAAAATTCGGGGTCTTACAATCTCCCCTCCTTATAAAATTTTGTCCCCGAAATTTACGTACCTAGTATTTCGAAGAGTTGAGAATACCTTGCTTTCATTTCAGATTCTATCTCCCCGATCATCATGATTTCTCCATTGCTCATCTCCCGTATTTCAGATATCATTCTAGAATACAGCTTCAAAACAAAGGTTAATTGACATATCACAATTTGTCAACTTAAGTAAGAAAATTTATCTTAGGTAGGACACACTAGCGAAGGATATTACTCGTCTCTCCCCTCATAGTTCTATTCCTTGATCTCCGCCAAAGACCATATCCCTAAGCTCTGAAACCAACTGTGACGTCCCCAAAATAAATTCAATCCATCCAACCTATTCTGAGTTGCCAAATACATGGTACAGAAAACAACTACAACTTTATTACTGCAATTATCGTGCAAAATTCAACAACACATGTTATGAGTTTTGATACAAATATATACCAACTGTGACTCTCATCCCAACCTTGGATAGCACATCACAATGGCACCTTACATAAAGATACAGTCAAAAACTATTTCAGAAATTAAAATCTTTGGGAAGTGCTCAAGGAAACCTTCATACATGGGAGGCCATGCGTCTAGGTTATGATAGATATTATACGTCCACAGAATTATCCTTGGTTGACCCAATAGACTCCAAAGAAAAATGAGAAGATTACTATCATATTCTTTCCAATGGTGAGTCTTCTCTTGACATATAACTATCTCCACTGTATGCAATTGAAAATAATATTTCAACCAAACTCTAAGATTATATAGGTAGTGCTCATAGATATACTCAGCAAGTGGATGTGTACAACCCTGTCTTATAATAACACGAAGTAGCATGTCGTTAGACATCTTGTATGATAGTGGCAAAACACCCTTCTAACGTTGGGTTCGCCTCACCCTATTTGATTCACCAAATATAACTACTAAATGATGTATAAAACATAACACACTTTTCTATACTGCTTAGGGAGAACCTCCACAGCTAGAGACCACCGTTCTATTTCCCTGTTACCCCCGCTCGATCCAGCTACACTCTTATTACCTGAAAGGAATTGTGAAGCAAAAGTGTGAGCACAAATAGCCCAGTAAAGAATATCATGACTAAAGATAATTAAATTATCAATAGCTTTCATCAGTAATAAATCAGAGATTTAGAACATATGGTAGAAGATAAAAGTTTCCAACCATAATAGCAGCGGAATCAACAATCCATTAGAAGAGTCAAGTAGAACATAATGTCTACTATCTCCTCTAGATTAAAAGTCCATCGTTAATATTTCATTCTTGTAATAATCATCAACAGTTCTTGGTTATAACCAAGACAAAGAGAAATCTCATCACATGTTTTCACCTGAACCACCACAGATTATAATTAAATCACAATTCATATTTATAATCAAGTAAATCAACAGTCCAACTTTGCACTACATGCCAAAGATATACAACTGTAAAACCAATAACCAACAATCCATCTTTGCACTACAGGCCAAAGATATACAACTATAAAACTAATAACCAACAATTCATCTTTGCACTACAGGCCAAAGATATACAATTGTAAAACCAATAATCAATAGTCCATCTTTGCACTACAGGCCAAAGATATACAACTATAAAACTAGTAATGCTGAAACTCAGCTTAATAGTATCACGACCACGAATTATCCATGCACTACGGGCCAAGGATATTCATGTTTTCCATTACGGTCATGATTATACCGAATAATCCCTGGTCATAATCATACTAAGTCCATTTATGCACTACGGGCCAAAGATAACTTTTACCACATTATTTGTAACATTACGGTCATGACTGTACCGAATAATCCTTGGTCATAATCATACCAAGTCCATTTATGCACTATTAGCCATTGATGACTTTCAACACAATATAAGCATGAGAATGATGACAATGATATAAAGAATCAATCACATAAGATAAAAGATAAATATTAAACATTTATAATACAATTTATCCAGAGTTCAAGAATATCCAAATTGTCAACATGATACTGCTTTGTAGAGTAAAATTCAAGAATAATATTATATCAAAAATGATTTGAGTAGAAAATAATATTTTAACAAATATTTAACGAAGATAATAACATTACTCATTATATTATAAACTCCATTTAATATTATTCATTATATAATAACATTAAATTCATTTACTAATATTATTAATCTTTAAATAATATTTTAAATCAATGATTTCATAACACCTTAATCTAAATATTATAAATCACTTAATAATCTCATAATCTAATATTAGTAATATTACCATAATATTCTAATCATTTCTTAAAATTATAAACAATTTATTTTAATTGTTTACACTTTACTAAATAATGCATTTAATCATCCTAAAATGCTAAACTCATAAGATTTCATCACCAATATCCAAAACCCTCATAAAAAACCTGCATATATCTTATATAGGATTCTCAAGTCATAAAATCCTATTTTCCAATTTTCTTACTTCACATAACATATTTAATTCATTTATTCATAACTAGTCTATTTTCATGAAAAATACCAAATCAGTCCCAGAATATTTTCTTTTTCGGGATTTAGCAGAATATAGTCTCATATTGAACATATATTTTTCAGAATTTTTAAAATTCATTTACTATTTTTCATATGGCCAAAACTGCCGAATATTTAGACATTTATCGTAAACTGTACTTTTGTCAAAAAATTTCAAAATTTATAGAGTATACTGCTATTATATACATGTACTCCCAATAAAAATTTCACCAATTTTAGAGTTAACCACAAGTAGTTATAAGGGTTTACTTTTAAAATAGTCTTTTCTCATAAAATTTATAAATCCTAATCTATACATCCAAAAATTGTCATTTTTGGACACAATCTAGAAAACTCATCAAATTATCATTTTAAATTTTTTTAGAATTTTTGAGGGTTGGAAAAATTACGAAACTGAAAAACATAATAACCCTTACAATCCTTTACCTCAAAAGAGCAGTATTTCTGACTGGAATATCGGATGTAAAGCCGAAGAAAACTTGCACTGAATAGAAACTCTCAAAGTATCTAAATACTCACAAAATATGCTTGATAATATAGAGAGAGAAAGTTATGTTTCTGATATGATTTTCAATTCTAACCTAAACACCTATTTATAGAAAATGCTAGAACGTAAAAGCAGACTAAAATAATAAAATAATATTATAATTTTTCTACGCATGCATTGAACAAAACTCAGCCATCACAAGTACGGCCCACCAAAAATCAGCCATCTTCCCCAATAACCAAAAGTGGGGCCCACCCATATTTTTAATAGAAATATTTATTTTCTGAAAATTCAATAATTCATAATAAATAGCCCCTTTATTAAAAAAATACGAATTTTATGTCCATTCCATAGGAAATTGAATTCTCTAAAATTTTGTAGCTTTAAATTTTTCTAAATTCCAAACAGAAAATGACCTAAATCCATATACGGACGATTTTCAACACCTCTTAAAATTCATAACAAATCATACGTTAATATTTAACGGTTCAAAATTTGTGAATATATACTCAACTTATATATGTACAACATATCCAAAAATCACAACGATCCAACAGTCGGATTAAAATTATAACTCACGCAATAGAGCTTTAAGAACACTGATTTGATTTTCGGACTATAAGTCTCTCGTACCAGTTTCACTCAAACAGTCACCACGAAAAATCCACAAAGAATATTTGGGTGATTCAAATTTCAACGATTAGCTTACTTCCAGGGGTTTCTTTTGATATATGGCTCATCTCCTAACTCATTATACATAAAGAGTTATGGATTTTACAAAATCAAGTAATAAACTAATTTTTTCTGAAAATCCCATATTTTGTTCTTCTTTTAATTTTTAGATTTCTCTTATTTGATTCATGCACCGCGAATTTAGTGTGAAAATATTACCATTATTATATAACCACATTATACATTTATAATGTAAGATAAAATATCAATTTTCAACAATTGACACTTTTCTAAGAATTCCTCCATTCCGACAAAATAATGATAAAATACCTAAGCATTAATTCATTCATTTATATCCACACAAAATAAATATTCATCATTTATATCCACATAAAATAAATATTTTCTTATCATATAAATTGATAATTAATTATTTATAAATAATATTACAGAATCTCAATTATGACAACTGGGTCGTTTCCAGGAAAGAGGGGACTTTTCGATAAAGATTTCTCTTTATTTACGCGCAATTAGGTGACCAAACCTCTTTCCTAGGCAGAACTTCCTTAGACATTGCCAATAATGTTATTTAATAATATTATTCAAATAATATGAATTATTGATCTGATAATGGATATACTGTCTAGTGACAATTATTGAGACAATAATAATATAAAAGGGCAAAAGGTCAAAAATGCCCCTGATATTTATCCCGATGTCCCACTTGTACCCTAAATTAATTTTTTTTTCCAAAAGTACTCTTAACATTATATTTTTGGGTCGTTCGTGCCCTTGCCGTTGACAGAAGACAAACATGGTTAAAATATGATGACGTGACTGACTTAAATATAAAATATATTTTAAATAAAACAATATATATCATTTAATCAAAAAAAAATTCTAACATTCAAAATAAAAAAAACATAACATATTTACATCAGTTAATCAAAATAATAAAATTCAAATTATTTTGTTAACTAATCAAAACAACTAATTAAATAAAATAAGTTGTATAACATATTTACATTATTTAATCAAAATACTAAAATTTAAAATATAACATATTTACATCAAATACTAATTAAAAAAAACTAAAATACTAAAAAAATCAATTTTTTACACCTCGTCATGTAAACCCAAAAGGTATGAAGGGAAAAAAATAACGTCCAAAAAAGTTTAAAAAAATAATATTAATTAATCATGTTGTTATGTGTCATTAAAAAAAAATATATTTATTCTATAAACATAAATATTGCTCTGAGAGACAAAAAAAAAATTAAAAAACGTGAAGCAGCCTCTTGAATCTGTTTATTTTTAAATAATATTTTGAAAAATTTAGAGTTATAAATTTGATGTAATTTGAACAGTATTTTAATAATCTATACATAACAGTATATGTTATAATTTGATGATGTAATAATATTTTTTAAAAATTTATTCAAAAATTCAAATTACATCATAATATTTTTAAATTGATATGATTTTAAAATTAAATATTAAAAATTACTAAATTAATCATAATACTCCAGTTTTGAATTTTAAAATTATTATTTAGTATTATGATTTTAGTAATTTAAAAATTTTATATCAATTAGTATTTAGTATTATGATTTTAGTATTTTATTGGTGTAATTTGAATTTTTATTGTTTTGATTGATTAACAAAATAATTTGAATGTTAGTATTTTAACATTTTTTTATTTGATTTATAATTTAATTTGTCTAGAAATTAATAACGTCCAAATTGTCAACATGATACTGCTTTGTGGAGTAAAATTCAAGAATGCTCAGAAGAATATTTTCATGAAAAGATACTGGATGAAGTGCAAATATCAAGGATATTCCATTAATTTTACGAAGTATATAAGCCAAAACTTTAATCAACTAAGTATAATAGAATATATGAAATCGTAAATGGATTTTTGCCGTCATGCGATAATCCACGTAGACAGATTATTCTAACAGAATAATAAAGAATGGAATAATAGAAGAATTCACCAGGCGTGCGTAATTCGCACAGACAAGTTATTCCAATAGAATAACAAAGAATGGAACCAGGTCATGCGTAATCCACACAGACAGGATGTTTCAATAGAATAATAAAGAATGAAAACAGGTCACGCGTAATCCGCACAGACAGGATTTCCAACAGAATAATAAAGAATGAAATAACAACAAAATTCACCAGACATGCGATATACCCACAGACAAGTTATTCCAACAGAATCATAAAGAATGGAATAACAGAAGAAATTCACCATGTATGCGGTACTTTGCATAGACATGTTATTCCAACATAATAATAAAGAATGGAATAACAACCCCTACGAGTATTGAAAGAAAATAACTCTCTTCATGAATACGAAAGAATAATACCCCTTACCTTAGAGAAATTGGATACTGGAATAGTGAGTTAGCAGACTTCTCTTCTTCATTTCTCTCTATAATAATTGCTCTAACACTTTTGTGAATTGGTGAGAAATGAAGGAATAATGAGCTTCTATTTATAGGAAAATATAGTTTCGATACATGCACGTTTTGGGGCTCGAAATATTACAGTATAATACTTTCCTCTTTTTCTTCATTTTTAATTTAGTCCTGCAAGTATTATCAAACTTGCACCACCTTCCCTAATAGTAAATAATGTGAATTAATAGTTCATTCATGTGATTCAATTGTATAATCATGTGAAAAAACTAATTATAGTATAGTACCTTAAACTATACCTCCATTTTTAATTTAGTCATGCAAGTATTATCAATCTTGCACCACCTCCCCTAATAGTACATGAATGTGAATCAATAGTACACACATGTGAACAAAGAGTTATAAGCATGTGAAATAATAACAATTAATTTCCCATTTATCCGATTAATTACCTGATTGGTCAATATAACCTCAAGACATCAGTTATTATCGAAATAAATATCGATTTCAACTAACACTAATAATCCCAACACAATGGAACTATCAATTTTATCTTTAATCAACACAACTTATTCATCATTAATATTATAACTCACAATATTTAACAACCAGGTCGTTCCCAGGAAAGAGGGGGCTTTTCGATAAGGATTTTTCCTTATTAGCGCAATTAGGTGACCAAACCTCTCTTTGACAGAACTTCTAGACATTGTCAATATTGCAACTAATAATATGAATAACTTTGTCGTCTCAATTATTGATTTAATAATAATTAATATTATGCAGATGATACTGTGACAATAATTGAATCAATAATATGAGAGATATGATGCAGCAATTACTGTAGAAATAATTGAGTATAACTAAGTGACTTCTCACGTAAGCATCAATAATCAATATCGTGTGCTACTATGCAACCATGCGTATTACTGTACTTTTACTACCAGGTAGTTCAACAGTTTTAACGGTAACACTTTCGCCATTATTTTTATAAAAAGATAATTCTGTCGTTTTTCTAACTACGACAATACGTCCGTTGTGGGGTCCACCAATGATTGTGCCGTCGTACGAATATTTTCTGTTAAAACAAATATTCCCTGACCAATCGAATATTATATAACCAATTGCTTACTTTGCAAAATTTATAAATATTACCCACAACTATAACATTATATCAAATCCACACCATAATATTCAAAAATATATTTCGATAAAATTATTCTTTATTCATACAAGTTGGGGTCTTACAACCTCCCTTTCTTATGAAATTTTATCCTCGAAATTAGGGTACGTATCTGGTATATCGAAGATGTGAGGATACCTTGATTTCATTTCAGATTCTAACTCCCAGGTCATTTCCTCAACATTGTGGTTTCTCCACAAAACTTTTACTTGAGGTATAACTTTAGAGGAATATGATCCTTCTTATCTAAGATTTTAACAGGTAACTCTTCATACGTTAAATCTTCCTCTATCTCGTCTGGTTCTAATTCAATAATATGGTTCAGGTCTTTTACATATTTACGTAACATAGATATGTGAAAAATGTTATGAACACGAGACATATTTGGTAGTAAGGCGAGTTTATAGGCCACAGTTCCTACTCGATCGAGGATTAAAAATGGACCAATGAATCGAGGGTTGAGCTTTCCTCTCTTTTCAAATCTCGTAACTACCTTCCATGGAGCAACACGTAACAACACATGATCTCCAATATCGAATTCCACGTCCTTTCGATGAAGATTAACATAACTCTTTTGTCGATCTTGTGAGGTTTTTATACGTTGTCGGATCGTTTGAATCTTTTCCGTAGTCATACGTACCAACTCCGGTCCCAACAACGTTGCTTTACTCACATCATCCCAGCATACTGGAGAACGACACTTTCTTCTATACAATGCCTCGAATGGAGCCATGCCAATACTTGCTTAATAACTGTTGTTGTAGGAAAACTCCACCAATAGTAAGAACTTGTCCCAACTTCCTTTGAAGTCAAGGACACAGAGTCTTAATAAATCTTCAAGAGTTTGAATAGTCCTCTCCGACTGCCCGTCCGTCTGAGGATGATATGCCGAGCTAAATCATAAATTCGTGCCCATAGCTTTTTGCAAACTAACCCAAAATCTTGAAGTGAATCTTGGGTCTCGATCAGAAACTATAGATACCGGCATACCATGCAGTCTTACAATCTCATTTATGTACATACGAGCAAGACGTTCAAGTGTATAAGTTTCTCGTATAGGTAGGAAATGAGCAGACTTGGTCAATCTATCAACAATGACCCAAATTGCATCTATGCCTTGAGAAACCTTGAGAAGACCAGTAACGAAATCCATGATAATCTGTTCTCACTTCCATTCTAGAATTTCAAGTGGTTGTAATGGACCTTTTGGTACTTGATGCTCCGCCTTGACTCATTGACAAGTTAGACACCTTGAGATAAATAGCGCTATCTCTCTCTTAATATTGCTCCACCAAAATGTATGACAAAGATCACGATACATTTTGGTACTCCCAGGATGGATTGAAAACGATGTGTTGTGCGCCTCCATCATGATTTTATACTTTAAATCAGGATTGTTAGGAACACAAAGTCTGGAGTTGACTAAAAGTATTCCTTCTTCATCGATTCTTGCTTCTGGCATAACACCTTCTTGCACTTTCTTCCTCATATGCATCAGCTACAGGCTCCAGGTCTGTAGCTTAAGCATCTTTAACTTTATCGATTAAAGTCAGTTAAGGTCAATAAAAAATTCAATTTCACGCTTTGGGGGTAGGTCAGGAAGTTCTTCAGGGAATACATCAGGAAATTTATTAATAATAGAAATATCTTTCAAATCTGACGTATTTTTATTTAAATCTATGACATGAGCTAAGAAAGCTTGACATCCGTTTTTCAATAAACAAATATCTTTATGGCTTGAGATGACCGTGATTGATTTTAATGGTTTGGTCGCTTGAATTCGCATAATAGGTTGATTTGGAATATGAAAGCTAACAACCTTATGAAACAATCAATTTTAGCATGATGAGTAGTTAACCAATCGATCCCTAGAATCACGTCAAATACAAGTATTTTTAAAGAAATAAGATCGACAAGTAACGTGCAGTTACCGATTTGAATCAAACAAGACTTATAAATAGTGGATGTAATGAAGGTTTCTCCCAACGGAGTTTCAACCGATAAGTTAGAGTCTAATTTCTCTGGAGTCAAATTTAAATGTTAAGCTCAAGTAGGAGAAATAAAAGAATGGTTAAAACCGGTATCAAATAAGGCATAGACTTCGCTAGAGTTTATGATAAGTTTACCCGTGATGACCTCGGTCGGGTTCCTTACTTTCTGGGAGGTTACGACAAACACTCTCCCTTGAACTACCGACTTTAACTTTTCTGGGACGACCTTTGTTGCCTCCATCCCAGCTGGACTTATCTTTGGTGCACAAAAAAATTGGGCTAGGTGACCTTCTCTTCCATAATTATAACACGCTTTGGACTGCATCGCGCAGTTTGGACTGATATGTCCCTCCCCTTCGCATTTGAAGCATATGATAGGTGGTCGTTCTCCTTCCTTAACAACGGGTGCTGGTGCTGACGTCTTTCTATCATTGTTGAATCTCCTTTTCTTGAAATATCCATTTTTACTGTCTTGGCCATCATTACCAACGAAGTGGTTACCATTTCTGGCATGTTAATTCCCCCCACGTTTGTTGTCACCGCTTCGATGACTGCTACCACTAGTATTATCATTTTGCCGACTGCTTTCTCTTGGTTGAGTTGACTTGTTATCACGCTCCAATAACTGAGCCCTATTAAAAATATCTAAATACAAACACAGTTTGTGAGAAATTAAGTATTGACGTTTCTCGGGTTTCAAACCTCTTAGAAACATCCGCGTCATTCTCTCATCATTATCAACCAAGTGAGATGCAAACCGGGACAACTCGGCAAACTTAGCTTCGTACTATGACATGGTCATATTGTTCTGCTCCAACTTGATGAACTCTACCTCTTTTATGTGACGAATACTTTTGGAAAAGTACTTTTCGTTGAATAGTTCTTGGAACTTCTCCCAAGATATCTTCAGTGCGGTAGGTTGAGTACGCTTTAGCGATTCCCACCAGTAATTTGCCTCTCCTCGCAACATAAAGGTGACAAATGGAACCTTTTTCTCCTCGGAGCATCCTAAAACATCAAATAACTTGGTGATCTGCTTTATCCACGCTTCTTCTTTAAGTGGCTTTGGCTCTCCAATAAACTCCGGTGGTCCCAGCTCCTTGAACTGTTTAGCGGTGATCGTCCGAGAGTTTCCAGTGTTTCCTCCTACATTTTGGATAGGAGCCGCTCTCGCCTGATGTTGCATGAATTGCATGAAGCCTCTGAACATTCCATCGTTCATTATTTGGTCAGTGTTATTGTTGGCATGAGGATTGTCGCCTTCCTGATGCACATTATCCTGATTATTAATATGTGGAGACTCAACGGTTTCCTGTGCTCCATTGCTATTCTCAACATTCTCGGATGTCATTTTCAAATACTGCCACAAAACAATGGTTAATTGACATGTCACATATTTTCCCTATACTCTGACCGACCAAATAAACTTAGGTAGGTCATACTAGTGAAGGAATTCTTCGTCTCTCCCCTCCTAGTTCTTGTCTCACATCTCAGCCAAGGATCATATCCCTAAGCTTTGATACCAACTGTGACGCCCCCAAAATAGGTATACATCACTCATCTTGAGTCGCCAAATACATGGTACAAAATTCAAATATAACTTAATTATACAATAGTCGTGTAAAATACGACAAAACATAATCTAAGAGTTTTAATAAGAATATTTTCATCTAGACAATATTTACACTCAATGGAGTCCTCATTATATTTATTGTCACACTATTTAACAGAATAGTGAGGACTACTAATGCTATCATCTGGACCGTCACTCCGTTCCCCGACTAGTCACGACTACGTTCTCATTTCCTAAAGAGAACAATGAAAGAAAGGGTGAGCTCAACTAGCCCAGTAAGAAATATTATGACTAAGATAATGCAGAATAAATTATCATTAGCATTCAACAGTGTTAAACTGATAAAATATAATAAATATCAAGTTTAACTGCAGCGGAATAAGAAATCCATTAGAAGAGTCAAGTAGAGAATAAAATATAATATCTTCTATGATTTAAAAGATTTTTCATCACTTTTATCGCTGAGACTCAGCTTAATAAATAAGCCACATCATCCCCGCACTACGGCCAAGGATATTCATTAGTATCACGAAAATAAATTATCCATGCACTAAGGGCCAAGGATATTCGTGTATTCATCAATGGTCATGATCATGCAAACAACTGTCCATCAATGCACTAAGACCAATGAGGACTTTTACCACATCATTTGTAACATTACGGTCATGATTATACCGAATAATCCCTGGTCATAATCATACCAAGTCCATCTAAGCACTACATGCCACAGATAACTTTCAGCATATAATAAACATGATGATGATGACAATGATAAAAGAATTCAATAAAACAAGTTCAAGTATTAATTTGTAAAGATTTATAATTTAATTTATCCAGAAATCAATAACGTCCAAATTGTAAACATGATACTGCTTTGTGAAGTAAAATTTAAGAATGCTCAGAAGAATATTTCCACGAAAAGATATTGGATGAAGCGCAAATATCAAGGATATTCCACTAATTTCATGGAGTATAGAAGCCAAAACTTTAATCAACTGAGTATAATAGAATATATAAAACCGCACATGGATTTTTGCCACCATGCGGTAATCCACGTAGACAGATTTTTTCAACAAAATAATAAAGAATGGAATAACAGAAGAATTCACCAGGCGTGCGTAATCCGCACAGACAGGTTATTCCAACAGAATAATAAAGAATGGAACCAGGTCATGCGTAATTCGCACAGACAGGATGTTCCAACAAAATAATAAAGAATGGAACCAGGTCATGCGTAATCTGCACATGCAGGATGTTCCAAAAGAATAATAAAGAATGAAATAACAACAGAATTCACCAGGCACGCGATAGACCGCACAGATAGGTTATTCCAACAGAATAATAAAGAATGGAATAATAGAAGAATTTCACCATGTATGCGGTACTTCGCATAGATAGGTTATTCCAAAAAAATAACAAAGAATGGAAAAACAACCCTTACGAGTATTGAAAGAAAATAACTCTCTTCATGAATACAAAAGAATAATACCCCTTACCTTAGAAAAATTGGATACTGGAATAGTGAGGTAGCAGACTTCTCTTCTTCTTTCTCTCTATAATTTCTCTCTATAATAATTGTTCTAAAGCTTTTGTGAATTGGTGAGAAATGAAGGAAGAATGAGCTTCTATTTATAGAAAAATATAGTTTCGATAATTGCACGTTTTGGGGCTCGAAATATTACAGCATAATACCTTCCTCTTTTTCTTTATTTTTAATTTAGTCCTGCAAGTATTATCAAACTTGCACCACCTCCCCTAATAGTAAATAATGTGAATTAATAGTTCATTCATGTGACTCAATAGTATAATCATGTGAAAAAAACTAATTACAGTATAGTACCTTCAACTATACCTCTATTTTTAATTTAGCCATGCAAGTATTATCAATCTTGCACCACCTGCCCTAATAGTACATGAATGTGAATCAATAGTACACACATGTGAACAAATAGTTATAAACATGTGAAATAATAGCAATTAATTGCTTATTTATCTGATTAATTACCCGATTGGTCGATATAACCTCCAGACATCAATTATTATCGAAATAAATGTCAATTTCCACTAACACTAATAATCCCAGCACAATGGAACTATCAATTTTATCTTTAATCAACACAACTTATTCATCATTAATATTATAACTCACAATATTTAACAACCAAGTCGTTCCCAGGAAAGAGGGGACTTTTCGATAAGAATTTTTCCTTATTAGCGCGCAATTAGGTGACCAAACCTCTCATTGACAGAACTTCTAGACATTGTCAATATTGCAACTAATAATATGAATAACTTTGTCGTCTCAATTATTGATTTAATAATAATAAATATTATACAGATGATATTGTGACAATAATTGAATCAATAATATGAGAGATATGATGCAGCAATTACTGTAGCAATGATTGAGTATAACTGAGTGACTTCTCACGTAAGCATCAATAATCAATATCGTGTGCTACTATGCAACCACGCGTATTACTGTACTTTTACTACTGGTAGTTCAACAGTTTTAACGGTAATACTTTCGCCGTTATTTTTATAAAAAAGATAATTTTGTCATTTTTTAACTACGACAATTCTTCCGTTGTGGGGTCCACCAATGATTTTTGTAAGACCCCAACTTTTATAAATAATGATAAATTTTCTATAAATATTATTTTTGAATATTATGGAGTAAATTTGATATAATATTATAGTTGTGGGTAATATTTATAAATTTTGCAAAGTACGCAAGTTGTTATATAATATTCGATTGGTCGGGGAATATAACAGGGAATATTCGTACAACGAAACAATCATTGGTGGACCCCACAACGGAATTATTGTCAGATTGAGAAAATGACAAAAATAATTTATGAAAATAACAGCGGAAGATTTTACCATTAACTGTTGAAACACCCGGTGTTAAAAGTACAGTAATATGCGTGATTGCATAGTAGCACACAGTATTGATTATTGATGCTTACGTGAGAAGTCACTCAGTTTTTTTTAATTATTACTACAGTAATTACTGCATAGTATCTCACGTTATTTGATTCAATTATTGTCAATATTTTATATATTATTAAATCAATAATTGAGACGACAAGGTTATTAATATTATTATTTGCAATATTAACGATGTCTAGAAGTTCTGTCAATGAGAGGTTTGGTCACTTAATTGCACGCCAATAGGGAAAAATCTTTATTGGAAAGCCCCCTCTTTCCTGGGAACGACTTGGTCGACTAATATTGTGAATAATAATAATGATGATGAGTTTTGTTTTATTAGTATTATTAATGTAATAAAACAGAAAACCTTTTTATATAAACAGAATACTTTTATAAAGTTATTCGTTTTATTAGACTATAAATATAATATATGATATTCTATTATGCATAGTGTTTGTATAGTGTCTGCATAGTATTTGCATAGTAAAATCTTTTTATATAAAATAGAATACTTTTATAAAGTTATTTATTTTATTAGACAATAATTAGAATATATTATATTTTATTATGCATAGTGTTGCATATTATTTTGCATATTAAAATCTTTTTATATAAAACATAATACTTTTATAAAGTTATTCATTTTATTAGATTATAAATAGAATATATTATATTTTATTTAAAAGATTTTGTTTTAAATCTGGACCGTCCATTTTAAGTAAATCAATCTGGACCGTTCATAAATTAGTTACTATGCAGTCCATTCTTCTAAAAATAGAAGCTCATTCCTTCATTATTTTTTACTAATTCACTGAAACTCTAGAGAGAGAAACTATAGAGAGAAAGAAGAAAAGTGTTCTGGTACTTCACTACTTATATATCCAGTACTCTTCTTTCTAAGGTAGGGAATATTATTTGTTGTACTTGTAAGGGGTATTATTTCTTTCGTATTCATGAAGAGAAAGTCTGTTATTCCGTTCTTTATTATTCTGTTGGAATAACCTGTATACGCGGGCTACCCTATACTTGGTGAAATTCTTCTGTTATTATTTCGTTCTTTATCATTCTATTGGAACATCCTGTCTGTGCTTTATGCTTGACTTGGTTCCGTTCTTTATTATTCTGTTGGAACATCCTGTATGTGCTTTACGTATGACCTGGTTCCATTATTTATCATTCTGTTAGAACATCCTGTCTGTGCATTTACGCATGACCTGGTTCCATTATTTATCATTCTGTTGGAACATCTTGTCTGTGTGATGAGTAGGTTTTATACATATGAATCCGATATTATTAAACTTAATTATTGTTATATTTAATTGTTTTGTAGGATCTTTTTATGTGTTTTGTGTTTATTTGTTGTAGGTTGGAGCTGGAGGGACAAATTGATCATTTCAGAGAAGAAAAAGGTCAAAAATCATGAAAATTAAAGCTGAGTGACATTTCTGTAATTACGTGGTCCTGGTCAAGCGTCTAGGCACTTGAAGATAGCCTATGATGAGCGCCTAGGCGCTCTAGTGCGTAAAAAGGTGCGTTTTTCTGCTGCCAAGTGGGTTTTTGAAGCCAAATAGGAGTCTGAATGAGGGCTGAGACCAATACAAATAGGAGAGGACTCTAAACAAGGAGAGAAACGAATTTTGCAAGCAATCAATCAATTTTTCAAGAGATTTTTGCAGAGAGAACAAGGAAGAAAAACACGAAGAAGAATTGCAAAGGCTGAAGATCTAAGAGAGAGTTTAAGAGCAAATTCAGAGTTTCTTCTTCTATTTTCTAGTTTTATCTTTTGTAACTATCTGGGATGTTTGGATTATTAATCTGGATGATGTTTTTCTTTATTACTATCATGAACTAAATTTTAATTAAGATTGCAACGGAACTTGGTATGTAGTTTAAATTGCAAGCTTCCCATTGAATGAAAGTTAGTTTTTATTGAATTGTTTATTATATCTTATGTTTATTGATTAATTGTTTGGCCAACAATTACTGTGATAATCTATATAAAATTGGAAGATGGAGTATAGATTGAGATCTGGATATGATAACATCTGTTCATATAATCTGAATAGGGTTAATATGATTAACGTATAGGATATGAATATACCTATGTGTCTTTTGTATCCATTGAAAGAATTTGTGCGTAAAACCCTAATTAACTTGATTCACATAGGAATATAGTGAGTTGATTAACTGGGGTGTTCCTTATAATTCCGCATCTTAAAGATTGGATTTAGGAGGATTTGTTCACGTGTCTTTGGAAGAAGTGCGTGAATATTCATAAAGCATTCTTGGATAATGATTCATATTAATTGATTTATTTTAAATGGGAAGTAAGTTAGTTTAAATAAAATACCAAGGGAAGTTGTAATCTTAACCTATTAAATCTGCAATTATTCTTGTGAAATTCTGATTTTAATTATTAGTTTGTTAAGTTTAAATTTCAAATCATAAACAAAATTTTCTTAGTTTAAAATAGGATTAATTGCATTAGAGTTAGTAATTGATAATTATTAGTCTATTTCCTCATGGGAACAATATCCTTGCTTGCTGAATATTACAATTGAACGCGTATACTTGCGTGGTAAAGTGCTATAAAAAATTTAGGCAACAAGTTTTTGGCGCCGTTGCCGGGGAAATTATTTAATATTTTGTCATTATTGAATTTTATAGCGTTAATCTTAATTTAAACTTTTTCTGTTCTGGTCTATTCAGGTGCTCCTGACTAGTGTATGCAAACGCGATCGAAGAAGCCAGATTTATTGCCTCACGAGGACGACATCGAGAAAAAATTTCAGCAGTTGCGTAAGTGGGTTAAAGAAACCAAAGAAGCACTTGATAAGAAAGATACTATGGCTGAAGAAGAGCAAAAAGCACTATGGGATTATGTTACGCCGCGGGTTACTGAAATTCAGTCGAGTATTACGAGACCTGCCATTACTGCTACAAGTTTTGAGATAAAACCGGGGACAATACAGATGATTCAAAATTCATGTCAGTTTGGAGGGTTACCAAACGATGATCCGAACGATCATATAGTCAACTTTATAGAAATTTGCGATACTTTCAAGTACAATAATGTGTCAGAGGATGCAATAAGGCTAAGGCTATTTCCATTTACTCTCAGAGATAAGGCTAAGAGTTGACTCCATTCACTACCACCAGGCTCAATTACTACATGAAATGATCTAGCCCCGAAATTTCTTGCAAAGTTTTTCCCGCCTGCGAAAATAGCAAAGTTGCGGAACGATATCTTCTCTTTCGTTCAGCACGATTCAGAATCACTATATGAAGCTTGGGAGAGATTCAAAGATTTATTGCGAAAATGTCCACACCATGGGATTCCTAAATGGCTTTAGGTGCAAACTTTTTATAACGGTTTATTCAGCACAGTGAGATCGAGTATAGATGCTGCAGCAGGAGGAGCTATTATGGCCAAGAATTGTGATGAGGGGTATCAGTTGCTTGAAACCATGGCAGCTAATAATTACCAATGGCCAACAGCAAGAACAACTCAGCCAAGGACAGTCGGAGTGTATGAAGTGGATGCGATGACAGCATTGTCAGCTCAAGTGACAACTCAGATTTTTGCTCTTACAAAGAAGATAGATGCACTTGGGGTACAACCAGTTCAGAAAATGGAAACGATATGTGAAATATGTGCGGGTAACCACTCAAGTGATCAATGTGCAATAAATCCTGAATCAGTCCATTTTGTTTCCAATTATAACAGGCAGCAGGGGCAGTTATGCAAACAACTACAATTCAGGAGTGAGAAACCACCCGAATTTTTCTTGGAGTAATAATCAGTCACATGCTCAAGCCCAAGCTCCAAGGCAAACATATCCACCTGGATTTCAGCCACATCAACAAACTCAACAACACCCACAACCTCATCAACCTGATAAGTTGTCACAAATGGAAGAATTGTTGGCAAGATTGGCAACTCAGTTTGAAGCCACAACGAAAAACCAATCAGCGGCAATCAAGAATCTTGAGAATCAAATGGGGCAAATGGCTAATTCTTTGAATACTAGAGCTCCAGGTTCTTTACTTAGTGATACGGAGAAAAATCCAAGGAATGATGGAAATGAGCACTGTAAGGCAGTTACACTCAGAAGCGGGAAGGAGTTGACTACAGATTTGGACGGACACAAGAAAATAATTTCTGCTGAGGATGGTGAACAAGAGAGTGGAAATTCGGAAAGTAAATCTGGGGAAAAAGTTGTGACAAAACAACAAGAAGATAAGCAAACAACAGTTATACCACCTGTGCCGTTTCCTCAAAGATTTCAAAAGCAGAAATTAGATAGACAATTTTCAAAATTTTTAGAAGTGTTCAAAAAACTGCAAATTAACATTCCATTCGCAGATACTTTAGAACAAATGCCTAGTTATGCAAAATTTATGAAAGATATTTTAGAAAGAAAGAGGAAGCTAGGGGAGTTCGAAACTGTAGCATTAACAGAAGAATGTAGCGCAATTCTGCAAAGAAAGTTACCACCGAAGTTGAAGGATCCGGGTAGCTTTACAATACCGTGCACGATTGGGCCCCAGTTCTTTAACAGATGTTTGTGTGATTTGGGGGATCTACACTCAGTTGGGATTACCAGCGCCAAAGCCAACAAATATCTCTCTACAGCTCGCAGATAGATCAGTGACATACCCTAGGGGCATTGTGGAAGACATATTAGTGAAAGTGGACAAATTCATATTTCCAGCTGACTTCATTGTGTTGGACTACGAAGAGGATAAAGACATACCCATTATCCTTGGAAGACCGTTTTTAGCCACTGGAAGGACATTAATTGATGTATAAAAGGGAGTGTTAACAATAAGAGTTCAAGATGAAGAAATAACTTTTAATGTTTTCAAGGCTATGAAATTTCCGAAGGAAGAGGAAGAGTGCTTAAGATTTGATCTAATTGAAGAAGCAACTGAAGAGGTATTTAGTGAATATGTGAATGAAAACCCTCTTGAAACCGCATTGATTAGTGAAAATTTATTTGATGATTCAACTGTGATAGAATGGGTCCAAATGTTAGATTCAACTCCGAAGTTCACACGATGTCTACAAAAATTTGAACCTCTGGATTATCGGGGAAAGCTAGATGAAAAGGTGACATCATACGTAGAAGAACCGCCTACCTTGGAACTTAAGCCATTGCCTAACCACCTCCGGTACACCTACCTTGGTTCTTCTTCCTCATTGCCAGTCATTATTTCTGCATCACTTGATAAGGTTCAAGAAGAAAAGCTTCTAAGGGTACTTCGACAATACAAGACTGCTCTTGGATGGACTATTGCAGATATTAAGGGGATAAGCCCATCAATTTGTATGCATAAGATTTTGTTGGAAGATGAAGCGAAACCAACTATTGAACAACAACGAAGACTCAATCCCATCATGAAGGAAGTTGTTAAAAAGGAAATCATTAAATGGTTGGATGCGGGAATTATCTACCCTATCTCAGATAGCTCATGGGTAAGTCCGGTTCAATGCGTGCCAAAGAAAGGGGGAATGACAGTAGTTGCGAATGAGCAGAATGAATTGATCCCAACGCGAACAGTTACTGGTTGGCGGGTGTGTATGGATTACAGGAAGTTGAATAAGGCCACTCGTAAAGACCATTTTCCTTTACCATTCATAGATCAGATGTTGGACAGGCTTACAGGGCACGAGTATTATTGCCTCTTGGATGGATAATCAGGTTATAACCAGATTTCCATTGCACCCGAAGATCAGGAGAAAACAACATTCACATGCCCATATGGCACCTTTACTTTTCGCAGAATGTCCTTTGGGTTATGTAATGCGTCAGCAACGTTTCAACGGTGTATGATGACTATTTTTTCTGATATGGTTGAACAAAATCTTGAGGTATTTATGGATGATTTTTCAGTTTTTGGGGATTCGTTTGATTATTGTTTGGAAAATCTCACTCTCGTGCTCAAACGGTGTATGGAAACGAATTTGGTTTTAAACTGGGAGAAATGTCATTTTATGGTGCAAGAAGGGATAATCTTAGGTCACCGAGTATCATCAAAAGGAATTGAGGTTGATAGAGCTAAAATCGAAACCATTGAGAACCTGCCACCACCAATTTCTGTAAAGGGTGTTTGAAGTTTTTTGGGACACGCTGGTTTCTATAGACGATTTATAAAAGACTTCTCCAAAATCACAAAACCACTTTGCAATCTTTTGGAGAAGGATGTCCCATTCAACTTTGATCAAGCATGCCTAGAAGCTTTTGACGTGTTGAAGAAGAAACTTGTTACCGCACCTGTAATCATAGCGCCAGATTGGAATATCCCATTCCAATTAATGTGTGATGCTAGCGACTATGCGATTGGTGCAGTTCTTGGCCAACGAAAAGATAAAATTTTTCACGCTATATACTATGCTAGTAATACATTGACGGATGCTCAACTGAATTATACCACTACCGAGAAGGAGCTATTAGCAGTTGTTTATGCATTTGATAAATTTCGTTCATATTTGATTGGAACAAAGGTGATTGTGTTTACAGATCATTCGGCAATTAAGTACTTAATAGCAAAGAAAGACGCAAAGCCGAGATTAATTAGATGGGTATTATTGCTACAAGAGTTTGACTTGGAGATCCGGGACCGAAAAGGAACAGAAAATCAGGTTGCTGATCATTTATCACGGTTAGAAAATTCAGAAATAAAGAAAAATGACACAACAGTGATCAACGAATTTTTTCCGGATGAACAGCAATTTGCGGTAAGGATGGATACACCTTGGTATGCAGATTATGTAAATTTCATTGTTAGTAAGGTGTTTCCGCCTGATTTGACAAGCCAGCAGAAGAAGAAATTTCTCCATGATATGAAACAGTATTTATGGGATGAGCCATTTTTATTTAAACAATGTGGCGATCAAGTAATAAGAAGGTGCATCCTGGAAGTTGAAATGGAGAATATTCTATACCAATGTCATGCATCTGACTATGGTGGACATTTTGGGGGAGAAAGAACGGCAGCTAAAGTGCTTCAATGTGGATTTTTCTGGCCAACACTCTTTAAAGAAGCCCGTGTGTTTTCATTAAAATGTGACAGATGCCAAAGAGTTGGTAATATATCAAAGCGACACGAGATGCCACTTAATATGATCCTGGAAGTCAAATTATTTGATGTTTGGGGAATTAACTTCATGGGACCATTTCCACCATCTTTCTGTAACTCCTATATACTTCTAGCGGTGGACTAAGTTTCGAAGTGGGTAGAAGCTATAGCATCGCCCACCAATGATGCGAAGGTTGTGATTCAGTTCATTCGGAAGAACATTTTCTCTAGATTCGGCACTCCTCGCGCAATCATTAGTGATGAAGGAACGCACTTCTGTAATAAGCAGTTTTCAGCTATCCTCGCTAATTACGGAGTCACTCATAGGATAGCTACTGCTTAACATCCACAAACAAGTGGTCAAGCTGAGGTATCTAACCGAGAAGTGAAACGAATCCTCGAGAAGATAGTGAATCCTAGTCGGAAAGATTGGTCTAGCAAGTTGGACGATGCTTTATGGGCATACTGTACAGCTTACAAAACTCCGATAGGAATGTCTCCGTACAGGTTAGTTTTTGGGAAGGCATGCCATCTTCCAGTTGAACTCGAACACAGTGCTTATTGGGAAATTCGGAAGTTAAACTTTGATATATCTACCGCGGGGGAGAAGCGCCTCTTACAATTGAATCAAATGGATGAATTCAGACTCCAATCGTATGAGAACGCGAAGTTATATAAAGAAAAGATTAAGAGGTGGCATGATGAGAAAATTCTGGAAAGAAAGTTTGAAGCAGGTCAAACAGTGTTATTATACAATTCAAGGCTTAAACTGTTTCCTGGAAAGTTGAAATCTCGTTGGTCTGGGCCATTTATAATTACAAAAGTCTATCCTCATGGAGCTGTAGAAGTGGAAGACCCGATTTCAAAACGTAATTTTAAAGTCAACGGTCAAAGATTGAAGCACTACTATGGGGGTTGTGTTGATCGTGAAAAGACATCGGTCAACCTCGCTGATTAGAACAGAGGAGAAATTCAGGCTAAAGACTATAATCCAAGCGCTAACTGGGAGGCAACCCAGGAATTTTTATTGTTATTTGCTATTTTTACTTTTATTAATTTGCTCTACTATTAGTTTATTTAGTGGTTAAAATTTTATAGTTTAGGATTTGTTACATCCATCGTTCCCTAACAGAGATTCAATTGATTGCAGGAAAGGAGGCCAAGCATTTATGATCTCAATAATTTGAACGTCCACTCGTCAAAATATCAAATTTCTAATCAAATCCGTAAATTTTGGTGTGGAAGGAAACACGTTATTGGAGGTATGGCATGCAAGAAGCGTAAAACACTAAAACAAGCACTCTGCACAGACCAAGCGCCTAGGCGCTCCAGACAAGCCAAGACCAAGCACCTAGGTGCTCAAAGTCAGTACCTACAATGCAGCACAAGCGCCTAGGCGCTCCTCTTCAAGCCAAATCAAGCGCCTAGGCGCTCAAAGTCAGTACCTGTTTTCATGACCAAGCGCCTAGGCGCTCCAGCCCAGGCCAAACCAAGCGCCTAGGCGCTCCACACGTCCCAAACCTTCTGCAAGCAACCGCCTAGGCGGTCCAGACATCACACTAACCAGCGCCTAGGCGCTCCAATACAAAAAAAAAGCCCCAATTCAGGCTACACTTCTCCCATTCCAAATCAAACACTTTCTTACTCTCCTACTCCATCTCTAACTCACCACAACTCTAAACCCTCATCTAATCTAGCCTAAACAACCAATCTTTCTCTTACAAATCCTAATCAAACACTAAATCTCTACCCAAACCAAGGCAACTAAGTTCCATATTGTCATCCTTCTTCACCAATTCGGGATTCAACTTGCATTCAAGCCACATCTATCTAAAGTAAGGGTTCAAAGCTCAAATTGCTCATCCAACTTTGATTGAACATCATATTTGGCTATACCCAAGTAGGTACACAAGATTTTAGTGCAAATTATTTGGATTCACTTGGATAATAGCTTTGTTAGTACTTTGAAGCTAGTTTATATCATTGTGTGGGCTCAAGTGGGTGTGGGTACTCTTAATTGTTACTTGTATTGCCTTGGAAGTATTGTGGGCTTCATAATTGGAAAAATTGGTGAAAATTAAGTTTGGGGGAGTGCCTACCAATAGTGTTCCGAATCTGTGCACACCAAGTGTTCGATAGTTTGTCACAAAGAGGATTTTGGCTCTCCTAAGTCATTGAGTATCATTTGGGTTGGCAAGAACTTAGTACATAAGACTATGGCTACTAAGAGACAAAGAGGAGAGACTTCGGGCACTTCACAAAAGTATGACAAAAAGAGATTTACAAGTGCTAAAGCGTCCGAAAGATATTACAATGTACTTTCTAATAAAGCACTAATTCCCGAGCGTGGATTATTGCCAGAGATAGAAGATGGGGAATTATTACAGATGATTGGGAGTAGAAGATGGGTGAACTTTACAGCCCAACCGGATGCATCGGTTGTTAAAATTGTTAAGGAATTCTACGCCAATGCAATAGATCATATTGGTAACGTAATTTGGGTTCGAGGAAAATCAGTGGAGGCCAATTTTGGGTCAATAAATGCTTATTACGGCTTGAACACGATACCCAATAATGGATACATGCAATATTTACAACACGAGCTAGACTACAGTGAGATCATTCAAGCCTTGTGTGTTCCTGGAATAACATGGAAATTAACAGATCAACAAGAGGCTGTTTTGTTCCCCGCATCCAAACTAAGCAGTTATGGGAAAGCATGGCATGCCTTTATTTGTGCCAAGTTGATGCCATGTAGGCATATGAGTGATGTTATAAATCAAAGGGCAGCATTGCTTTTCTGCATTGCATCAGGAAAAATTATAGATGTGGGCCAAGTTATTCATGATTCCATTGACAAAGCAATTCGAGGAGGGACCTCAGGTGGATTACCACACCCATCTTTGATCACAGGACTATGTCAACAAGCTGGGGTAAAATGGGATGCCGAGGAAGCTACACAGCCTCCTTTAGCCGCAATTGACCACTTGTTTATTAAGAAGTACAAGGTATGGGGTGGGGGGATATCACACCCGAGAGGGTTAGGATTCATTATTGCTCCTCTCGAGCCTGCAGCCGAGCCTATTCACCAATTACACGACAATCCTCCTGCAGCTGGAAGTTCCGAGCAACCACCTAATTTTTATGAAGATATCCGTCGAGATTTGAGAAATCAAACTAGAAGGATCAACATGGTGGCCACTCGAGTTCAGGAAGGTTTTGACCGAATTGGAAAGAAATCAGGATAGTTTAGCTCAGCGGCAAACGGAGGTGTATCAGAATTTCAGTGCAGCATTTCTTGAAATGTTTGCCTGCATGAATCCAGGTGCCGCTCCCTACCAATTTCCACCATTGTCTGCATACCCCCCAGATGAAGAAGAGGAAGAAGAAGAGGAAGAAGATTCTGACGAGGAATAAAGCTTCTATCTTTCAGGGAAGTCCTCAGTGCTTAATTTCTTAAATTTTATTTTTTATATACAATGAGGACATTGCATCGATTAAGTCTGGGGGGTGTAATTGTCTAGCTCCAGTTTATGCATGTAGTATTCATCTAGTGCATTCATATAGTATTTAGTTAAAAGTTTTTCATAAAGTTTGCATTCATATAAAAAAAAACCAAAATTTTGCAGTTTTGGCATATTAATTGTAGTTTTTGCATGTTTCCAGCCGTTAGATAGTTTAAGTCTATTTTGGCCAGTGATGAGTTTGGAATTGAGTAGACAAGTATAGTATTGTCTGTTAAGACTTTGATGTGATTTCTTGTCATGATTTGAATCTGTACCTGTTTGAAACTGATATAATAAGGATAGCACAGTAAAAGCAACCATGTTGACTGATTGAGTTTAAATTGACACATAATGGACTTCTAGAGGATAATGCTAGTTTGAATGAATGAAAGACATGAATAGGCGAAGATGACTAAATTTAGATAAAAACTTAAGTTTGGGGGAAAATTTTGGGATATATAAGCTTAAAAAAAAATAAAAAAAATATATAATAATAATACCGTGGCTAGTTTTGTTTCGGGGCCTTTGTTACTTGAGTAAGTATGCCCGAAGGGGTATCTTAAAACCTAGTGCCCTAAGGTCTTATATGGTCTGGGAGTCGTTGGTCGAAAGCTCGCTAAGGGGTAGCACTGTTAGCCTAATGGAATGAGACATTGCACAGTCATGGTTAAAAATATATATATATATATATATATATATATATGAAAAAAACAATAAAACGGGAAAAGAGCAAAAAGCCCCCGTAAAGCACAATAAAGCATAAGTATCCCGGATTAGACTCTTAAATTTGGTGGATATTTGTCTTTAGTTGGTTTTAGCTTGTTTGTGAATTTTGTAAGTTTACACTGTATGATTCCTTTAAAGAGATTTATTATGTGTTGTATTTAGCATCATATCAGCTAGCATGGATGTTAAGAACACACACACTATATCAATAATAACAGGTTAAGATTTGATGATTGACGAGGAAATTATTAATCTGTCTTGATATGATGTACTAGCATGTTTATTGTGATTTCTCTGAGGCTTGATGAATATATTTTGTTCTATATGACTGCTGGAATGTAGGCATTTAGATAGCTGCATTTGCATTGCATATTTAGTTATTGCATTGTGTTGTGTTGCTTGGGGACAAGCAATTGGTTAAGTTTGGGGGTATTTGATGAGTAGGTTATATACCTATGAATCCGATATTATTAAACTTAATTATTGTTATATTTAATTGTTTTGTAGGATCTTTTTATGTGTTTTGTGTTTATTTGTTGTAGGTTGGAGCTGGAGGGACAAATTGGTCATTTCGGAGAAGAAAAAGGTCAAAAATCATGAAAATTAAAGCTGAGTGGCATTTCTGTAATTACGTGGTCCTGGTCAAGCGCCTAGGCTCTTGAAAATAGCCTATGATGAGCGTCTAGGCGCTCTAGTGCGTAAAAAGGTGCATTTTTCTGCTGCCAAGTGGGTTTTTGAAGCCAAATAGGAGTCTGAATGAGGGCTGAGACCAATACAAATAGGAGATGACTCTAAGCAAGGAGAGAAACGAATTTTGCAAGCAATCAATCAATTTTTCAAGAGATTTTTGCAGAGAGAACAAGGAAGAAAAACACGAAGGAGAATTGCAAAGACTGAAGATCTAAGAGAGAGTTTAAGAGCAAATTCAGAGTTTCTTCTTCTCTTTTCTAGTTTTATCTTTTGTAACTATCTGGGATGTTTGGATTATTAATCTGGATGATGTTTTTCTTTATTACAATCATGAACTAAATTTTAATTAAGATTGCAACGGAACTTGGTATGTAGTTTAAATTGCAAGCTTCCCATTGAATGAAAGTTAGTTTTTATTGAATTGTTTATTATATCTTATGTTTATTGATTAATTGTTTGGCCAACAATTACTGTGATAATCTATATAAAATTGGAAGATGGAGTATAGATTGAGATCTAGATATGATAACATCTGTTCATATAATCTGAATAGGGTTAATATGATTAGCGTATAGGATAGGAATATACCTATGTATCTTTTGTATCCATTGAAAGAATTTGTGCGTAAAACCCTAATTAACTTGATTCACATAGGAATATAGTGAGTTGATTAACTAGGGTGTTTCTTATAATTCCGCATCTTAAAGATTGGATTTAGGAGGATTTGTTCACGTGTCTTTGGAAGAAGTGCGTGAATATTCATAAAGCATTCTTGGATAATGATTCATATTAATTGATTTATTTTAAATGGGAAGTAAGTTAGTTTAAATAAAATACCAAGGGAAGTTGTAATCTTAACCTATTAAATCTGCAATTATTCTTGTGAAATTCTGATTTTAATTATTAGTTTGTTAAGTTTAAATTTCAAATCATAAACAAAATTTTCTTAGTTTAAAATAGGATTAATTGCATTAGAGTTAGTAATTGATAATTATTAGTCTATTTCCTCATGGGAACGATATCCTTGCTTGCTGAATATTACAATTGAACGCGTATACTTGCGTGGTAAAGTGCTATAAAAAATTTAGGCAACACTGTGCGTTTACGTATGACCTGGTTTCATTATTCATTATTCTGTTGGAATAACCTGTCTGTGCGGTCTATCGCATGCCTGGTGATTTCTTTTGTTATTCCATTCTTTATTATACTTAGTTGGTTAAAGTTTTAACTTTTATACTCCATGAAATTAGTGGAATATCCTTGATATTTGCGCTTCATCCAGTATCTTTTCATGGAAATATTCTTCTGAGTATTCTTGAATTTTACTTCACAAAGAAGTATCATGTTGACAATTTGGACGTTATTGGTTCCTGGATAAATTAATTCTTGAACTTGTTTTATTGAATTATTATATCATTGTCATCATCCTCATGTTTATATTATGTTGAAAGTCATCTGTGGCCTGTAGTGCATAGATGGAATTGGTATGATTATGACCAGGGATTATTCGGTGTAATCATGACCGTAATGTTACAAATGATGTAGAAAAAGTCCACATTGGCCCGTAGTGCATTGACGGATAGTTGTTGGAATGATCTTGACCATTAGTGAATACACGAATATCCTTGGACCGTAGTGCATGGATAATTTGTGGTCGTGATACTAAAGAATATCCTTGGCCGTAGTGCAGGGGTGATTCAATGATTGGATTATTTATTAAGCCGAGTCTCAGTGATAAAAGTGATGAAAAACCTTTTAAATCATATAAGATAGTAGATTTTATTTTCTACTTGACTCTTTTAATGGATTGCTTGTTCTGATGCAGTTAAACTTGATGTTTGTTATATTGTATCAGTTTAACACTATTGAAGACTAAGGATAATTTATTTTTCTTTATCTTAGTCATAATATATCTTACTGGGCTAGTTGAGCTCACCCTTTCTTTCACTGTTCTCTTCAGGAAATAAGAACGTAGCAGGAACTAGTCGGGGAACGGAGTGACGGTCCAGAGGATAACATTAGTAGACCTCACTATTTTGTTAAATAGTGTGTTAATAAATGTATTGAGGACTTATTTTGAGTTTTAATGCTGTCTAAAAGACAATGTTTGTATTAAAACTTACAGCTCATGTTGTATATTTAAGATTGTATTTGAATTTTGTACCATGTATTTGACGACTCAAGATGGGTTATGTATACCTATTTTGGGGGCGTCACAATTGTGCCGTCGTACGAATATTCCCTTTTAAAATGAATATTCCCCGACCAATCGAATATTATATATTCGTTGTGTTGGGGAATATTCGATTGGTCGGGTAATATTCATTTTAACAGGGAATATTTGTACGACGACACAATCATTAGTGGACCCCACAATGGAGGTACTGTCGTAGTTAGAAAACGACTGAAATATTTTTTAAAACAACGGCGAAAGTTTTATCGTTAAACTGTTGAACTACCCGGTAGTAAAAGTACAGTAATACGCGTAGTTGCATAGTAGCACACGGTATTGATTATTGATGCTTATTTGAGAAGTCACTAAGTTATACTCAATTATTGCTACAGTAATTGCTGCATAATATCTCTTATATTATTGATTTAATTATTATCACAATATCATCTTCATAATATTTATTATTATTAAATCAATAATTGAGACGAAAAATTTATTCATATTATTATTTACATTATTGATGATGTCTGGAAAGTTCTGTCGAGGAAAGGGATTAGGTTATTTAATTGCGTCAATAGGGAGAAATCCTTATCGGAAAGCCCCCTCATTCCTGGAAATGATCTGGTTGTTAAATATTGTGAGTTATAATATTAATGATGAATAAATTCGTGTTGATTAAAGATGAAATTCTTATTTCATTGTGTTGGGATTATTAGTGTTAATGGAAATCGACATCTATTTCGATAATAATTGATGTCTGGAGGTTATATTGACCAATCGGGTAATTAATCGGATAAATGAGCAATTAATTGCTATTAATTCACATGTTTATAACTATTTGTTCACATGTGTGTACTATTGATTCACATGCATGTACTATTAGGGGAGGTGGTGCAAGATTGATAATACTTGCATGACTAAATTTAAAATGAAGGTATAAATGAATGTATTATACTGTAATTATTTTTTCACATGTATAGAACTATTGATTCACACGAATGTACTATTTATTCACATGATGTACTATCAGGGGAGGTGGTGCAAGTTTGATAATACTTGCAGGACTAAATTAAAAATAAAAGAAAAGATGAAGGCATTATACTATAATATTTCGAGCCCTAAAACGCGTAATTATCAAAACTATGTTTTCCTATAAATAGAAGCACATTCTTCTTTCATTCTCACCAATTCACTAAGACTCACAAGAGCAATTATAGAGAGAGAAGATATAGAGAGAAAGAAGAAGAGAAATCTGCTACTTCACTCTTTCAGTATCAAGTCTTCTTCTAAGGTAAGGAATTTTATTTGTTGTAATGTAAAGGATGTTCTTTTTCGTATCGTAAGGGATATTATTTTATTCAGTATTCATAGGAATAATATTTTCTTCCATACTCTGTAGTATTGAGTAATTTTATTTCTTCTCGTATTCCTGATTATACCCTCATTTTGTTAAAGTATTGCTTCTATACTCCGTGAAATTAGTAGAATATCCTTGAAATTTGTGCTTCATCTAGTATCGTTTCACAAGGATATTTCATGCACATTCTTGTTAAATTTTAAGCTTTTTATGCCGGAGTACTGTCCATGAGTAGTATTCATTTTTACGGTATTATTCACAAAGTACTATTTACGAGATACTATTTATAAAATACTATTCACGGGTACTATTCACAAAGTACTATTTATAAAGTACTATTCACGGGGTACTATTCACCCGGGGAATTAGTCATGAGAAAAATTAATTTCTTTGCTGTCCAAATCATTTTTGATACAATATTATTCTTGAATTTTACTCCATAAAATAGTATTATGTTGACAATTTGGACATTATTGAATTCTGGATAAATTAAATTATAAATCTTTAAAATTTTTCATTTGCTTTCATTTAATTGAATTCTTATATCATTGTCATCATCCTCATGCTTATATTGTGATGAAAGGCATCTGTTGCTTACGTGCATAGATGTACTATTGATTGGTATGATTATGACCAGGGATTATTCGGTATAATCATGACCGTAATGTTACAAATGATATGGTAAAAATTCTCATTGGCCTGTAGTGCATTGATGGACAATGGTTGGTATGATTATGACCATGGATTGTTCGGTATAATTATGACCATTGATGATTACATGAATATCCTTGGCCCGTAGTGCAGGGATGATTCGATGATGTGGTTTATTTATCAAGCTGAGTCTCAGCGATAAAGTTGATGAAAACCTTTTTAAATCACAGAAGATAGTAGATATCATGCTCTACTTGATTCTTCTAATTGATTGCTTGTTCCACTGCAGTTATACTTGATGTTTATTGTATTTTATCAATTTAACACTGTTGAAACATAAAGATAATTTATTCTGTATTATCTTAGTCATAATATTTCTTACTGGGCTAGTTGAGCTCACCCTTTTGCTTTCATTGTTCTCTTCAAAAAATGAGAACCTAGCCGGGACTAGTCGGGGAACAAAGTGACGGTCCGAAATGGTCGCTATAGTAGTCCTCACTAATTTATGAAATAGTGTGATAATAAATGTAATGAGGACTTCATTTGAGTTTGAATATTGTCTATGAGACAATATTCGTGTAAAAACTCTAAGCTACGTTTCTGTCGTATTGTATAAAAGAAGTTTGTATTTGATTTATGTACCATGTATTTGGCGACTCAGAATGGGTGATGTATACCTATTTTGGGGGCGTCACAGTTGGTATCAAAGCTTAGTGATATGATCCATGGCTGAGGTGTGAGACTAAAACTAGGAGGGGAGAGACGGGTAATTCCTTCGCTAGTATGACCTACCTAAGTTTATTTTTTATTTAATTGGTCGGTGATCAGAGTATAGGGATAATATGTGGCATGTAAATTAACCCTTATTTTGAAAATATATTCTAGAATGGTATCTGAAATACATGAGATGAGAAATGGGAAAATCATGATAGAGAGGAAATAACCGGAAAGGTACAATCCGAAAAGAAAGCAAGGTATTCTCATCTCTTCGAACTACCAGGTACGTAAATTTCGAGGGCAAAATTTCATAAGGAGGGGAGATTGTGAGACCACAAATTTTATGAAATGAAAGTATTCAAATTTTCTAGTTTGGTAAATAGTTAAATTGATAAAATTTTAAAGTTAAGGTTGATATTTGAAAATTTTTCAAAGTAAGCAAGTTGTTATAAAATATTCGTTGTGTCGGGGAATATTCGATTGGTCGGGGAAATATTCGTTTTAACAGGGAATATTTGTACGACGACACAATCATTGGTGGAATCCATAACGGAGGTACTGTCGTAGTTAGAAAACGACTGAAATATTTTTAAAAATAACAGCGAAAGTTTTACTGTTAAACTGTTGAACTACCCGGTAGTAAAAGTACAATAATACGCGTGGTTGCATAGTAGCACACGGTATTGATTATTGATGCTTATGTGAGAAATCACTAAGTTATACTCAATTATTGCTACAGTAATTGTTGTATAATATCTCTCATATTATAGATTCAATTATTATCACAGTATCATCTTCATAATATTTATTATTATTAAATAAATAATTGAGACGACAAAGTTATTCATATTATTATTTTCATTATTGATGATGTCTAGAAAGTTCAGTAGAAGAAAGGGGTTAGGTTATTTAATTGTGCACTAATAGGGAGAAATTCTTATCGGAAAGCCCCCTCTTTCCTAGGAATGATTTGGTTGTTAAATATTGTGAGTTATAATATTAATGATGAATAAGTTCGTGTTGATTAAAGATAAAATTCATATTTTTATTGTGTTGGGATTATTAGTGTTAATGAAAATCAACATCTATTTCGATAATAATTGATGTTTGGAGGTTATATTGACCAATCGGGTACTTAATCGGATAAATGAGCAATTAATTGTTATTAATTCACATGCTTATAACTATTTGTTCATATGTGTGTACTATTGATTCACATGCATGTACTATTAGGGGAGGTGGTGCAAGATTGATAATACGTGCATGACTAAATTTAAAATGGAGGTATAGATGAATGTACTATACTCTAATTATTTTTTTTCACATGTATAGAACTATTGATTTACATGATGTACTATTAGGGGAGGTGGTGCAAGTTTGATAATACTTGCAGGACTAAATTAAAAATAAAAGAAAAGATGAAGGTATTATACTATAATATTTTGAGCCCCAAAACGTGCAATTATCGAAACTATATTTTCCTATAAATAGAAGCTCATTATTCTTTAATTCTCACCAATTCACTAAGCCTTACAAGAGCAATTATAGAGAGAGAAGCTATAGGGAGAAAGAAGAAGAGAAGTTTGCTACTTTACTATTCCAGTATCCAGTCTTATTCTGAGGTAAGAAATATTATTTGTTGTATTGTAAGGGATGTTATTTTTCGTATCGCAAGGGATATTATTTTGTTCAGTATTCATAGGAATAATATTTTCTTCCATACTCTGTAGTATGTGACTAATATTATTTCGTCTCGTATTCCTGATTATATCCTCATTTTGTTAAAGTATCGCTTTTATACTCCGTGAAATTAGTAGAATATCCTTGAAATTTGTGCTTCATCTAGTATCGTTTTACAATGATATTTCATACACATTCTTGTTAAATTTTAAGCTTTTCATGACGGAGTATTGTCCATAAGTAGTATTCATTTTTACGGTACTATTCACAAAGTAATATTCACGGGGTACTATTCCCAAACTACTATTCACGGGTACTATTCACAAAGTATTATTCACGAGTACTATTCACGGGGTACTATTCACAGAGTACTATTCACCCGGGGAATTAGTCATGACAAAAATTGATTTCTTTGCTGTCCAAATCATTTTTTATACAATATTATTCTTGAATTTTACTCCATAAAGTAGTATCATGTTGACAATTTATACATTATTGAATTCGGGATAAATTAAATTATAAATCTTTAAAATTTATCCTTTGCTTTCATTTAATTGAATTCTTATATCATTGTCATCATCCTCATGCTTATATTGTGACGAAAATCTTCTGTTGCTTACGTGCATAGATGTACTATTGATTGGTATGATTATGACCAGGGATTATTCGGTATAATCATGACCGTAATGTTACAAATGATGTGGTAAAAATCCTCATTGGCCTGTAGTGCATTGATGGACAGTGGTTGGTATGATTATGACCATGGATTGTTCGATATAATCATGACCATTGACGATTACGTGAATATCCTTGGCCCGTAGTGCATGGATGATTCGGTGATGTGGTTTATTTATTAAGCTGAGTCTCAGCGATGAAGTTAATGAAAACCTTTTTAAATCATAGAAGATAGTAGATATCATGCTCTACTTGACTCTTCTAATGGATTGCTTGTTCCGCTGCAGTTAAACTTGATGTTTATTGTATTTTATCAGTTTAACACTATTGATGGCTAACGATAATTTATTCTGTATGATCTTAGTCATAATATTTTTTACAGGGCTAGTTGAGCTCACCCTTTTGCTTTCATTGTTCTCTACAGGAAATGAGAACCTAGCCGGGACTAGTTGGGGAACAGAGTGATGGTCCGTGATGGTGGCTATAGTATTCCTCACTATTTTATGTAATAGTGTGATAATAAATGTAATGAGGACTTTATTTGAGTTTGAATATTGTCTATGAGACAATATTCGTGTAAAAACTCTAAGCTACGCTTTTGTCGTATTGTATAAAAGAAGTTTGTATTTGATTTATGTACCATGTATTTGGCGATTCAGAATGGGTGATGTATACCTATTTTGGGGGGCGTCACAGTTGGTATCAAAGCTTAGGAATTTGATCTCTGGCTGAGGTGTGAGACTAGAACTAGGAGGGGAGAGACGGGTAATTCCTTAGCTAGTATGACCTACCTAAGTTTATTTTTTATTTAATTGGTCTGTGATCAGAGTATAGGGATAATATGTGGCATGTCAATTAACCCTTATTTTAAAAATATATTCTAGAATGGTATCTGAAATACAGGAGATGAGAAATGGGAAAATCATAATAGAGAGGAAATAACCGGAAAGGTACAATCCAAAAAGAAAGCAAGGTATTCGCATTTCTTCGAACTACCAGGTACGTAAATTTCGAGAGAGAAATTTCATAAGGAGGGGAGATTGTGAGACCCCGAATTTTATGAAATGAAAGTATTTAATTTTTCTATTTTGATAAATAGTTTAATTGATAAAAGTTTAAAGTTGAGGATTTTATTTGAAAATTTTGCAAAGTAAGCAAGTTGTTATAAAATATTCGTTGTGTCGGGGAATATTCGATTGGTCGGGGAATATTCATTTTAACAAGGAATATTTGTACGACGACACAATCATTGGTGGACCCCACAACGGAGATACTGTTGTAGTTAGAAAATGACTAAAATATTTTTAAAAATAACGGCGAAAGTTTTACCGTTAAACTGTTGAACTACCCAGTAGTAAAAGTACAGTAATATGCGTGGTTGCATAGTAGCACACGGTATTGATTATTGATGCTTATGTGAGAAGTCACTAAGTTATACTCAATTATTGCTACAGTAATTGCTGCATAATATCTCTCATATTATTGATTCAATTATTATCACAATATTATCTTCATAATATTTATTATTATTAAATCAATAATTGAGATGACAAAGTTATTCATATTATTATTTGCATTATTGATGATGTCTAGAAAGTTCTGTCGAGAAAAGGGGTTAGGTTATTTAATTGCGCGCCAATAGGGAGAAATCCTTATCAGGAAGCCTCCTCTTTTCTGAAAATGATCTGGTTGTTAAATATTGTGAGTTATAATATTAATAATGAATATGTTTGTGTTGATTAAAAATGAAATTCATATTTTCATTGTGTTGGGATTATTAGTATTAATGGAAATCGGTATCTATTTCGATAATAATTGATGTCTGGAGGTTATATTGACCAATCGGGTAATTAATCGGATAAATGGGCAATTAATTGCTATTAATTCATATGCTTATAACTATTTGTTCACATGCGTTTACTATTGATTCACATGCATGTACTATTAGGAGAGGTGGTGCAAGATAGATAATACTTGCATAACTAAATTTAAAATGGAGATATAGATGAAGGTACTATACTGTAATTATTTTTTCACATGTATAGAACTATTGATTCACATGAATGTACTATTGATTCACATGATGTACTATTAGGGGAGGTGGTGCAAGTTTGATAATACTTGCAGGACTAAATTAAAAATGATAGAAAAGATGAAGGTATTATACTATACTATTTCGAGCCCCAAAACGTGCATATCGAAACTATGTTTTCTTATAAAAAGAAGCTCATTCTTCTTTCATTCTCACCAATTCACTAAGACTCACAAGAACAATTATAGAGAGAGAAGCTATAGAGAGAGAAGAAGAGAAGTCTGCTACTTCACTATTCCAGTATCCAGTCTTCTTATGAGGTAAGTGATATTATTTGTTGTATTATAAGGAATGTTATTTTTCGTATCGTAAGGGATATTATTTTGTTCAGTATTCATAGAAATAATATTTTCTTCCATACTCTATAGTAAGTGAGTAATATTATTTCGTCTCGTATTCCTGATTATACCCTCATTTTGTTAAAGTATTGCTTCTATACTTAGTGAAATTAGTAGAATATCCTTAAAATTTTCGCTTCATTTAGTATCGTTTCACAAGGATATTTCATGCATATTCTTGTTAAATTTTAAGCTTTTCATGCTGGAGTACTGTCCATGAGTAGTATTCATTTTTACGGTACTAGTCACGGGGTACAATTTATGGGGATACTATTCATAAAATACTATTCACAAAGTACTATTCATGAGTACTATTCATAAAGTACTATTCACGGGGTACTATTCTCGAAGTACTATTCATGCAGTACTATTTACTCGGGTACTATTCACCCGGGGAATTAGTCATAACAAAAAATGATTTATTTTCTGTCCAAATCATTTTTGATACAATATTATTCTTGAATTTTACTCGACAAAGTAGTATCATGTTGACAATTTGGGCATTATTGAATTCTAGATAAATTAAATTATAAATCTTTAAAATTTATCTTTTGCTTTTGTGACGGCCCCATAACAGGTATACATCACCCATCTTGAGTCGCCAAATACATGGTACATAAATCAAATACAAACTTAATTATACAACTGTCGGGTAATATACGACAAAACATAGCTGAGAGTTTAAACAAGAATATTGCATTCTAGACAATATCCACACTCAATGGAGTCCTCATTACATTTATGGTCACACTATTTAACAGAATAGTGAGGACTACTAATGCTATCATCTGGACCGTCACTCCGTTCCCCGAATAGTCTCAGCTATATTCTCATTTCCTGAAGAGAACAATGAAGCAAAGGGTGAGCTGAACTAGCCCAGTAAGAAATATTATGACTAAGATAATGTAGAATAAATTATCCTTATCCTTCAACAGTATAACAACTGATAGAATACAATAGACAACAAGTTTTAGATCAACACTATAGTGGAATAAGCAATCCATTAGAAGAGTCAAGTAGAGCATAAAATCTAATATCTTCTATGATTTAAAAAGTTTTTCATCAACTTTATCGCTGACACTCAGCTTAATAAATAAAATCGAATCATCCCTGCATCACGACCAAATATATTCATGTAATCATCAATGGTCATGATTATACCGAATAATCTCTGGTCATAATCATACTAACAACTATCCATCAATGAATTACAGGCCAATGAGGACTTTTATCACATCATTCATTACATTACGGTCATGATTATACCGAATAATCCTTGGTCATAATCATACCAAGTCCATCTTTGCACGTAAGCCAAAGATGAATTTCATCACAATATAAGCATGAGGATGTTGACCATGACATAACAATTCAATAAAACAAGTTCAAGGATAAATTTTAAAGATTTATAATTTAATTTATCCAGAATTCAATAAAGTTCAAATTGTCAACATGATACTGCTTTGTGGAGTAAAATTCAAGAATAATATTCAAAATAATTTGGACATAAAAGAAATGTAATTTTTTTGGGTAAATAGTACCCTGTAAATAGTATCCCGACATAAAAAGTATCCCAAATACCCGAGTGAATAATATTTGGGTGAATAGTAATTGGGTTAATAGTAACCCGTGAATAGTACTCTGGCATGAAAAGTGCCCCGAATACCCGAGTGAATAATATTTGAGTGAATAGTAACCGGGTAAAAAGTGACTCATGAATAGTATTCCGTCATGAAAAGATAAATAATTATCAACAAAGCTCTGAATAATATTTTCATGAAAAGATACTGGATGAAGTACAAATATCAAGGATATTCTACTAATTTCATGGAGTATGGAAGCCAAAACTTCAACAAAATGAGTATTGAATTCAAAATTTGAAACGAAATAATATTACTTACTACTACAGAGTATGAAAAAAAATATTATTTCAAGCGAATATTAAACAAAAATAACATCCCTTGAACGGAAATAATATTCCAACGAATATTTAACGAAGATAATATTCCTATGAATATTGAACGAAGATAATATACTTTATGAATATTGAACGAAATAATATTCATACGAATATGAAAAATAATATTTCTTCAGAATATGAAATAAATAATACCTCTTACCTCAGAAGAAGACTGGATACTGGAGTAGTGAAGTAGCAGACTTCGCTTCCTCTTTCTCTCTATAGCTTCTATCTCTATAATTTCTCTTGTGAGACTTAGTGAATTGGTGAGAATGAAGGAAGAATGAGCTTCTATTTATAGGAAAATATATTTTCGATAATTGCACGTTTTGGGGCTCGAAATATTATGGTATAATACCTTCATATTTTCCTTCATTTTTAATTTAGTCCTGCAAGTATTATCAAACTTGCACCACCTCCCCTAATATTAAATCATGTGAATTAATAGTTCATTCATGAAACTCAATAGTATAATCATGTGAAAAATCTAATTACAGTATAATACCTTTATCTATACCTCCATTTTTAATTTAGTCATGCAAGTATTATCAATCTTGCACTACCTCCCCTAATAGTACATGCATGTGAATCAATAGTATACACATTTGAATAAATAGTTATAAGCATGTGAATTAATAGCAATTAATTGCTCATTTATCTGATTAATTACCCGATTGGTCAATATAACCTCCAGAAATTAATTATTATCGGAATAGATGGCGATTTTCACTAATACTAATAATCCCAACACAATGGAACTATCAATTTCATCTTTAATCAACAAGAAATTATTCATCATTAATATTATAACTCATAATATTTAACAACCAGGTTGTTCCCAGGAAAGATGGGGCTTTCCGATAAGTACTTCTCCCTATTGGCGCGCAATTAGGTGACCAAACTTCTCCTTGACAGAACTTTCTAGACATTGTCAATATTGTAAATAATAATATGAATAACTTTGTCGTCTCAATTATTGATTTAATAATATAAAATATTATACAAATGATAATGTGACAATAATTGAATCAATAATATGAGAGATATGATGCAACAATTACTGTATCAATAATTGAGTATAATTGAGTGACTTCTTATGTAAGCATCAATAATCAACACCGTGTGCTACTATGCAACTACGTATATTACTTTACTTTTACTACCAGGTAGTTCAACAGTTTAACGGTAACACTTTCGCCGTTATTTTTATAAAATGATAACTCCGTCGTTTTCTTACTACGACAATACTTCTATTGTGGGGTCCACCAATGATTGTGCCATCGTATGGATATTCCCGATAAAAAGAATACTCCCCGACCAAACGAATATTTTATAACAACTTGCTTATATTGGAAAAAATTTCATATATCACCCTCAACTTTAACTTTTTATCAATTTAACCATTTACGAAATAAAATAATAATTATAAGAAAATTGAATACATTCATTTCATAAAATTCGGGGTCTTACAATCTCCCATCCTTATGAAATTTCACCCTCGAAATTTACGTACGTACCTGGTATGCCGAAGAGGTGAGGATACCTTGACTTCATTTCATATTCTAACCCTTAAGGTATAACCTTTGAGTGTCGAATATGATCCTTCTTATCCAAGATTTTAACACGTATCTCCTCATACGTTAAATCTTCTACTATCTCGTCTAATTCCAATTCAATAATGTGGTTCGGGTCGTCCACATATTTACGTAACATCGATACGAAAAAAAATGTTATAAACACGAAACATACTTGACAGTAAAACGAGTCTATAGGCCACAGTTCCTACTCCATCAAGGATTTCAAATGGGCCAATTGAATCGTGGGTTAAGATTTCCTCTCTTCATCGATTCTTGCTTCTAGAATAACGCCCTCTTGAACCTTCTTCTTCACATTCATCAGATTCGGGTGTGTATCTTGGTAGGCTTTAACCTTATCGATTAAAGTCGATTCTAATCGTATATTCGTTATCTTCACATGGGTCCCTAGAGTCTTTAACTCTATCTTCATCATTTGTAAGTTATACGAAATGGGTTTTTGTGTTAACAACATCGCACTCATAAACGCATATGATCTTCTACTCAACGTGTCAGCTACCACGTTTGCTCTTCCATGATGATATTGAATGGTATGGTCGTAATCTTCAACAGCTCGAGCCAACGTCTTTGGCACATTATGCGATCGTTTTAGGTAAAGAAATATTTGAGGGTTTTAGAAATGGATTTTGTACGGGGGTCAATACAAAATTCAATTTCACGTTCTAGGGGTAGGCTAAGAAGTCCTTCAGGAATAAGTCAAGAAATTTATTAACAATAGAAATATCATTCAAAATTGTGACTCTCATCCAAGACTTAGATAACAGATGTAATGAAGGTTTCTCCTAACAGAGTTTCAACTGATAAGTCAAAGTCTAATTTCTCCGGAGTCAAATTTAAATGTTGAGCGTAAGCAAGAGAGATAATGGGTAGAACCGGTATCTAATAAGGTATAGACTTCGCAAGAATTTATAATTAACTAACACGTGCTAACTTCGTTCGGGTTACTCACTTTTTGAGAACTCACGAAAAATACTTTCCCTAAAACCACCGACTTTGTTTTGTCCGTATCCGCCTTTGGTGCCACAATCCCAGCTAGGGGTGAGCATGGTGCAGTTTGATGCGATTTAAAGTCCAAATCGCACCCGAAACCGCTTAAGTGCGGTTTGAAAAATTCAAAATCGCACCCGAAATCGCTTGTGATTGGTGCGGTGCAGTTTTAAAGTGTGCGTTGCGGTTTTAAAGTTTGCAGTGCGGTTTTAATTGGTGCGGTTTCGGTTCCAAAATCAATTAAAACAACAAAAAAGTCTAATCCTTCAATAAAACTTAACATAAAACTTACATTGAACAATTAACTTAGTGACAAAGTCGGCAATGAGAATTATATCAAGCATGCTTTAAAACTAAAACTTATTCTATATAAAACAACGGAGACCATATATTCGATAACAAGAAAGAATGTTTATCTAGTTCCCCAAATAATTAAAAGTATATACTGGAGATAGAATGAAATTCAATCTCATATATTACAGGGAGGACTTATAGAATATAATCCTAACTATACCTAATTTGAAAAATAAACTATTAGACTATTACTATTATAGTATTAACATTAACCAATACATCAAGTGCTCGAGCCCCTCAGCTATAAGCCCCTCTAATAACGCATCAAAGAAATTCGAAATTCCAAAACCCAATTGCTTAATTTTTGACTCTATAACCTCTAACATCTTCTTTCAATTGGTGAAAAATGACAATACAAGACTGTGATTTTCTCTGAGCGTGTTCAAGTAAAAAGTAACTTTAGAATTTACTAGAGATAATACATACATACACACACATGGTGCAGTTTAGGTTTTATGAGTGCGGTTTTGGCTAGTAACCAAACAGGAAGCGTAAATTTGGTTAATCAACCCACCTAAAATTGCCACATACGCCGGAACCGTTGGTAAAGTTTTAATTGGTGCGGTTCGTGCGGTTTTTGGTACGGTTTTGGTAACAATTTGGTTACTTGCTCAGCTCTAATCCCAGCTGGACTTGACTTTAGTGCATGTCAAAATCGGGCTAAATGACCTTCTTTTCCACAATTGTAACATGCTTTGGACTGCATCGTACAATTTGGACTGATATGTCCCTCCCCTCCGCGTTTAAAGCATACAATTGGTGGTCGTTCTCCTTCCTTGAAAATGGGTGTTGGTGCTGCTATTGTTCCATCGTTGTTGAACCTTCTCTTCTTGAAATTTTCACTCCTATTGTGACGCCCCCAAAATTAGGTATACATCGCCCATCTTGGGTCGCCAGATACATGGTACAGAATTCAAATACAACTTACTAATACAATTGTCGTGTACAATACGACAAAACATAAACTGTGAGTTTGAATACAAATATTATCTACTAGAGATTATACAAACTCAAAAGGAGTCCTCGTTATAATTATTATCACACTATTTCACAGAATAGTGAGGACTACTAATGCTATCCTCTGGACCATCACTCCATTCCCCGACTCGTCCCAGCTATATTCTCATTTCCTAAAGAGAACAGTGAAAGAAAGGGTAAGCTCAACTAGCCCAGTAAGAAATATTATGACTAAGATAATGAAGAATAAATTATCATTAGTCTCCAACAATGTTAAACTGATAAAATATAATAGAAATCAAGTTTAACTGCAGCGGAACAAGCAATCCATTAAAAGAGTCAAGTAGAAAATAAAATCTACTATCTTTTATGATTAAAAAGGTTTTTCATCGCTGTTATCGCTGAGACTTACCTTAATAAATATTCCACATTATCGAATCACCCCTGCACTACGGCCAAGGATGTTCTTTAGTATCACGACCACAATTATCCATGCACTACGGGCCAAGAATATTTGTGTATTCATTAATGGTCATGATCATGCCAACAACTGTCCATCAATGCACTACGGGCCAATGATGACTTTTACCACATCATTTGTAACATTACGATCATGATTACACTGAATAATCCCTGGTTATAATCATACCAAGTCCATCTATGCACTACATGCCACGGATGACTTTCAACATAATATAAACATGAGGATGATGACAATGATATAAGAATTCAATAAAACAAGTTCAAGATTTAATTTGTCCAAGAACTACTAATGTCCAAATTGTCAACATGATACTGCTTTGTAGATTAAAATTCAAGAATGATCAGAAGAATATTTCCATGAAAAGATACTAGATGAAGTGCAAATATCAAGGATATTCTACTTATTTCATGGAGTATAGAAGTCAAAACTTTAACCAACTGAGTAGAATAAAGAATGGAATAACAAAAGAAATCACCATGCATGCGGTACTTCACATAGACAGGTTATTCCAACAAAATACTAAATAACGGAACCAGGTCAGGCAAAATTCGCATCGACAGGATGTTCCAACAGAATAATAAAGAATGGAATAACAACAGAAATCACCATGCATGCGGTACTTCGCATAGACAAGTTATTCCAACAGAATACTAATAAGGACATAATCAGGTCCGGAGTAAAACGCACAGACAAGATATTCTAACATAATAATAATAAAGACGGAACCAGGTCCGGCGTAAAACGAACAGACAGGATATTCCAACAGAATAATAAAGACGAAATCAGGTCCGGCGTAAAATTCACAGACAAATATTCCAACAGAATAGTAAAGACGGAATAATAGAAGAATGTCACCAAGTATAGGGTAGATCGCATATACAGGTTATTCCAACAGAATAATAAGCAATGGAATAACAATATTTCTCTTAATGAATAAGAAAGAATAATACCCCTTACCATAAAAGAACTGAATATAAGAGTAGTTAAGTAGCAGAAATCTTTTCTTCTTTCTCTCTATAATTTTCTCTCTCTAGAGTTTCAGTGAATTCGTAAGAAAATAATGAAGGAATGAGCTTCTATTTATAGAAAAATGGACTGCATAGTAACTAACTCATGAACGGTCCAGATTGATTTACTTTAATCTGACGGTCCATATTTAAAGCAAAATCTTTTAAATAAAATATAATATATTATATATATATATATATATATATATATAGCATGTGCTAAAATTTTCCACTGTTCATTTCCCTTCCTGCCTTAACTTGTCAACAAGTGATGTATATATATATATAATATATAACATATAACATATAAAATATAAACATATATATATATGTGTGTAATAATAATGATGATAACTTTTTTTCTTTTTCTCCCACCAAAAACCCACTCGACAACATGTCTTCCACTCAAGACTTTGCCATACATGGGTCCCACTCATGGGCCCCCACCATTTAATATATATAAAATAACTTTCTACCGATCATTTAAAAACGGGTAAATGGGGGGTCCATAAAATACGCCAAAATTCACAACAATTACTATAGCAATAATTGAACAAAACTGAGTGACTAAGCATCAATAATTAATATCGTGTGCTACTATGCAACCACGCGTATTACTGTACTTTTAACACCAGGTGTTTCAATAGTTAACGGTAAAACTTTCGCCGTTATTTTCATAAAGTATTTTTGTCGTTTTCTCAATCCGACAATAATTTCGTTGTGGGGTCCACCAATGATTGTGTCGTTGTACGAATATTCCCTGTTAAAATGAATATTCCCCGACCAATCGAATATTATATAACAACTTGCATACTTTGCAAAATTTATAAATATTACCCACAACTATAACATTATATCAATTTCACTCCATAATATTCAAAAATAATATCTATAGAAAATTCATATTTATTCAAAAAGTTGGGGTTTTACACCTATTATCTTGGACATGATTATCACTGAAGTGGTTACCATTCTTGGCATGATAATTTCCCCCACGATGGTTATCATTGTTCCGATGGCCGTTGCCACCGGTATGATTATTATCTTGTTGTTGCTCGTTACCTTTTGGTTGTGCTGACTCATTATCGCGCTCCAATAACTGAGCCCTATTCACAACATCTGAATATAAACAAAGTTTGTGATAAATGAGGTATTGACGTATATCGGGTTTCAAACCTCTTAGAAACATTCGTGTCATTCGCTCCTCATTATCGACCAAATGGGATGCAAACTGGGATAACTCCGTAAATTTAGCCTCCTATTGCGACACGGTCATATTTTTTTGCTCCAACTTGATAAACTCCACCTCCTTCATGTGACGAATACTTTCGGGAAAGTACTTGTCGTTGAATAGTTCTTGGAACTTCTCCCAAGACATCTTAAGTGCGTCAGACTGGGTACGTTTTACAGATTTCCACCAGTAATCTGCCTCTTCACGCAACATAAAGTTGGCAAAGGGAACATTTTACTCCTCGGAGCATTCCAAGAAATCAAATATCTTGGTGATATGCTTTAACCACATCTCCGCCTTAAGTGGTTCTGGCTTTCCTAAAAACTCCGGCGGTCCCAGCTCCTTGAACTGCTTAGCGGTGACCATCCGAGAGTTGCTAGTGTTTCCACCTGCATTTTGAACAGGAGTCTCTCTCGCCTGATGTTGCATGAATTGCATAAAGCCTTTGATCATCCCATCGTTCATTATCTGATCGGTGTTATTGTTTACCTGAGGATTATTGTCTTCCTTTTGCACATTATCCTGGGTATTGATCGTTGGTGACTCAACGGTCTCATGTGCTTCATTGCTTATCTCAACATTTTCAAATGTCATTCTCAGACACTGTCACAAAACAAGAGTTAATTAACATATCACATATTATCCCTATACTCTGACCGACCAATTAAATACCAAATAAACTTAGGTAGGTCATACTAGCGAAGGAATTTTCCGTCTCTCCCCGCCTAGTTCTTGTCTCACATCACAGCCAGGGATCATATCTGTGACAACCGTAATTTTGTAATTTAATTTTAATATTTATTGGATTGAATAAATATTTTTTGATGAATTAATTATTAGATTAAATAATTAATTGATGAAGTTGTGATAGATTAATTTAATTATACGTGTTACATTTATTAAATTAATGTGGAGAATTTTTATTATTCGAAGTATTTAATTATGTGAGCTTATTGAATTAAAAGAAATATATTTAATAAGCCTATGTTATTTCAATTAATTAAATTATTAATTAGAGATTTAATAATTTAATATTATTATTAAATGAGAAATTTAATTATGTGACTATGTGAATTAATGAGAATTTACTATATTAAATAAGATATTAGATTTATTTTATAATGGGTGTGACATTATTTAAAACTATATTATAAGGCTATATTAAATTATATGGTTTTAAAACCCATTCTTGTTAAGCCAAACGTGGCCTTAGTGGGAGTTGAGGGCAGCTACCCATTACTGGGTAACTGGCCACAAAGCGTCAGTCGCTTTTATTTATTGAATACGTCTTCCTTCTTCATTAATTTCCTAAGTCTGACATTAAGCAGAGAGGGAAAAGAGAAAGAGAGTTGAGAAATTGTTGAGTAAAGTGTGAGTTCAGTGATTGAAGAGTTTGAGAAGGGTTTCAATTCATCTCCTACTATTTCACTATACGCTTGGGTAATTTTCTTCAACCCAATTTATAATTTACGTCTTTTAAGTTTCATGAATATGGCTTAAGTTTTCTGTGATTCTCTGTAATTGGGAAATTATGGTGTTATGTGAATATATGTAATAATTCGAGTTGTAAGGCATGTTTTATATATGGGCTATATGTATATACACAGCTGTGTATTACACAGTTGGTCTATGGCTACAGATTTTTTGGGCTATAGCGACGGTAAACTGTTGCTATAGCCTAGAATAGCTATGACGACGGATGAAACCGTCGCTATAGCCCAAAAAACCGTCGTCATAGTCTACTGTGTAATACACAGCTGTGTATATACATTTTTCCCTTTATATATATATTGTGCTTCCATATCATTGGTTTCATAAGATTATAACGTATGATTTTGGCTTGTTATTCCAAAAATTTACAGAGTACGTGATATGGCCATATGGCCCTTACGCACAAATTTAATGCGTTGATCATATATTATCACTAAATTTTACACTTATATATGATTATACATGCTAAAACGAAAAAAATGAAACTTGAGTGGTTGGATTTGACCTTATAACGAATCCATAGTAGTAAATTCTATGTTTTTATTCAAAAACCTTCAAAAACATCAAGAACAGTATAACTTACATATCTTAATTATGTAATTATGTGTTTTAATGGGTTTAAATTACTCTATAAATGTTGGGTAATGATTATGTATAAATTCTAGTATTTGGGTATGCTTAAACTAATATGTGGACAAGGAAATTGGAAGTTATGGCCATATTCATGTATAATTTTACGTGTAATTGATTTTTGGCCTAATTTGGCCTTGTTATGTTCGCGAACTGCAGAACTGCAGAAACTGCAGAAAATGAGCCTGGGTAACCCCGCCCCCGGCGGGCGTTACCAAACCAAATTACCACGCCCCGGCGGTAAAAAAAATAATAAAAATAAAAATAAAATAATAATAAATATTTGTTTAAATTATTATTAAAATATTTATAAAATAAATTAAATATTTTAATTGAGATATTTATGGAATAAAATAAATATTTGATGAAAATTATTAAAATATTTATAAAATAAATTAAATATTTTAATTGAGATATTTATGGAATAAAATAAATATTCGATGAAAATTATTATTAAAATATTTATAAAATAAATTAAATATTTTAATTGAGATATTTATGGAATAAAATAAATATTCGATAAAAATTATTATTAAAATATTTTAATTGAGATATTTATTGAATAAAATAAATATTCGATGGAAATTATTATGAAATAATTTATTCGAGTGTAATAATAGTAAGAGAATGAAAATATTCTAATTTAATTAAGTAATTAAATTAGAAGGGTAATGATTTGTTAAATAAAGTGGAGTTTATATTAAATAATTAAGTGAAAATGTTACTAATGAATGTCGTGAATACATATGGTATGTGTGTAGGATTTGCGGTGAACGGAAGTAGTAATCGTTTAGCCTACGCACGAGGCAAGTTTCCTAACCCTACTTTGTCATTATTGTTCAAGTTTATTATTTACCTCGAGTAAATTATCATTACTATTATTCAAGTTCGAATGTTATATTAAAGATTTATTATCTTTTCAAAGCATGATTCAGTTATACAATAATTGTTCTATTGTATACTTCTTGAGATTATTATTCGAATTGAATATCATTATTGTTGAACCTTATTAGACTAGTGAACTTTATTGATTCAACTAGTCCTTAGTTGATGAACGTTCTAAATTTCAGAACCCTTATTGAATTATCCAAACCAAACTTCCTTCGGTACGGATTCGAATGTCAAACTGAGATGAACAACCCTGTAAAGGGATTTACTTATGCGTTAGCGTTAAGATATTGTGCAAAGTATGGTACTAAGGACTAATCCCCCTAAGTACGAGAAGAAAGGTCCATAGTCTTATGACTGTTAAAGGTTTCAAGTATAACCCTTGTTAACCTAGGACATAGTTTAAGGTCTTATGACCCTCAGAATTCTTTTGATTCTTGTTATTCATTCTTGATTCAAAAATTAAACTTTTATTCAGATGTCTTTAATTCATTCGCATGTTATTATACTGTTATTTCATTGTTATACTTGTGGGCAATAGTGCTCATTCTTGCTTTATAATAACATTGCAGTTAAGAACGAAAGAACTGACGAACCTTCCACTAGTAAAGGCAAGGGCAAAGTTAGCAAGTGTTGAAGACTTGTTATTTTAATTGATGAGGTATTTATGTTAGACTTGAGTTAATGATGTTGTTTAAGACTTATTGTTTATATTTCTACATAGATGTTTAAGGTTAGTTCAACCTGGGATTATGTTTATGATTCAGATGTTGTAACCCTATAAGGGGAAGATTTTTATTTCTATCTATTGCATGGTTTGCATTTATTATGGGTAGATAGATAGATGATATTTGTATAGTGAACACCAAATCTCGTGGATTCGAAGTACCAAATTTGGGGGTGTCACATGTTGGTATCAAAGTTGTAGGTTATGAACCTTAGGTGGGGGAACAACCTTAGGTAGTAGCCTTATAGAAAGAAGATAGTGATGGAAAACTCTTATTGAGTTATAAGAAATGAGTTTATGTAATTCATTAAAGATAATAAAAGACGTTATGTGTTTATGTGTTAAAGTATGCGTTAGATGATACGACTTAGTAACTAAAACTTAAAATTTTATTGTCAGGATGTCGAATGTTGGAGAAGCTAGTCAAGCTGGGGAGGAAGAACCCCGAGTACTTATAGTACCTACTGAGGAGGAACCCTGCGTACCTATAGTACCGACAGAGGAGGAGCCCCGAGACATTCATGTCGTTAGGGATCAGCTGGTATAGAGGGAGTCATCTCCATTGATCACCATTGTTGGTCAGGATAATGAGCCCGAGACTGATCCTGAGGAGGATCCTGAGGAGGAATTTGTTGAGGAAGAGGAAGAAGAGGAGTTACCACGGTACACCGTTGATGCTGAGATGTATGACACGTTATAAGACCGTAAAGTTGAGTTACGAGACGAGATCCAGGATTTAACTGAGCGAGCGATTATTCAGCATATTACTCTAGAGGAGAAGGAGAGGGAGATTTCGACTCTTCACTCTTGACTAGCAAATATAGAATGGGATTTGGTCCATGAGAAGGGTCAAACTGAAGATAAGACTGAGGAGATAGAGAAACTGAAGAAGGAACTGAAGGAAACCTCCGAAAGGCTGAACATAGCAGAGGAAGGCTGGGTAAGAGAATCGCATTGAGCTGATCGTGCAGAGGATGATAGTCGTGTAAAGAAAGCTAAGATTGGGGAAACGTACTCTACACTTAACAAGGCAATGAATGAAACCCAAGATCGAGTTTTGAGGTATCCAATCCAGTTCGAAGGACTACCATTGTACATGATGGATCGCAGAACGATGTATCGCATCTTAGAAGAGGAGCATAGCAAGGCTATTCAGCACCTTAATCGGCAGTGATATGATTTGCTTAATTATGTAAAGAACTTAATTAGTTTTTCGATGTAAATTCTGACGTGTTTATGAACGAAAGAATATTTGAATGTTTTAATCCTATGGATTCTTTATTCCAGGATAGTTGATGTAAATAGCAGTTTTGCTATCGTTTAATGTTAAAACTTTTGATTTGAATGAAAATATATCAAGTTGTTTGAAATGATGTGTTAAATGAATATGTTAAATTGTTAAGTAATGCCTTAACTATTTAAAGAAATAAATAAAGTTCTAATAAGCGTTTATTTAACAGAAAAATACCGCCAAGGAGAAGACAACAACGTCACCCGGCTCAGGAAGAGTCAACCAATAATAACAATAATGCCAACGTTAATTCGGTTCAGCAGTTGGTGAACTTACTGACTGGAGCCATGAATAACCAACCTCAAGCTCCACCAAACACAACGTTTAAGGACTTCAAGGCGGTGAGACCGCCAGAGTTCAAAGGTTCCATGAACCCAATCGAGGCTCAAACGTGGGTTATGGAGATGGAGAAGGTGTTTGACGTCGCCAGAGTAAGGGAAGACCAGAAGACCACATATGAAACATTAATGCTGAAGTCTGAAGCCAGCTATTGGTGGCAGGCAAACAAAGTACGAGGAGGAGAAGGTGTAATAACCTGGGAGAGATTTAAGGAGATGTTTTTCGAGATGTATTTTCCGACTAGTTCGCAAAACCAAATGAAAGTTCAGTTTTTGGAGTTGAAACAAGGGAATATGTCCATAGAAGATTATGCGACAAGGTTCAATGAATTGGCTAGGTTCGCCACGTATCAAGTGCATACTGACGTGAGAAAGGCAAGACGTTTCGAGCAGGGACTGAAGCCCTGGTTGTATAGCAAGGTGTCAATGTTCCAATTGAACACCTTTGCTGGAGTGTTAGAGAAGGCCATACTCACTGAAGGTGAAAGCGATGCGGTATCTAAATATAATCAGGATCAGAAGAAGAAAAAGAGTGAAAATGAAGGAATTAACAAGACTGGTGGAAGTAGCACGGGAAGGTAATAATAATCAGAAGAGAAAGTGGTCAGATAACTCGTCAGCTGGAAGTCAATAAGGAGGGCAAAAGAAGAAGATTGAAGCGTGCTCAACCTGCGGAAAAGCTCATTTGGGAGTTTGCATGAAGGAAAAATGAGTATACTGCAATTGTGGTCAGGAAGGCCACATAGCACCTAACTGTTCTAAACCAAAGAAGGGTGTTTGTTTAACTTGTGGCTCAAAGGATCATCTTGCAAGGGATTTTCCTAATAAGGGATTTGGAGGAACAGGATCAGGAGGGAATAGAGGAAACAACGGTGGAAGCACTCTGACTATCACAGGACCAACTGCAACCAACCGACCGACCGCCAGAACATTCAATATGACAGTTCAGGATGCAGTGCAGTCTCGTGATGTGGTGTCAGGTATCATTCCGATCAATAAAGTTAATGCTTATGTATTATTTGATTCGGGTGCTACTTGTTCATTTATATCCGATGACTTTGCTAAGAACTTAGAATTGCCTAAGGATGAGTTAGAATACCCCCATGAATATAGAAATTGCGAATAGAGAAGTGATCCCTATTAAATACGTACACAAGAACTGTATGGTAGATATTAAGGGTAACATTATGAACGTAAATCTTATCCATATTCGACTTGGAGAATTCGATGTTATCTTGCGTATGGACTGGTTATCCAATTATAGGGCTGTAATTGATTGCCAAAAGAAGCGTATTAACCTTATAACTCCATCAAAAGTTGTGTTTTATGGTAGCAAGTCGCCTAGACAATCGAGTTGTCTGACGATGATGCAGGCCAGGAAGTTATTAAAACAAGGCTGTGTAGGATACTTAGCTTACATAGTCGATAGTCGAAAAGAGAATCTGAAGGTAGAAGAAATACCGATTGTGAGGGAATTCGTCGACGTATTTCCAGATGATTTACTAGGACTTCCACCAGATAGAGAGGTAGATTTCGTAATCGATTTGGCGCCCGGAACTGCTCCAATATTGAAGGCACCATACCGAATGGCACCAGTAGAGATGAAGGAATTAATGGTACAACTACAAGAATTGTTGGACAAGAAGTACATTCAACCGAGCGTATCGCTGTGGGGAGCGTCGGTGTTGTTTGTGAAAAAGAAGGATGGATCGATGCGACTCTGCATTGACTACAGAGAACTGAATAAGGTCACGATTAAGAACAGATATCCATTACCGAGGATCGATGACCTGTTTGATCAATTGAAGGGAGCGAGATACTTTTTCAAGATAGACTTGAGAAGCGGTTATCATCAATTGAAGGTAAGGCCGGAGGATGTACCAAAGACTGCGTTCAGAACACGATACGGTCACTACGAATTTTTAGTAATGTCGTTTGGTCTTACAAATGCTCCTGCAACATTTATGGGACTAATGAATGGTGTGTTGAAGTCATTTTTGGACAAGTTCGTAGTGGTATTTATAGATAACATTTTGGTCTATTCGAAAACCAAAGAAGAACACGAAGAGCATTTGAGATTAACGTTGGAAGTATTGAGAAGGGAAAAGTTGTATGCCAAGTTTTTGAAATGCAAATTTTAGATTGAACGAGTGCAATTTCTTGGGCACGTGATCGATAAAAATGGAATTTCGGTAGATCCATCCAAAGTCGAAGCCGTGATTAACTGGGATCAGCCGAGGACGCCGTCAGAAGTACAAAGTTTTCTTGGATTGGCAGGATATTATAGAAGGTTCATACAAGACTTTTCCAAGATCGCAACTCCGTTAACAAATTTAACTCAAAAAGCTGTGAAATTTGTTTGGACGGATAAGTGTGAGGAAAGTTTTCAAGAATTGAAGAAAAGGTTGAGTACGGCCCCTGTGTTATCTCTTCCGGATGATATAGGAAATTTTGTTGTTTATAGTGATGCATCACATAAAGGACTTGGTTGTGTGATGATGCAAAATGGCAAAGTCATTGCGTATGCATCACGACAATTGAAGGATTACGAGAAGGGATATCCGACCCATGACTTGGAGTTAGCTGCAGTTGTTTTTGCTTTGAAAATTTGGAGGCACTATCTCTACGGGGAGAAGTGTGAAATATATACGGACCATAAGAGTCTAAAATATATTTTCACGCAGAAGGACTTGAATATGTGTCAAAGAAGGTGGTTGGAGTTAATTAAGGACTACGACTGTGAGATTTTATACCATCCGGGTAAGAGGAATGTCGTTGCCGATGCCTTAAGTAGAAAGGGTCGGGAGAAGTTGATGATGTTGACTTCTCAGGACGAGCTAATTGCAGAAATGGAGAAACTGGAATTGGAAGTGAAGTATCCTATGGAGATTGATGAGAAAATATTTCAGATGCAATCTGGTATAACCCTAATGGATAAAGTTAAGGAGGCTCAGCTTCAGGACGAAGAATGTAAAAATATGACAAAGAAGATATCTGAAGGAACCGAACCAAGATTTAAGATGGATAAGGAAGGAATACTGAGATTTGATAATAGAATTTGGGTACCGCCAGTTCAAGAGATTAAGGAAGATATTTTAAGTGAGGCTCATAGTTCACGATATTCGATTCACCCTGGTAGTACCAAGATGTACCAAGATCTTAGACAGCATTTCTGGTCGCCGAATTTGAAGCGTGATGTTGCAGAATGTTTTGCCAAGTGTCTGACCTGTCAGAAAGTGAAAGCGGAACATCAGAGACCGAGTGGATTATTACAACCGTTAGAGATCCCAGAGTGGAAATTGGAACTTATTACAATGGACTTCGTGGTTGGCCTTCCGACGACTCAGAAAGGTTATGACGCAGTATGGATTATCGTTGACCGACTGACAAAATCTACACAGTTCCTTATGATCAAAATAAGATTCAACTTAGATCAGTTGGCGAGGCTATACGTAAAAGAGATTGTTTCAAGGCACGGAGTTTCGGTATCAATTATTTCAGATAGGGATCCGCGTTTCACATCAAATTTTTGGAAACGTCTTCAGGAATGCATGGGTACGCAATTGCGAATGAGTACAGCTTACCACCCTCAAACAGACGGAAAGAGTGAGAGAACGATTCAGACATTAGAAGATATGCTAAGAACCTGTGTGATGGACTTTAAAGGAAATTGGGATGATCACCTACTATTAGTAGAGTTCGGTTACAACAACAGTTACCACGCTAGTATTGGAATGTCACCCTATGAACCGTTATACGGCAGAAAGTGCAGAACTCCACTATATTGGGATGAAGTTGGCGAAAAACAACTATTAGGCCCGGAATTGGTACAACAAACAACAGAGATAGTCAAAGTGATTCGAGCAAGATTGACAGCAGATCAAGATAGACAGAAGAAATACGCCGATCCACACCATAAGAATGTTGAGTTCGAACCAGGTAGTTATGTGTTCTTAAAGGTCTCTCCTTGGAAAGGAAAGATCAGATTCGGAAAGAAGGGAAAATTGAGCCCAAGATTCATCGGACCCTTTGAAGTTCTAGAAGGGTCGGAGAAGTTTCTTATGAGGTAGCCTTACCTCCATCTCTAGAGAATGTCCATAATGGTTTCCATGTCTCAGTCCTACGACCCTACAAACCCGATTACAAGCACGTGATTGAATTTGAACCCCTACATTTCGACAAAGACTTATCTTACGAAGAAATTTATGTTCAAATTGTCGACCGGAAAGAACAAGTTCTGAGAAATAAAGTAATACCTTCTGTTAAGGTAATTTGGAGGAACCACATCGCTGAAGAAGCTACGTGGGGACTCGAAGAGAATATGATGAAGAATTATCCTCATTTATTTACTTAGATTGTTATATGCGATTCTGGGGACAGAATCTTTGTAAGGGGGGGGGGGGAGAATGTAACCGGACAAATTTTTGAGTTATGATTCTGGGGACAGAATCCTTTTAAGAGGGGAAAGATGTGACAACCGTGATTTTATAATTTAATTTTAATATTTATTGGATTGAATAAATATGTTTCGATGAATTAATTATTAGATTAAATAATTAATTGATGAAGTTGTGATAGATTAATTTAATTATATGTGTTACATTTATTAAATTAATGTGGAGAATTTTTATTATTCGAAGTATGTGATTATGTGAACTTATTAAATTAAAAGAAATATATTTAATAAGCCTATGTTATTTCAATTAATTAAATTATTAATTAGAGATTTAATAATTTAATATTATTATTAAATGGGAAATTAAATTATGTGACTATGTGAATTAATGAGAATTTACTATATTAAATAAGATATTAGATTTATTTTATAATGGGTGTGACATTATTTAAAACTATATTATAAGGCTTTATTAAATTATATGGTTTTAAAACCCATTCTTGTTAAGCCAAACGTGGCCTTAGTGGGAGTTGAGGGCAGTTACCAATGACTGGGTAACTGGCCACAAAGCGTCAGTCGCTTTTATTTATTGAATATGTCTTCCTTCTTCATTAATTTCCTAAGTCTGACATTAAGCAGAGAGGGAAAAGAGAAAGAGAGTTGAGAAATTATTGAGTAAAGTGTGAGTTGAGTGATTGAAGAGTTTGAGAAGGGTTTCAATTCATCTCCTACTATTTCACTATACGCTTGGATAATTTTCTTCAACCCAATTTATAATTTACGTCTTTTAAGTTTCATGAATATGGCTTAAGTTTTCTGTGATTCTCTGTAATTGGGAAATTATGGTGTTATGTGAATATATGTAATAATTCGATTTGTAAGGCATGTTTTATATATGGGCTATATGTATATACACACCTGTGTATTACACAGTTGGTCTATGGCTACAGATTTTTTGGGCTATAGCGACGGTAAACTGTTGCTATAGCCCAGAATAGCTATGACGACGGATGAAACCGTCGTCATAGTCTACTGTGTAATACACAGATGTGTATATACATTTTTCCCTTTATATATATATATATATATATATATATATATATATATATATATATATATATATTGTGCTTCCATATCATTGGTTTCATAAATTATAACGTATGATTTTGGCTTGTTATTCCAAAAATTTACAGAGTACGTGATATGGCCATATGGCCCATACGCACAAATTTAATGTGTTGATCATATATTATCCCTAAATTTTACACTTATATATGATTATGCATGCTAAAACGAACAAAATAAAACTTGAGTGGTTGGATTTGACCTTAATTATAACGAATCCATAGTAGTAAATTCTATGTTTTTATTCAAAAACCTTCAAGAACATCAAGAACAGTATAACTTACATATTTTAATTCTGTAATTATGTGTTTTAATGGGTTTAAATTACTCTATAAATGTTGGGTAATGATTATGTATAAATTCTAGTATTTGGGTATGCTTAAACTAATATGTGGACAAGGAAATTGGAAGTTATGGCCATATTCATGTATAATTTTACGTGTAATTGATTTTTGGTCTAATTTGGCCTTGTTATGTTCGCGAACTGCAGAACTGCAGAAACTGCAGAAAATGAGCCTGGGTAACCCCGCCCCCGGCGGGCGTTACCAAACCAAATTACCCCACCCCGGCGGTAAAAAAAATAATAAAAATAAAATAATAATAAATATTTATTGAAATTATTATTAAAATATTTATAAAATAAATTAAATATTTTAATTGAGATATTTATGGAATAAAATAAATATTTGATGAAAATTATTAAAATATTTATAAAATAAATTAAATATTTTAATTGAGATATTTATGGAATAAAATAAATATTCGATAAAAATTATTATTAAAATATTTTAATTGAGATATTTATTGAATAAAATAAATATTCGATGAAAATTATTATGAAATAATTTATTCGAGTGTAATAATAGCAAGAGAATGAAAATATTCTAATTTAATTAAGTAATTAAATAAGAAGGGTAATGATTTGTTAAATAAAGTGGAGTTTATATTAAATAATTAAGTGAAAATGTAACTAATGAATGTCGTGAATACATATGGTATGTGTGTAGGATTTGTGGTGAACGGAAGTAGTAATCGTTTAGCCTATGAATGAGGCAAGTTTCCTAACCCTACTTGTCATTATTGTTCAAGTTTATTATTTACCTCGAGTAAATTATCATTACTATTATTCAAGTTCGAATGTTATATTAAAGATTTATTATCTTTTCAAAACATGATTCAGTTATACAATAATTATTCTATTGTATACTTCTTGAGATTATTATTCGAATTGAATATCATTATTGTTGAACCTTATTAGACCAGTGAACTTTATTGATTCAACTAGTCCTTAGTTGATGAACGTTCTAAATTTCAGAACCCTTATTGAATTATCCAAATCAAACTTCCTTTGATGCGGATTCGAATGTCAAACTGAGATGAACAACCCTGTAAAGGGATTTACTTATGCGTTAGCGTTAAGATATTGTGCACAATATGGTACTAAGGGCTGATCCCCCTAAGTACGAGAAGAAAGGTCCATAGTCTTATAACTGTTAAAGGTTTCAAGTATAACCCTTGTTAACCTAGGACATAGTTCAAGGTCTTATGACCCTCAGAATTCTTTTGATTCTTGTTATTCATTCTTGATTCAAAAGTTGAACTTTTATTCAGATGTCTTTAATTCACTCGCATGTTATTATACTGTTATTTCATTGTTATACTTGTGGGCAATAGTGCTCATTCTTGCTTTATAATAACATTGCAGTTAAGAACGAAAAAACTGACGAACCTTCCACTAGTATAGGCAAGGGCAAAGTTAGCATGTGTTGAAGACTTGTTATTTTAATTGATGATGTATTTATGTTAGACTTGATTTAATGATGTTGTTTAAGACTTATTGTTTATATTTCTGCACAGATGTTTAAGGTTAGTTCAACCTGGGATTATGTTTATGATTCAGATGTTGTAACCCTATAAGGGGAAGATTTTTATTTCTATCTATTGAATGGTTTGCATTTATTATGGGTAGATAGATAGATGATATTTGTACAGTGAACACCAAATCCCGTGGATTCGAAGTACCGGATTTGGGGGTGTCACAATATCCCTAAGCTTTGATACCAATTGTGACGCCCCCAAAATAGGTATACATCACCCATCTTGAGTCGCCAAATACATGGTACATAAATCAAATACAAACTTAATTATACAACTGTCGGGTAATATACGACAAAATATAGCTGAGAGTTTAAACAAGAATATTGCCTTCTAGACAATATCCACACTCAATGGAGTCCTCATACATTTATTGTCACACTATTTAACAGAATAATGAGTGTAAGACCCCAACTTTTATGAATAAAGAATAATTTTCTCGAAATATATTTTTGAATATTATGGTGTGGATTTGATATAATGTTATAGTTGTGAGTAATATTTACAAATTTTGCAAAGTAAGTAAGTAGTTATATAATATTCGATTGGTTGGAGAATATTTGTTTTAACAGGGAATATTCGTACGATGGCACAATCATTGGTGGATCCCACAACGGAAGTATTCTCGTAGTTAGAAAACGTTATAAAAATAACGGCGAAAGTGTTACCGTTAAAATTGTTGAACTATCTGATAGTAAAAGTACAGTAATACGCATGGTTGCATAATAGCACACGATATTAATTATTGATGCTTACGTGAGAAGTTACTTAGTTATATTTAATTATTGCTACAGTAATTGCTGCATCATATCTCTCATATGATTGATTCAATTATTATCACAGTATCATCTGCATAATATTTTATATATTATTAAATCAATAATTGAGACGACAAATTTATTCATATTGTTATTTACAATATTGACAATGTCTAGAAGTTCTGTCAAGGACAGGTTTGGTCACCTAATTGCGCGCCAATAAGGAGAGATCCTTATCGGAAAGCCCCCTCTTTCCTGGGAACGACGTGATTGTTAAATATTGTGAGTTATAATATTAATGATGAATAAGTTCGTATTGATTAAAGATGAAATTGATATTTTCATTGTGTTGGGATTATTAATGTTAGTGCAAATCGACATTTATTTTGATAATAATTAATGTCTGGAGGTTATATTGACCAATCGGGTAATTCACCGGATAAATGAGCAATTAATTGCTATTAATTCGCATGCTTATAACTATGTGTTCACATGTGTGTACAATTAATTCACATTATTTACTATTAGGGAAGTTGGTGCACGGTTGATAATACTTGCATGACTAAATTAAAAATGGAGGTATAGATGAAGGTACTATATTGTAATTAGTTTTTTCACATGATTATACTATTAAGTCTCATGAATGAACTATTAATTCACATTATTTACTATTAAGGGAGGTGGTGCAAGTTTGATAATACTCGCGGGACTAAATTAAAAATAAAGAAAAAGAGGAAGGTATTATACTGTAATATTTCGAGTCCCAAAATGTGCAATTATCGAAACTATATTTTTCTATAAATAGAAGCTCATTCTTCTTTCATTCTCACCAATTCACTAAGTCTCACAAGAGCAATTATTATAGAGAGAAATTATAGAGAGAAAGAAGAAGAGAAGTCTGCTACCTCACTATTCCAGTATCCAGTTTCTTGTAAGGTAAGGGGTATTATTTCTTTCGTATTCATGACGAGAGTTATTTTCTTTCAATACTCGTAAGGGTTGTTATTCCATTCTTTATTGTTCTGTTAGAATAACTTGTCTGTGCGGTCTATCGCATGCCTGGTGAATTCTTCTGTTATTCCATTCTTTATTATTCTGTTGGAATAACCTGTTTGTGCGGTCTATCGCATGCCTGGTGAATTCTTTTGTTATTCCATTCTTTATTATTCTATTAGAATAACCTGTCTACGTGGGCTACCGCATGCATGGTGAATTCTTCTGTTATTCCATTCTTTATTATTCTGTTAGAATAACCTGTCTATGTGGACTACATCATACATGGTGAATGATTATTCGTATTCATTCCTTATGAAATTATGAAAATGATCTGTCTACGTGGATTATCGCATGGCGGGCAAAAATCAATTTGCAGTTTCATATATTCTATTATACTCAGTTGGTTAAAGTTTTGGCTTCTATACTCCATAAAATTAGTAGAATATCTTGGATATTTGCGCTTCATCCAGTATCTTTTCATGAAAATATTCTTCTGAGCATTCTTGAATTTTACTCCACAAAACAGTATCATCTTGACAATTTGGACGTTATTGATTTCTGGATAAATTAAATTATAAATTTTTAAAAATTTATCCTTGAACTTGTTTTATTGAATTCTTATATCATTGTGGCATGTCGTACATAAATGGACTTGGTATGATTATAACCTGGGATTATTCGGTATAATCATGACCGTAATGTTACAAATGATGTGGTAAAAGTCCTCATTGGCCGTAGTGCATTGATGGACAGTTGTTGGCATGATCATGACCATTGATGAATACACGAATATCCTTGGCCCGTAGTGCATGGATAATTTGTGGTCGTGATACTAATGAATATACTTGGTCGTAGTGCATGTGTGACACCCCCCAAATCTGGGTACTTCAATTCCACGGGATTTGGTGTTCACTATACAAATATCATCTATATATCTACCCATAATAAATGCAAGCCATACAATAGATAGAATAAAAATCTTCCCCTTAAGGGTTACAACATCTGAATCATAATAATACAATCCCAGATTAAACTAACCTTAAACATCTGTGCGGAATCATAAACAAATAAGTCTTAAACAACATCATTAACTCAAGTCTTAAGCATAAATACATCATCTACTACAATAACAAGTCTTCATCACTCGCTAACTTTGCCCTTGCCTTTACTAGTGGAAGGTTCATCAGTTCTTTCATTCTTAACTGCAATGTTATTATTAAGCAAGAGTGAGCACTATTGCCCGCAAGTATAATAATGAAATAACAGTATAATAACATGCGAGTAAATCAAAGACATCTGAATAAAAGATCAACTTTTGAATCAAGAATGAATAACAAGATCAAAAGAATTCTGAGGGTCATAAGACCTTGAACTATGTCCTAGGTTATCAAGGGTTATACTTGAAACCTTTAACAGTCATAAGGCTATGGACCTTTCTACTCGTACTTAGGGGGATCAGCCCTTAGTACCATACTGTGCACAATATCTTAACGCTAACGCATAAGTAAATCCCTTTGCAGGGTTGTTCATCTCAGTTTGACATTCGAGTCCGCACCAAAGGAAGTTTGGTTTGGATAATTCAATAAGGGTTCTAAAATTTAGAACGTTCATCAACTAAGGACTAGTTGAATCAATAAAGTTCACTAGTCTAATAAGGTTCAACAATAATGATATTCAATTAGAATAATAATCTCAAGAAGTATACAATAAAACAATTATTGTATAACTGAATCATGCTTTGAAAAGATAATAAATCTTTAATATAACATTTGAACTTGAATAATAGTAATGATAATTTACTCGGGGCAAATAATAAACTTGAACAATAATGACAAGTAGGGTTAGGAAACTTATCTCGTGCGTAGATTATACTTTAACTAAGCACGTTCTTTGAATTTAATCCTACATACCATTCACATTCACAATACTAGTTAATTATAACTTAACTAATCATCATAAACTCATTCTCTTTGTCTACTTTGATTATGACTATACTTAGTCAAATTACCACTTTGTCACATAATTTACACATCATGAATAACAAGCTAATTATGTAAATCCATAATTCAATCCACATGTAATTATGTTATTTATATGTTAAGTATCTATTTTAACATCTCATTATACTTATAACATAATTTTATATTCATTACATTAATTTACTAACACATTGTTAGACTTAAACATTTTAAAATTATATTTCTGAACTTTCTGGAGACTGGCGCTGCGGCGCCACTGTTACACTTGATCTTCGCGCTGCGGCGCCGTGGCGCTGCAGCCGGACACATGGCGTCGCTGTGCCGTGGCGTTGCGACTGGAAATTTGGCACTGCGGCGCGGCGGCGCTGTGGCGCTGCGGCGCAGGACATAAGGCTTGAGACTGGTGCCGCGGCTCGGCGAACCAGAAACTGTTCTATAATTCGCGAAAATTGCAGAACACAGCCAAAAACTCAAATTAAATTATCACTGCACGAATTTAACCTTACCCACATGTTAGAATTTGTATATAATCATTATTCAACATTTATAAAGTGATTTTAACCCCTTAAAAAACACATAATCACAGAGTTTAAGCATGCAATTTCACTGACTTTGATGTTTTTGAAGGTTTTGAAAAATAAAACATGAAAATTGTCACTACGAATTCGTTATAACACCGAATCCGTTTATTTAAACTTTGGTCTCTTCGTATCAACATGCATAATAATATAAGGGTGTAAAATTTAGGGATAATATACGATCAACACATGAAATATCACGTATAAGGCCATATGGCCAAAACCCAAACTCTATAATTTTGAAAAACATATACGACATGTATTTTAATGAAACAGATGATATGGTTTGCAATATATATATATAATTAAATACGATTTGATAACATCTTAACCTATATATGCACATAAGCCTTACAATTTCCCATCATAGAGACTTTACAGAACACTGTGAAAGCCATTTTTATCAAAACTTGAATACGTGAAATATAGAATTTGGGAGGGAGAGATTACCATGAGAATAAAGTATATATTTGTAGGGGATGAATTCTTTCTCAACTCTTCTTCAAACACACACTCACAATCTCTTAAACAGATATAAATTTCTCTCTGAATTCCTCAAATACTTTCTGACTATATTTTAGACTTAGAAAAAGAAATAATAAAGAAGACGTATGATATATTAAGAGAACTGACGCACTGAGTGGTCAGTTAACCCAATAATGGGTAACTGCTCCAACTCCCCATAGGGCCTTGTTTGACTAGCAAAATAGATTTAACAACCATTTAATTTACTAAAACTTTATCATATAGTTTAATTAATGTCACACTCTTCATAAAATCAATCAATATCTTAGTTAATTTATTTTAAATAAAATATAATAATTTCTCATAAATTCACATAGTCACATAAATAATTTTCTCATTAATAAATAATGTCAAATTATTAACTCTCTAACTAATAATTAAATTAATTAAATAACATTATGCTTAATTAAATATTTCATTTAATTTAATAAGCTCGCATAATTACATATTTGAATAATAATTATTTTTTACATTAATTTAATAAATGTAACACATAATTAAATTAATCTACCACAATTGCATCAATTAATTATTTAATCTAATAATTACATCATCGAAAAATATTTATTTAATTCAACAAATATTAAAATTAATTTACAAAATCTCGTTTGTCACATCTTTTCCCCCTTAAAAGGATTCGGTCCCCAGAATCACGACTCAATAAATTCGACCCGTTACATTCTCCCCCTTACAAAGAATTTGTCCCCAGAATCGCTTACACATAATTAAGTAAATAAATGAGGGTAATTCTTCATTATATTCTATTCGAGTTCCCACGTAGCTTCTTCAGCGTTGTGGTTCCTCCAAATTACCTTAACAGAAGGTATAACCTTATTTCTGAGAACTTGTTCTTTTCGGTCGACAATTTGGACATGAATTTCTTCGTAAGATAAGTATTTCTCAAAATGCAGGGGTTCGTATTCAATTACATGCTTGTAATCGGCTTTGTAAGGTCGTAACACAGAAACATGGAAGATGTTGTAGACATTCTCGAGTGCTGGAGGTAAAGCTACCTCGTACGCTACTTCTCCGATTCTTCTCAGTACTTCAAATGGTCCAATGAATCTTGGACTCAATTTTCCTTTCTTTCCGAACCTGATCTTTCCCTTCCAGGGAGAGACCTTCAAGAAAACATAACTACCTGATTCAAACTCGATATTTTTACGATGTGGATCAGCGTATTTCTTCTATCGATCTTGACCTGCTACCAGTCGTGCTCAGATCACTTTGACTATTTTTGCGGTCTGTTGTACCAATTCTGACCCTAGCAATTGTCTTTTGGCAACTTCATCCCAGTAAGCAAAGTTCTGCACTTTCTACCGTATAACGCTTCGTAAGGCGGCATGCCAATACTAGCGTGGTAATTGTTGTTGTAGCCGAACTCTACTAACGGTATGTGATCATCCCAATTTCCTTTGAAGTCCATCACACAGGCTCTTAGCATATCTTCTAACGTTTGAACTGTTCGCTCTGTCCGTCTGTTTGAGGGTGATAAGCTGTACTCATTCACAATTGTGTACCTATGCATTCCTGAAGACGTTTCCAGAAATTTGATGTAAAGCGCGGATCTCTATCAGAAACAATTGACACTGGCACTCCGTGCCTTGAAAGAATCTCTTTCACATATAACCTTGCCAACTGATCTAAGTTGAATCTGATTTTGATCGGAAGGAAGTGTGCAGATTTTGTCAGTCGGTCAACGATAACCCATACTGCGTCGTAGCCATTCTGAGTCATCCAAAAGCCAACCACGAAATCCATTGTAATATGTTCCCATTTCCATTCTAGGATCTCTAACGGTTGTAGTAATCCACTTGGTCTTTGATGTTCCGCTTTCACTTTCTGACATGTCAGACACTTGGCAACACATTCTGCAACATCACGTTTCAAATTCGGCCACCAGAAATGTTGTCGAAGATCTTGATACATCTTGGAACTACCAGGGTGAATCGAATATTGTGAACTATGAGCCTCGCTCAAAATTTCTTCCTTAATCTCTTGTACTGGTGGAACCCAAATTCTAATTTCAAATTTCAGTAATCCTTCCTTATCCATCTTAAATCTCGGTTCGGTTCCTTTAGATATCTTCTTTGTCACCTTTTTACATTCTTCGTCCTGAAGCTGAGCCTCCTTAACTTAATCCAGTAGGGTTGTACCAGATTGCATCTGAAATATTTTCTCATCAATCTCCATAGGATACTTCACTTCCAACTCTAGTTTCTCCATTTCTGTAATTAGCTCCTCCTGAGCAGTAAACATCATCAATTTCTCACGACCCTTTCTACTTAAGGCATCGACAACCACATTTGCTTTACCCGGATGGTATAAAATCTCACAGTCGTAATCTCTAATTAATTCCAACCATCTTCTTTGACGCATATTCAAATCCCTCCGTGTAAAAATATATTTCAGACTCTTGTGGTCCGTATATATTTCACACTTCTCCCCGTATAGATAGTGCCTCCAAATTTTCAAAGCAAAAACAACTACAGCTAACTCCAAGTCGTGGGTCGGATATCCCTTCTCGTAATCTTTCAATTATCGTGATGCATACGCAATGACTTTGCCGTTTTGCATCAGCACACAGCCAAGTCCTTTATGTGACGCATCACTATAGATAAAAAAAATTCTTGTATCATCTGAAAGAGATAACACAGGGGCCGTACTCAACCTCTTCTTCAATTCTTGAAAACTTTCCTCACACTTATCCGTCCAAACAAATTTCACAGCTTTTCGAGTTAAATTCGTTAACGGAGTTGCGATCTTGGAAAAGTCTTGTATGAATCTTCTATAATATCCTGCTAATCCAAGAAAACTTCTTACTTCTGACGGCGTTCTCGGCTGATCCCAGTTAATCATGGCTTCGACTTTAGATGGATCTACCGAAATTCCATTTTTATCGATTATATGACCAAGAAATTATACTCGCTCGATCCAGAATTCACATTTCAAAAATTTAGCGTACAACTTCTCCCTTCTCAATACTTCCAATGTTAACCTCAAATGTTCTTCATGTTCTTCTTTGGTTTTGGAATATACCAAAATATCGTCTATAAAAACCACCATGAATTTGTCCAAAAACGGCTTGAACACACCATTCATTAGTCCTATAAATGCTACAGGAGCATTCGTTAGACCAAACAACATTACTAAAAATTCGTAGTGACCGTATCGCATTCTGAACGCTGTCTTCGATACATCCTCTGGCCTCATCTTCAGTTGATGATAACCGCTTCTCAAGTCTATCTTTGAAAAGTATCTCGTTCCCTTCAATTGATCAAACAGGTCTTCGATCCTCGGTAATGGATATCTGTTCTTAATCTTGACCTTGTTCAGTTCTCTGTAGTCAATGCAGAGCCGCATCGATCCATCCTTCTTTTTCACAAATAACATCAGCACTCCCCACGGTGATACGCTTGGTTGAATGTACTTCTTGTCCAGTAATTCTTGTAATTGTACCATTAATTCTTTTATCTCTACTGGTGCCATTCGGTATGGTGCCTTCGATATTGGAGCAGTTTCGGGCTCCAAATCGATCACAAAATCTACTTCTCTATCTGGTGGAAGTCTTGACAAATCGTCTGGAAATACATCGACGAAGTCCCTCACAATCGGTATTTCTTCTACCTTCGGATTCTCTTTTCGACTGTCGACTATGTAAGTTAAGTATCCTACACAGTCTTGTCTCAACAACTTATTGGCCTGCATCATCGTTAGACAACTCGCTTGTCTAGGTGACTTGCTACCATAAAATATAACCTTTGACGGAGTCATAAGGTTAATACGCTTCTTTTGGCAATCAATTACAGTATCGTAATTGAATAACCAATCCATTCCCAATATAACGTCAAATTCCCCAAGTCGAATAGGGATAAGATCTACGTTCATGATATTACCCTTAATATCCACTCTACAGTTCTTATGTACATATTTAACATGGATTATTTCTCTATTCGTAATTTCTATGTTCATGGGGTAATCCAATTCATTTTTAGGCAAATCTAAATTCTTGGAAAAATCATCGGATATAAAGGAACAAGTAGCACCCGAATCAAATAAAATATAAGCATTAATTTTATTGATCGGAATGATACCTGACACCACATCACGGGATTGAACTGCATCTTGTACCGTCATGTTGAATGTTCGGGCGGTTGGTCGGTTTGTTACGGTAGGTCCGGTGATGGTTAAGGCATTTCCACTGTTATTTCCCTGGTTTCCTCATGATCCTGACCCTCCCGATCCCTTCTTGGGACAGTCTCTTGCCAGATGTGTGACAACCCGAGAATTTAGGCAATTTATGAAAATCATAAATGATTGATTTAAGATCAAATAATAGACCTAGACAGAAAATAAGTGTATGGAATTGGCAGTTATGTAATGAAATTCTAAGAATTTCAAAAGTTTTGGACAAGACTTGAATTATGTGATAGACTGTAAGTGATAGTCTAGTAATGAGGTATAAGATTACGTTAGATTTAAAATTCTTTTGAAGAATTATCAAGGATAAGTATCGAAGTGAATACTAGTCGGTATATTTGGTTACATATGTGAACCATAATGATTTAAGATCAAGGATTGATCAGATAAGTTATAACTTTAACAAAACCCTAAAGTTATGTTAATCATACGTTTATTAAGTTAGAAAAATCTAACGAATTGTTAGAAAACCCTAACAATGGATGAAAAACCATAGAAATCGGTTCTGAAACCCTAGTTTCTGTTTCGGGAATCCGAAACCCTAAATTCATGATATGAATATGGTGATTAAGTTAGGAAACTCTAACGATATGTTCAGAAAGTCTAATTTCAGTTTTGAAAATTTAAACCCTAATTTGGGAATCCTAATGTGGAGTATTAAACCCTAAGGGTTAAAAAGTTATGTGTAAGGAATATGAATATTAGGTGATGGTTTATATTTGTTTATTATATATAAACAAACAAAAGAAACTAGTGTAACCCTAATTATATATTAGGAATGAAGGACTTAATAACTTAAGGGTTATGAGAAAAGAGAATTTGTGGTATTTAGAATACTTACTAATTCTAGGAGATTTATTTTATATATCTCAAATGAATAATTTTATAACCTAATTATAGCAAGTCTAATTGGGTTAAGGAAATTGATGTGCATGATCAAGGATTGGTGTTATAATTGAGAAGTGAAAACCCTAAGTAAATAATTTGGGTTGAATAAGAATTAAAGAAATTGGACTATGTACATTTTATAGCTCAAGTATTGGTGAATGAAATTGATTAGAGGATCAAGCAAAACATTAAAGGAATGACTCAATTTTTAGCCCAAGTGGGAGAGGAATTTTTGGACATTTGTTAACTCAAATAAGAGGTAAAATGGGAAGCAAATTTGGAGCTTTGTTAAGGCATATGGCTGGCCACATGTTAGCTAGGAGAAAGGGGGAATGAATGTGCATTTAATGACTCACTTTAGTTGGTGGCTAACCCTAAGCCTAACCTAGCTTTAGCCTAGAATTGTGTCACTTGTTTATTTAGCCAACATATTAACATTACTTGTAAGGAAAGCTTGGCAATTAATAAGCAAGAAAGAGGGAATTGATGAATTAAAAGGCCATATGGCCGGATCTTATGAGAGAAAGGAGAGGGAGTGTGGTCATTTGATAAAAAAAAAAAAACTACACCAAAGTCTAGTTTATTTTCTTTCATCTCTTTATCTTTCCTAGATTGCTAAGAACTTAAGAGAGAGAGAGAGAGAGGGGTAGCTCTTGAGGAAGAAGGGAGAAGAGAGAGAGGCCATCCATGGAAGAAGCTAAGAAGAAGGAAGAAGAAAGAAATCAAGCTAAAGGTATAACAAAAATTTCTTCTTATGTAAGCTAAGTTTCCTTGGTAGTTTGATTAGATTTTTGTCAACTTGAAGTTTATGACCTTGAGGTTATAACCCTAGATCTTGGTGTTTAAAGGTGTTCTATGTTTAGATCCAACTCTTTTATGGATCAAAAGTTGGTTTTAAATTAAGAAATATAAGTTGTGTTTTTCAAAGGTAAGAAAAACCTAATTTTTCTAGCTTTGGTGGTGTTTATTTGTGTTTGGTGGTTATTTGAGGTATTGGATCATGGATCATGATATATCCATGAATATATTTGATATTAGTTTGTGTCATGATGAGTGATGAGGATTTATGTTGAGTATATCATAAGGATATAAAAGTTTTCATACAAAACATAAAAGGTTGAAAATCAGATTTTTGAGAAAACCAAGTGTGATATGGAAATGACCTTATCTCTCATTCTACTTTAAATTTTCGAGTATGGTCAGTTTGTGGTGCTAGATATATGTGTTAAGAGTAAAATCCCTTTGGAATCATGCAAATAGGTTGAAAAATGAGCAAGTTATGGGATTTCTCCCAAACTACACAAAACTAAGAAAAACTGTTAAAAGGACAGTTTTGGAACAGTCACTTCCGGGCTAAATTCCGGGGGCTTAACATGTCCAAATATGGATTGTGATAGATGAAAACTGTAGTTCGGAAAGATACGAACCCAACAAAATTGACGATCATTAATCGGAGTTACAGAACTCGTTTAATATAAGTTTTAGCAAAGGACTCCGAAACTGCAAAATGACAAAAACAATCTGCCAAATATTTTGTGAGGGCTGTTTTGTCAACTTTTCTTGTGAGAAAAATTCCAGGCTTTTGGAAAATGAAAATATATGGTAATATGTAGCTCGTGTCCAAAAATGAACTGATTCCGAGTTAAAACGACCAAGTTATGACCGTTACAATTTTTGTGATTTTCCGACGGAAATCGCTATAAACGGAGTTCTACAACTCCGATTGCCACGAAATTTAAAATGGAACATCACGTTAACATATATAAGGTTATGCCAAAAGATGGGCATTACTGGAGTTAAGCACGAGGTAACTAATTTCTTAAGTTACGCACTAGAAATTAAAATTTTAAAAATACCAAAGGATGTTGGAAAATTATGGAAAAATAATCTTTATGCATGAAATACATGTATATGTGTTTGACCAAAGGATAAAAAAATAATAAGTTGATTTGGAATTTTCGTGAAGAAGAATAGTGAATCCGGTTTGCTGGATTGAGGTTTAAATTGATGGATTTGGAATTCAAGTTGCTGAATTATAAATTTGGTTGTTAGATATAGAATCCAGGGTGCTGGATTAGTGTTTGCCTTATTGCATGTTAATGAATAACTTATAAAATAAAGAGCGAGTGTTAAATCATATGGAATATGATATAATGATCGAAGTATTATCAAACGGTGATATTAATATTGATGTGTTAAGATTGTTATCTAATATTTGATTAGGTATTAGATAGTATTATGGAATCAAGTATGTTATACTGATTAAAAGATCAATCTTATAACTGATAGGTCTTTCGTGAGAGATTTAATTAAATTGCGTTGCGGTAATCAACGGTTCAGGCAAGTTTTCTTACACTTAACTCTAATAAGAGTAGTTTATTCAAGCTTATGGTTAATCATTGCTGATTGCCACGAAAATTGTATTCTGTACATCTTGCATGTATAAGTCAGGTATGAAAGGCTGATCACCTTCATTACCAGTTGGTTCAGAAATGTTTGTTCATGTATAATACTTGTTCAGTCAAAAATTTGTTCATGCTAATTCTCAATTATATTGATGAATTATAGCAAGCCCTTTATTCATACTCTTCAATCATGATATATCGTTAAATTGTTGTATATAAACTTGCTGGGCAACTTTCATGCTCACCCTTGCTATATCATGATAAAACATTGCAGATAAAATGAATGCGTTCGGATACAAGAAACGATTAAAGTCAAGCTCAGCTTGGGATATAAAGTGCAGTTAGTTGTAATAGTGTATTGTGATAAATATTATTGTGTAATAGATAGTTTATAAATTGTGTATAAGTTAAGGTTACTCGACCTTGGGTAATAGTGTGTAATGTATTGTATAAACAACTTATGTTTATATCTTCCGGAAATCAGTTATAGAAATATTAGTGAACCGGATCCGCGGCGATTCGGGGCCCGGATTCGGGGCTGCTACAAGATGGTCCTTCGAACCACAAGTAAAACAAACACCCTTCTTTGGGTTTGAACAGTTTGGTGTTATGTGACCTTCCTGACCACAATTGTAGCACACACTTTTTCCTTTTATACAAACTCCCAGATGGGCTTTCCCGCAAGTCGGGCATGCTTCGATTCTTTTCTTCTGATTACCTTGCTGATTCCCCGATGATGAGCTATCGTTCCACCTTTTCTTCTGATTGAAATTTCCACCTCCTGTGCCACATCCACTGGCCTTGTTATTAATTTCACCTTCACTCTTCTTCTTCTTCTGACCTTGATTGTACTTAGTCACCGTATCGCTTCTTCCTTCAGCGAGGATGGCCTTTTCCAGTAATCTAGCAAATGTGTTTATTTGAAACATTGATACTTTACTGTATACCCAAGGCTTTAGTCCTTGTTCGAATCTTCTGGCCTTTCTTTCGTCAGTGTGTACTTGGTACGGGGCGAACCTTGTCAACTCGTTAAATTTAGCCGTGTAGTCAGGAACGCTCATGTTTCCCTGCTTCAGTTACAGAAATTGAACTTTCATCTGATTCTGCGAACTAGTTGGGAAATACATTTCGAAAAACATTTCTTTAAATCTCTCCCACGTAATTACACCTTCACCTCCTCGTACTTTGTTTGCTTGCCACCAGTAGCTAGCCTCTGACTTCAGCATAAACGTTGCAAAAGCGATCTTCTGGTCTTCTCTAACCCTATCAACGTCAAAAACGTTCTCCATCTCCATAACCCACGTTTGAGCCTCGACTGGATTCATGGAACCTTTGAACTCTTGCGGTCCCACCGCCTTGAAATCTTTAAACATTGTGTTTGGTGGAGTTTGAGGTTGATTGTTCATTGCTCCAGTCAGTAAGTTAACTAACTGTTGAATGGGATTTGCGTTGGCATTATTGTTATTATTGGTAGACTCTTCCTGAGCCGGTTGACGTTGTTGTCTTCTCCTTGGTGGCATATTTCTGTTAAATAAACGCTTTATTAGAACTTTATTTATTTCTCTAAATAGTTAAGGCATTACTCAACAATTTAACATATCACTTAACACATCATCTCAAACAACTTGATATATTTGCATTCAAATCAAAGTTTTAACATTAAACGATAGCATAACTGTTATTTACATCAACTATCCTGGAATAAAGAATCCATAGGATTTAAAACATTCAAATATTCTTTCATTCATAAACACGTCAGAATTTACATCTAAAAACTAATTAAGTTCTTCACATAATTAAATAAATCATATCACTGTCGGTCAAGGTACTGATTAGCCTTGATACGCTCCTCTTCTAAGATGTGATGCATCGTCCTGCGATCCATCATGTACAATGGTAGTCCTTCGAACTGGATTGGGTACCTCAAAACTCGATCTTGGGTCTCATTCATTACCTTGTTAAGTATAGAGTACGTTTCCCCAATCTTCGCTTTCTTTGCACGACTATCATCCTTTGCACGATCAGCTCGACGCGATTCTCTTACCCAGCCTTCCTCTGCTATGTTCAGCCTTTCGGAGGTTTCCTTCAGTTCCTTCTTCAGCTTCTCTATCTCCTCGGTCTTATCTTCAGTTTGACCCTTCTCATGGACCAAATCCCATTCTACATTTCCCAGTCGTGAGTGAAGAGTCGAAATCTCCCTCTCCTTCTCCTCTAGAGTAATCTGCTGAATAATAGCTGCTCAATCAGATCTTGCACCTCATCTCATAACTCCACGTTACAGTCGTATAATGTGTCATACATCTCAGCATCAACGGTGTACCGTGGTAACTCCTCTTCTTCCTCTTCCTCTTTCTCAACAAATACCTCCTTGGGATCTTCCTCAGGATCAGTCTCAGGTTCATGCTCCTGACCAACAACGGTGATCAATGGAGATGATTCCTTCTGCACCAGCTGTTCCCTAACGACATGAATGTCTCTGGGCTCCTCCTCTGTCAGTACTATAGGTACACGGGGTTCCTCCTCAGTAGGTACTATAAGTACTCAGGGTTCTTCCTCCCCAGCTTGACTAGCTTCCCCAACATTCGACATCCTGACAACAAAATTTTAAGTTTTAGTTACTAAGTCGTATCATCTAACGCATACTTTAACACATAAACACATAAGGTTTTTTATTATCTTCATTGAATTACACAAATTCGTTTCTTATAACTCGATAAGAGTTTTCCATCACTATCTTCTTTCTATAAGGCTACTACCTAAGATTGTTCCCCCACCTAAGGTTCATAACCTATAGCTCTGATACCAACTTGTGACACCCCCAAATCCGGGTACTTCAATTCCACGGGATTTGGTGTTCACTGTACAAATATCATCTATCAATCTACCTATAATAAATACAAGCCATGCAATAGATAGAATAAAAATCTTCCCCTTAAGGGTTACAACATCTGAATAATAATAATAATACAATCCCAGGTTAAACTAACCTTAAACATCTGTGCGAAATCATAAACAAATAAGTCTTAAACAACATCATTAAATCAAGTCTTAAGCATAAATACATCATCTACAACAATAACAAGTCTTCATCACTTGCTAACTTTGCCCTTGCCTTTACTAGTGGAAGGTTCATCAGTTCTTTCGTTCTTAACTGCAATGTTATTATTAAGCAAGAGTGAGCACTATTTCCCGCAAGTATAATAATGAAATAACAGTATAATAACGTGTGAGTAAATCAAAGACATCTGAATAAAAGCTCAACTTTTGAATCAAGAATGAATAACAAGAATCAAAAGAATTTTGAGGGTCATAAGACCTTGAACTATGTCCTAGGTTATCAAGAGTTATACTTGAAACCTTTAACAGTCATAAGACTATGGACCTTTTTACTCGCACTTAGGGGGATCAGCTCTTAGTACCATACTGTGCACAATATCTTAACGCTAACGCATAAGTAAATCCCTTTGCAGGGTTGTTCATCTCAGTTTGACATTCGAGTCCGCACCAAAGGAAGTTTGGTTTGGATAATTCAATAAGAGTTCTAAAATTTAGAACGTTCATCAACTAAGGACTAGTTGAATCAATAAAGTTCACTAGTCTAATAAGGTTCAACAATAATGATATTCAATTCGAATAATAATCTCAAGAAGTATACAATAGAACAATTATTGTATAACTGAATCATGCTTTGAAAAGATAATAAATCTTTAATATAACATTTGAACTTGAATAATAGTAATGATAATTTACTAGGGGTAAATAATAAACTTGAACAATAATGACAAGTAGGGTTAGGAAACTTGCCTCGTGCGTAGATTACACTTTAACTAAGCACGTTCTTTGAATTTAATCCTACATACCATTCACATTCACAATACCAGTTAATTATAACTTAACTAATCATCATAAACTCATTCTCTTTGTCTACTTTGATTATGACTATACTTAGTCAAATTACCACTTTGTCACATAATTTACAAATCATGAATAACAAGCTAATTATGTAAATCCATAATTCAATCCACATGTAAATATGTTATTTACATGCTAAGTATCTATTTTAGCATCTCATTATACTTATAACATAATTTTATGTTCATTACATTAATTTACTAAAACACTGTTAGACTTAAACATTTTAAAATTACATTTCTGAACTTTTATGGAGAGTGCCGCTGCGGCGCCACTGTTACACTTGATCTTCGCACTGCGGCTCGAATCCGTTATAACACCGAATCCGTTTATTTAAACTTTGGTCTCTTCGTATCAACATGCATAATAATATAAGGGTGTAAAATTCAGGGATAATATACGATCAATACATGAAATATCACATATAAGGCCATATGGCCAAAACCCAAACTCTATAATTTTGAAAAACATATACGACATGTATTTTAATGAAACAGATGATATGGTTTGCAAAATATATATATAATTAAAAACGATTTGATAACATCTTAACCTATATATGCACATAAGCCTTACAATTTCCCATCATAGAGACTTTACAGAACACTGTGAAAGCCATTTTAATCAAAACTTGAATACATGAAATATAGAATTTGGGAAAGAGAGATTACCCTGAGAATAAAGTATATAATTGTAGGGGATGAATTCTTTCTCAACTCTTCTTCAAACACACACTCACAATCTCTTAAACAGATATAAATTTCTCTCTGAATTCCTCAAATACTCTTTGACTATATTTTAGACTTAGAAAAAGAAATAATAAAGAAGACGTATGATATATTAAGAAAACTGATGCACTGAGTGGTCAGTTAACCCAATAATGGGTAACTGCTCCAACTCCTCATAGGGCCTTGTTTGACTAGTAAAATAGATTTAACAACCATTTAATTTAATAAAGCTTTATCATATAGTTTAATTAATGTCACACTCCTTCATAAAATCAATCAATATCTTATTTAATTTATTTTAAAAATAATATATTAATTTCTCATAAATTCACATAGTCACATAAATAATTTTCTCATTAATAAATAATGTCAAATTATTAACTCTCTAATTAATAATTAAATTAATTAAATAACATTATGCTTAATTAAATATTTCATTTAATTTAATAAGCTCACATAATTACATATTTGAATAATAATTATTCTCTACATTAATTTAATAAATGTAACACATATAATTAAATTAATCTACCACAATTGCATCAATTAATTATTTAATCTAATAATTAAATCATCGAAAAATATTTATTTAATTCAATAAATATTAAAATTAATTTACAAAATCTCGTTCGTCACAGCATGGATGATGTGTTTTATTTATTAAGTTGAGTCTCAGCGATAAAAGTGATGAAAAACCTTTTAAATCATAGAAGATAGTAGATTTTATTCTCTACTTGACTCTTCTAATGGATTCCTTATTCCGCTGCAGTTAAACATGATGTTTGTTATATTTTATCAGTTTAACACTGTTGAAGGCTAACGATAAATTATTCTGCATTATCTTAGTCATAATATTTCATACTGGGCTAGTTGAGCTCACCCTTTCTTTCGTTGTTCTCTTCAGGAAATGAAAATATAGCTGGGACGAGTCGGGAACGGATTGACAATCTAGATGGTTGTTTTAGTAGTCCTCACTATTCTATAAAATAGTGTGATAATAAATGTAATGAGGACTCCATTGAGTGTGGATATTGTCTAGATGACAATATTCTTATTAAAACTCTTAGATTATGTTTTGTCGTATTTTACACGACTGTTGTATAATTAAGTTGTATTTGAATTGTATACCATGTATTTGGCGGCTCAAGATGGGTGATGTATACATATTTTGGGGGCGTCACAGTGAGGACTACTAATGTTATCATTTGGAATGTCACTTTGTTCTTCGCCTAGTCCCAGCTGTATTCTCATTTCCTTAAGAGAACAATGAAGCAAAGGGTGAGCTCAACTAGCCCAGTAAAAAATATAATGACTAAGATAATGCAAAATAAATTATCCTTAGCCTTCAACAGTATAACAACTGATTGAATATAATAGACAACAAGTTTTAGATCAACAACTGCAATGAAATAAGCAATCTATTAGAAGAGTCAAGTAGAGCATAAAATCTACTATCTTCTATGATTTAAAACATTTTTCATCAACTTTATCGTTGAGACTCAGCTTAATAAATAAAATTGAATCATCCCTACACCACGGCCAAGGATATTCATGTAATCATCAATGGTCATGATTATACAGAATAATCCTTGGTCATAATCATACCAACAACTGTCCATCAATGAACTACAGGCCAATGAGGACTTTTACCAAATCCTTCGTTACATTACAGTCAAGATTATACCGAATAATCCCTGGTCATAATCATACCAAGTCCATCTATGCACGTAAGTCAAAGATTACTTTCATCACAATATAAGCATGAGGATTTTGACCATGACATAACAATTCAATAAAACAAGTTCAACGATAAATTTTAAAGATTTATAATTTAATTTATCCAGAATTCAATAACGTTCAAATTGTCAACATGATACTACTTTGTAGAGTAAAATTCAAGAATAATATTCATGTACCAAAATAATTTGGACAGAAAAGAAATGTATTTTTTTTGGGTAAATAGTACCCCGTGAATAGTACCCTGTGAATAGTAACCCGACATAAAAAATGCCCTAAATATCCGAGTGAATAGTAATTGGGTGAATAGTAACTCGTGAATAGTACTCTGGCATAAAAAGTGTCCCGAATACCCGAGTGAATAATATTTGAGTGAATAGTAACTCATGAATAGTATTTCGTTATGCTAAGATCAATAATTATCAACAAAGCTCTGAATAATATTTCCATAAAAAGATACTGAATGAAGCGCAAATATCAAGGATATTCTACTAATTTCATGGAGTATGGAAGCCAAAACTTCAACAAAATGATTATAGAAGTCAAAATCTGAAACGAAATAATATTACTTATATACTACAAAGTATGGAAGAAAATATTATTTCAAGTGAATATTAAACAAAAATAACATCCCTTGAACGGAAATAATATTCCAACGAATATTTAATGAAGATAATATTCCTACGAATATTGAACGAAGATAATATCCTTTATGAATATTGAACGAAATAATATTCATACGAATACAAAAAATAATATCTCTTCAGAATATGAAATAAATAATACCCCTTACCTCAGAAGAAGACTGGATACTGGAGTAGTGAAGTAGCAGACTTCGCTTCTTCTTTCTCTCTATAGTTTCTATCTCTATAATTGCTCTTGTGAGACTTAGTGAATTGGTGAGAATGAAGAAAGAATGAACTTCTATTTATAGGAAAATATAGTTTCGATAATTGCACGTTTTGGGGCTCGAAATATTATGGTATAATACCTTCAAATTTTTTTTTTATTTTTAATTTAGTCATGCAAGTATTATCAAATTTGCACCACCTCCCCTAATAGTAAATCATGTGAATTAATCATTCATTCATGTGACTCAATAGTATAATCATGTGAAAAATCTAATTACAGTATAATACATTCATCTATACCTCCATTTTTAATTTAGTCATGCAAGTATTATCAATCTTGCATCACCTCCCCTAATAGTACATGCATGTGAATCAATAGTACACACATGTGAACAAATAGTTATAAGCATGTGAATTAATAGCAATTAATTGCTCATTTATCCGATTAATTATTCGATTGGTCAATATAACCTCCAGACATCAATTATTATCGGAATAGATGTCGATTTTCACTAATACTAATAAACCCAACACAATGGAACTATCAATTTCATCTTTAATCAACACGAACTTATTCATCATTAATATTATAACTCATAATATTTAGCAACCAGGTCGTTCCCAGGAAATAGGGGGCTTTCCGATAAGGATTTCTCTCTATTGGCGCTCAATTAGGTGACTAAACCTCTCCTTGACGGAACTTTGTAGACATTGTCAATATTGTAAATAATAATATGAATAACTTTGTCGTTTCAATTATTGATTTAATAATATAAAATATTATACAGATGATATTGTGACAATAATTAAATCAATAATATGAGAGATATGATGCAGCAATTACTGTAGTAATAATTGAGTATAACTGAGTGACTTCTTACGTAAACATCAATAATCAATACCGTCTGCTACTATGCAACCACACGTATTACTGTACTTTTACTACCGGGTAGTTCAACAGTTTTAACGGTAAAATGTTGCCGTTATTTTTATAAAATGATAACTCTATCTTTTTCTTACTACGATAATACTTCCATTGTGGGATCCACCAATGATTGTGCCATCGTACGAATATTCCCGACAAAAAGAATATTCCCCGACCAAATGAATATTTTATAACAACTTGCTTACTTTGCAAAAAAATTCACATATCACCCTCAACTTTAACTTTTTATCAATTTAACCATTTACGAAATAAAATAATAATTATAAGAAAATTGAATACTTTAATTTCATAAAAATTGGGGTCTTATAGCTTTCATTTAATTGAATTCTTATATCTTTGTTATCATACTCATGCTTATATTGTGAAGAAAGTCATATGTGGCTTACATGTATAGATGTACTATTTATTGGTATGATTATGACCAGGGATTATTCGGTATAATCATGACCGTAATGTTACAAATGATGTGGTAAAAATTCTTATTGGCCTTATTTTTGTTCAGTATTCGTATAAAATAATATTTTCTTCCATACTCTGTAGTATGTAAGTAATATTATTTCATTTCAGATTTAGAATTCTATACTCATTTTGTTAAGTTTTGGATTCTATACTCTATGAAATTAGTAGAATATCCTTGATATTTGTGTTTCATCCAATATCTTTTCATGAAAATATTATTCTCAGCATTCTTGATAAGTTTTAACTTTTTTATGTCGGGGTACTATTCACAGGGTTACTATTCCCGAAGTCACTATTCACTCGGTTACTATTCACCCGGGGTACTATTTATGATAAAAATTGGTTTGTTTTCAGTCCAAATCATTTTTGATACAATATTATTCTTGAATTTTACTCCACAAAGCAGTATCATATTGACAATTTGAACGTTATTGAATTCTGGATAAATTAAATTATAAATCTTTAAAATTTATCCATGTACTTGTTTTATTGAATTATTATGTCATTATCGTCATCCTCATGCTTATATTATGTTGAAAGTCATTTTTGGCTGTAGTGCATAGATGGACTTGGTATGATTATGACCAGGGATTATTCGGCATAATCACGACCGTAATGTTACAAATGATGTGGTAAAAGTCCTAATTGGCCCGTAGTGCATTGATGGACAATTTTTGGTGTGATAATGGCCATGAGTTCTCTTCGACCAAGGGTGCAAAGATGAATTATTTTATGGCATGATCATGACTGTTGATGAAAATATAATTATCCTTGGCCCGTAGTGCATGGATAATTCGTGGTCGTGATACTAAAGAATATCCTTGGCCGTAGTGCAAGGGTGATTCGATGATGTGGATTATTTATTAAGCTGAGTCTCAGCGATAAAATTGATGAAAAATCTTTTAAATCATAGAAGATAGTAGATATCATGTTCTACTTGACTCTTCTAATGGATTGCTTGTTTCGCTGCAGTTAAACTTGATGTTTATTATATTTTATCAGTTTAACACTGTTGAAGGCTAACGATAATTTATTCTGCATTATCTTAGTCATCATATTTCTTACTGGGCTAGTTTAGCTCACCCTTTGCTATCATTGTTCTCTTCAGGAAATGAGAATATAGCTGGGATTAGTCGGGGAACGGAATGACGGTCCAGATATTTGCATTAGTAGTCCTCACTATTCTATAAAATAGTGTGATTATAAATGTATTGAGGACTCCATTTGAGTTTGAATACTATCTAGAAGACAATATTCGTATTAAAATTCTCAGTTTATGTTTGTCGTATTTTACACGACAGTTGTATTATTAAGTTGTATTTGAATTTTATACCATGTATTTGGCGACTCAAGATGGGTGATGTATATCTATTTTGGGGGCGTCACACATTACCTCCAAGCATGTCTCATGTTCATAATATTTTTCACATATCTATGCTTCGTAAATATGTAAAAGACCCGAACCACATTATTGAGTTAGAACCAGATGAGATAGCCGAAGATTTAACGTACGAGGAGGTAACTGTTAAGATCTTGGAAATGAAAGAGCATGTCCTACGTACCAAGGTTATACCACAAGTTAAAGTTTTGTGGAGGAACCATGCTATTGAAAAAATGACCTGGAATTTGGAATTAGAAATGAAAATAAGGTATCCTCACCTTTTTGAAACACCAGGTACGTACGTCAATTTCGAGGATGAAATTTCATAAGAAGGGAAGGTTGTAAGACCCAAACTTTTTATAAATAAAATCAAATTTCCTCTATTTATTATTGTGAATAATAAGGTGTTAATTTGATATAATGCTTTTTTTATGGGTGAAATGTGCAAATTTTGCAAAATAAGCAGATGGTTATAAAATATTCATTGTTATCGGGGAATATTCATTTGGTCGTGGAATATTCTTGTTGTCAAGAAATATTCGTACGACGGCGCAGCCATTTGAGGGGCCCATAACGAAAAACGGTCGGATGAAGATAATGAAAAGTTTAAGTTTTTATAAATAACGGCGCAGTTGTTACCGTTAACACCGTTGGAATACCCGGTGGTTAAAATACAGTAATACGCGTGGTTGCACAGTAGTACATGGTCATGCATAGTATTTTTGAATTATTGATTCTTACGTAAGAAGGTACTACTCAATAATTATTACAGTCAATATTTTATTTTATTTATTTAATAGTTGCTACGTTGATATTTTATATTATTATTGTTCCAATAATTATCACTGCACAGTATCTGCATTATCATATCAATAATTCATATTATTTGAATAATATTGTTAGATAGCATTATTGGCAATGTCTAAGAAAGTTATGTTTAGGAAAGGGGTTTGGTCACCTAATTACGCGCTAATAAGGAGAAATCCTTATCGGAAAGCCCCTTCTTTCCTGGGAACGACCTGGTTGTCATAATTGTGATTCTGTAATATTATTTGTGAATAATTAATTATTAATTTATATGATAAGGAAATATTTAATTTATGTGGATATAAATGATGGATATATTTATTATGGTTATAAATGATGGAATTAATGTTGAGGTATTTTATCATTATTTGTCAGAATGAAGGTATTAAAAATCGTTCGTATGTGGATTTCGGGCATTTTCTGTATGAAATTGAAAAAACTTTCTTATACAAAGTTGTAGAGAATTTAATTTCCTATGGAATGGACATAAATTCGTATTTTTTTAGATAAAAGGGCTATTTATTATGAATTATTGAAGTTTCAGAAATAAATATTTTATATTAAAAACTTGGGTGGGCCCTACTTTTGATTGGTGAGAAATATGCTGAAAATTTTATTCAAAAGTGGTGGGCATGAATAGTAGCAGGTAAAGCCATCAGGTAGCAGGTTAGTCTGCTCCGGCGTTCTAAGCATTTTCCTATAAATAGGGTGTTTAGTTAGAATTGAAAATTACACCAGAATCATAAGCTTTCTCTCTCTATATTATCGAGTGTATTTTGTGAGTATTTAGATATTTTGTGAGTTACTATTCAGTGCAAATTTCCTTCAGTCTTATACATGATATTTCAGCCAGAAGTACTGTTCTTTTGAGGTAAGAGATGTTATTTTTTTTATAATGATGTTATTCTTTCAATATCATTATACCTAAATATTGGTATGAATTTTATTGTGGAATTTCTATATTTTTCATGTTGGGGTTACTATTCACATATACGACACTATTTACATATACGCCACTATTCACGAATACGATATTATTCATAGAAAAAAATGAAATTTTATTTTCTATGTCCAAGTTGTTTATTATGGTTACTATCTTTGATTGTATCCATGTTTTGATCTTCATTCTTGAATTTTACTCCACTATGATTTATTATGGAGCATTTTTGAACTTGGATAGACTAAAGTACGAATCTCTAATCTTTGATCTTTTATCTCACTGGATTCGTTTTCTTTAAGATATTTTTTATCATCCTCGGTCCAAAATTGTAAGACCCCGACTTTTTAATGAATAAAATCAAATTTTCTCTATTTATTATTGTGAATAATAAGATATTAATTTGATATAATACTTTGGTTATGGGTGAAATGTGCAAATTTTGTAAAATAAGCAAGTGGTTATAAAATATTCATTGTGTCGGGGAATATTCGTTTGGTCGTGGAATATTCGTTTGGTCGTGGAATATTCTTCCTGTTGGGGAATATTCGTACGACAGCGCAGCCATTTGTGGGCCCCATAACGGATAACTGTCGGATGAAGAAAACGACAAGTTTGAGTTTTTACAAATAACGGCGTAATGGTTACCGTTAACACTGTTGGAATACCTGATGGTTAAAATACAGTAATACGCGTGGATGTACAGTAGCACACGGTATTGCACAGTATTATTGAATTATTGATTCTTACGTAAGAAGGCACTACTCAATAATTGTTACAGTAATTACTGTTCAATATTTTATTTTATTGATTCAATAATTGTTGCGTTGATATTTTTTATTATTATTGTTCAATAATTGTCACTGCACAGTATCTCCATTATCAGATCAATAATTCATATTATTTGAATAATATTATTAGATAACATTATTGGTAATGTCTAAGGAAGTTCTATCTAGGAATGGGGTTTGGTCACCTAATTGCGCGTCAATAAAGAGAAATCCTTATCGGAAATCCTTATTGGCAATTGTGATTCTGTAATATTATTTGTAAATAATTAATTATTTATTTATATGATAAGGAAATATTTATTTTATGTGCATATAAATGATGGATATATTTATTGTGGTTATAAATGAAGGAATTAATGCTGAGGTGTTTTATCAGTATTTTATCGGAATGGAAGTTTTGGAAATCTTCCGTATATCGATTTCGGTCATTTTTCGTTTGGAATTTGGAAAAAATTAAACTTACAAAGTTGTAGAGAATTTAATTTCCTATGGATTAGACATGAGATTCGAATTTTTCTGATTAAAGGACTATTTATTATGAATTGTTGAAATTTCGAAAATAAATATTTTTATTAAAATATGGTGGGCCCCACTTTTGGTTGGTGAGTAATAAAATATGCTAGAATTTATTTTCAAAAGTGGTGGGCTTAAATAGTAGCAGGTAAAGCCATCAGGTAGCAGGTTAGTCTGCTATGGCGTTCTAAGCATTTTCCTATAAATAGGATGCCTAGTTAGAATTGAAATCACACCAAAAATAAGTTTTCTCTTTCTCTCTCTATATTATCGAGCGTATTTTATGAGTATTTAGATACTTTGTGAGTTGGTATTCATCAGTGCAAGTTTCCTTCAGCCTTATATCGATATTCCGATCAGAAGTACTGTTATTTTGAGGTAAGGGATGTTATTTTCTTCATAATGATGTTATTCTTTCAATATCATTGTACCGAAAATATTGGTATGGATTTTATTGTGGAATTTCTACCTTTTTATGTCGGGGTTACTATTCACGTATACGACACTATTAATGTATACGGTACTATTCACGAATATGGCACTATTCATAGAAAAAATAAAATTTTCTTTTCTTTGTCCAAGTTGTCTATTATGGTTACTATCTTTGATTGTATCCATGTTTTGAACTTTATTCTTGAATTTTGCTTCACAATTGATTATTATAAGGTATTTTAGAACTTGGATAAACTAAAGTACGAATCCTTAATCTTTGATCTTTTATCTCACTGGATTCATTTTTTTAAGATATTTTTCATCATCTTCGGTCCTAAATGATGATATTACTGAATATCTTTGGCCTGCAGTGTAAAGATGAATGATTAACTAATGAATATCTTTGGCATGTAGTGTAAAGATGAATGATTACCTAATGAATATCTTTGGCTTTTAGTGCAAAGATGAACAGGCGTTGAGATGAACATGACCAACTGGTGATACAAATGAATATCTTTGGCCTGTAGTGCAAAGATGAATATTTGATTCAAGATGTCTATTGATTGATGTTATAGGGATAAATTTTGATGATGGACTTTTAAATCTTAGAAGATAGTAGAATTTTTTTTCTACTTGACTCTTCTAATGGATTGTTGTTCCGCTGCAGTTGTTGATCTAAAACTTGTTGTCTATTATATTTTATCATATTTTTCCCTGTTGAAGACTAATGATAAATTTTTTTATATTATCTTAGTCATAATATTCTTTACTGGGCTAGTTGAGCTCGCCCTTTTCTTTTTTGTTCCATTTTTTCTTCTCAGGAAGTGAGAATATAGCAGGAACTAGCCGGGGTATGGAGTGATGGTTCAAGATAGTTGTATTAGTAGTCCTCACTATTTTGTAAAATAATGTATCAATAATTGTAATGAGGACTCCTTTTGAGTTTGTATACTCTCTATTAGACAATAGTTGTATTCAAACTCACAGTATATATGTTGTCGTATTTTGCACGATAATTGTATTACTGAAGTTGTATTTGTTTCTGTACCATGTATTTGGCGACTCAGAATGGGTGATGTATACCTATTTTGGGGGCGTCACATAAATGATGATATTACTGAATATCTTTGGCCTGTAGTGCAAAGATGAATTATTAACTGATGAATATCTTTGGCCCGCGGTGCAAAGATAAACAGGTGTTGAGATGAACATGACCAACTGGTGATACAAATGAATATCTTTGGCATGTAGTGCAAAGATGAATATTTGATTTAAGATGTATATTGATTGATGTTACAGAGATACAATATTGATGATGGACTTTTAAATTTTAGAAGATAGTAGAATTCATTCTCTACTTGACTCTTCTAATGGATTAACAGTTGTTGATCTAAAATTTTGTTGTCTATTATATTTGATCAGATTTTTCCCTGTTGAAGACTAATGATAAATTTTTGTATATTATATTAGTCATAATATTCTTTACTAGGCTAGTTCAGCTCACCCTTTTCCTTTTGGTTTAATATTTCTTCTCAGGAGGTGAGAATTTAACAGGAACTAGCTGGGGTATGGAGTGATGATTCTAGAAAGTTATTTTAGCAGTTCTCACTATTTTTATAAAATAGTGTATCAATAATTGTAATGAAGACTCCTTTTGAGTTTGTATACTGTCTATTAGATAGTATTTATATTTAAACTCACAGTATATGAGTTGTCGTATTTTACACGACAATTGTATTAATGAAGTTGTATTTGTTTTTGTATAATGTATTTGGTGACTCAGAATGGGTGATGTATACCTATTTTGGGGGTGTCACATTATTCATTTATACGGTACTCTTCACGGGGTACTATTCATGAAGTACTATTCACATGTACTATTTATAAAGTACTATTCAAGGGGTACTATTCTCGAAGTAATATTCACGGGGTACTATTCACTCGGGTAATATTCACCTAGGGTACTATTCATGATAAAAATTGATTTCTTTTCTGTCCAAATCATTTTTGATACAATATTATTCTTGAGTTTTACTCCACAAACCAGTATCATGTTGACAATTTGGACATTATTGAGTTCTGGATAAATCAAATTATAAATCTTTAAAAATTTATCCTTTGATTTCTTTCAATTAAATTCTTATATCATCGTCATCATCCTCATGCTTATATTGTGATGAAAGTCATCTTTGGTCGTAGTGCATAGATGGACTGTTGATTGGTATGATTATGACCAGGGATCATTCGGTATAATCATGACCCATAATGTTACAAATGATGTGGTAAAAGTCCTCATTGTCCCCGTATTGCATTGATGGACAGTTGCTGATATGATCATGACCATTGGAGATTACACGAATATCATTGGCCCGTAGGGCATGGATAATTCGTGGACGGGATACTAATGAATATCCTTGGCCTGTAGTGCATGGATAGAATAGTGATGTGGATTATTTATTGAGCTGAGTCTCAGCGATAAAGTTGATGATAAACTTTTTAAATTATAGAAGATAATAGATATCATGCTCTACTTGACTCTTCTAATCGATTGCTTGTTCTGCTGCAGTTAAACTTGATGTTTATTGTATTTTATCAATTTAACACTGTTGAAGGCTAACAATAATTTATTTTGCATTATCTTAGTCATAATAATTCTTACTAGGCTAGTTGAGCTCACCCTTTTGCTTTCATTATTCTCTTCAAGAAATGAGAAAGTAGTCGGGACTAGTCGGGGAATAGAGTGACAGTCCGAGATGGTTATTTTAGTAGCCCTCACTATTTAGTGTGATAATAAATATAATGAGGATTGAATTTGAGTTTAGATATTGTCTATGAGACAATATTCGTGTAAAAAAATCTCAGCTCATATTGTATAATTAAGTTTGTATTTATATTCAGTACCATATATTTGGCGACTCGAGATGGGTGATGTATACCTATTTTGGGGGCGTCACATAAGTTATGGCCATGTATTCTTGTCGTTCTCTGTGTCCTTTATAAGTTCTTCAACAAGTAGTTATTATGTTCAATTTTATGTAATAGTATAGTAGAAATCTTAAGAACACAAGTCGTTACCATGTTCGGTTTCCAACTCAATGTTCTTTCGAGTGTTCTTGAGCAAATCTATTATATGTTAAATTTATGATATTTCAAGTTTAAATTGTCATAAATCACATATGTAAGCCGTTATAATCCCCAAATTATTTCAATTATGAAATCCAAAAGATCAAAAACATTAGTCGTACTATGTACGATTTTTTGTTCTTTACGTTCTTCGCGTTCTTCGTGTGTTCTTGAGCAAACGTCATAAATCGTATATAAGTAGATTTATGATTTTTTTTTTATTTTTATGTTATTGAAGGTTATTTAGTGTTAGAACATGATAACTTAGCTTTATTATGCTTGTGGTATCATGTTTTACCAAGTGGAATAAAAAAAATGTGATCAAATTTCCATTATGACCTTTCTACACATTTTTCAAATATTTAAACTCCGAATCTGCTTTTAAAATGTAAAAGAAAGTTGTAGATAAGGAAATTATAATGAATTTAGACTTAAGAATCACCTTAAAATATTTTTTTATGAGAAAGTTATGACAGTTTCTGTAAAGGACGTTAAAGCTGAAAAGTTTAAGGGGGGCTCTTGGATTTTGAGGCTTAAAAATGACTTTTTGAGCTAGCCAATTATCTAAGTAATTCCACCTATGGAAATAGCTTTCAAAATTTATAAAAAAAAACTTATTAAGAAGTAAAACTTGATAAACTAACCGTCGGGGACACGAATCCTTTTATGTAGGCTTTTAAGCGTTTACCGGGAAAACTAGTTTACTACGAGGCAAGTCTTCTATCCTTAACCTATGTGCTAGTATTTCTAGTCTTGTTAATGTTATTATTTGATAGTTGATATGTGAATATGATATGGAGAAGTGTTATGTAATATTAATTAGCATGTGTTAAGTATTTATTAAATGTTAAGTGTTAATTGATATGTCATACATTTGATTACGTACCATTGTTGAGCATGAGTTAACGTAATCGTTAATTGAAAAATATGTTAAATCAAGCATGTTAAAGTTTATATAAAATTATAAAATACTTATATGTTATTAGGTAGACTTGCTGAGCCGTAGTGCTCATTCTTGGGAATAAAACTTTATTTACAGTTAAAGAAGAATTATAAGAAGATTTGAACGTAAAGAATGATATATTAGGTATTATGTTTTATTTACTTGTATTTGTATTAAGTCATAATGACTTCTGTAATACGAACAAGCAAACCATGTAATCGAAGATTATATTAATAATATCATGTTATTATCATTAGAATGGTGTTATGTCTTTAATTTGATATAACTTAGAATTATTAAAGATCTATTAATCTGAGTGAGGGTGTTGGTAATATGGACTGATCATGTTCGATATTCTGAACTTCAGATTGATAGTTAAACATTAATACAATATTGATAAAGAACTATATATCTGAATGAGGATACTGAATAACATTGTGAGTGCTGTAAGAACAGAGATCTAGCACCGATGAAGAAACCAAATTCGTCGCAAGGTGTGTACAAGTGTGTTATTAATATTGTGAATTTTAGATAAATAGAAAATATTGATATGAAGTGATATCTATAAAGATATATGTCTAAGTGAGGGTATTGAATGATATTAGGAGTTCTGTAAACACCGAGGTTACACTAATGAGCGCCGATAAGATGCCAAAATTACCAAAATGCGCCCCTGTGTTGCCAAGAACGACCTTATCATTAATGCTGTGAAACTTGATATATTGAAGTATAGAATGTTTAAATCATAAGGTTAAAAATTTGACCGATATATATATATATATATATATATATATATATATATATATATATCATATAGTATTATCCATATATACGAATGAACTACAAGTTGATACTTGTAGAAAGAATGAGATCAAGATCAAGATCAAGTTAAGATCCAGGTATGAAGTTAAGGAAATTTATAATTTTATATATAGTCTGTAATAGACTAATTTAACCAATATGATTATGGGATCATTGGTTAAGTTACGAAAGATGTTGAGTTAAAGTTGACCCTTGTTTTGGCGGCCATCATCCAGACTCGGGGGTGTTACATCGATAATGCAGCTTGCCACCAAAAATATCTTCCAAGCTCGTTAATGAAAATATCTATCAAACTCAACAATGCAGCTTGAAACCAAAAATATCTTCCAAGCTCTTCAGTGAAAATATCTACCAAGCTCGACAATGCAACTTGTAACCATAAATATCATCCCAAGACTTAGCCTGTAAGAAAACTTAGCCCTTAAGTAAACTTAGCCTCGAAGTAAACTTAGCTTCGAAGTAAACTTGTCCCTTAAGTAAAATTAGCTCTTAAGTAAACTTAGCCCCTAAGTAAACTTAGCTTTTAAGTAAACTTAGTCCTGAAGTAAACTTAACCCCGAAGTAAACTTAGCCCCTAAGTAAACTTAGCTTTTAAGCAGGGTCGGCCCTGAGTTTTTCTGGGCCTAAAGCGACAAAAAATGGGCCTTTTGCGAATTGCTATTAAGATAGGTATAAAAAAATTAAAAACTTTTTCTGAACAAAAGAACATCAATACGAAAGAATACCAAATATAATAACCGACTATTTCAATATTTTCTTTCTTTTTCTTTTTTTCAGATCCAGACATAAACTTTTTAGGAGCCATGGTGAATTAAAATTTAAAAATCTACAATATTCCAGCATAATCTCGTGATTATCTATAAATTAATTATCAAATAGGGCCTCCTTTATAATTATTAAGAGTCTAACACTACTCCCAAACAATTATAAAAACTCAAAAGAGATTAAAATTTTCACTTGATTCATAATAGCATAAACAAATCTACTCAATCAGTCATCAAGCCCAACTAAATTAAAAAATGCTTCTAAATCTCATAAACAAAACAATTAATTTCAAAACCCTAAAAAATAGAATTAATACCTGAAATTAGCTTAAAATTTATGAGAATGAATACTGGAATTGCATTTAACACTTAGCCTTCTGATTTAAGTATTCTATTTAAGTAATAAAAGGAAGAGAATATTTAAAGGGGGCCCTAAAAATTTATAGGCCTAAAGACCGGGCACCTTGGGCTTTAGCCCAGGGCCGGTGCTTCTTTTAAGTAAACTTAGTTCTGAAGTAAACTTAGCCTCTAAGTAAACTTAAATCCGAAGTAAACTTTGTCTTGAAGTAAACTTAGCCTCAGAAATATCCGGGATATTACAAGAAACCTTGATTTCTAGCGTGTTTTTGAAAAATCTACTTCGATAAAATGATTATCCATCCTCTAAATCATATATCTGTTGATCAATTTCTTTAAAAACTATATTTCAAATTTTCATTTGATTGTTTTCATTTTTTTTATTGAAAATCATAGTTACATCGATCTTAGTTATGTTTGTGTCTATTTTTAAACAGTTATGGCTAGATCTAAAGCTTTTTCAAACGACAAATTTGAAAATTTTCTGTACAAAATCTTTTAAATGGAAGTTTTCTAATTTCAAATTTGTTAAATGATAGATTTTTCATTTTCTGAGTTTAGTTTGTCACAAGATTTATCATATTTTAGGTTTGAATCCTTAACAAAACCTCAATCATTCTTTATGATTTGAATATGTCAAAAACGTTTATAAAACACTGAGTTTTTTTCATTCGATTATGTGTACATAAAATATTTTTGCAAACATTTTTTTAGAACTATCAAGTATTTTCTTTAACAAATTTAACAATGTTCACTACAAGGTTGTCATCAACATGATCTATCACACATTTTAAAAAAAATTAGATCTATAAATTTTTTAACTGATTTGTCATCAACGAGCTCTATCAAACAACAAATCTATGACAGATAAGTTTCTTCATTTTTTTATATATGCCTTTCTATATAAATATATATTTATCAAAATATATTCCTTCAATATATATATTTGTATAGATTCAAAAATGTATAGTTCATATTTTTATCTACTTTTTCAAAGTCAAAAATAGTTAAATATATATTTATAACACTATATTTATAACACTATATTTAAACAATATATATATATATATATATATATATATGAGTGTTTGTCTGATAAGCTCATTGAAATGTGCTCAGTGATAGTATAATGAAATAACTTTGCATGAATCACTCCTATATATTTAAGATTATGTTCAGGTAACACTTTTATATATTTTTAATGTTTCAACTGCTCCATTGGGACTGATATTCTAGAATCTCTTGTATGAGATAAATTTTATCTGATAATTACTCATATTCTAGACTTGTTTGAACTACTATGATGAGTTGAATATTTTTTTCGTATGACTTTGGATAAAGACTTGAATGTTGTATTACTTTTTGTGTTTTCTAAACCCTGTTGTAAGCTGTTGATTTTATGTTTAGTTCGTACTGAACATTCTCTTTCTCTATTTGAAAACTGAACTTAGGTGTGAAAATAAACTTTATGGTTTGGTAAATAGTGATGATATAACTGATTTCCTCTTACTACCTTAACTTAATTGATTTTGTTTCATTTAATGCTATAAATAGTATCTTATGACTAAATAATGATTTTCTTAAATACTCTGATATATCTTGAAAAAGTAATTTACAGTCCAAAGTATGGTTTGGTTTCTTGTAAATCTATTCTTGCATTTACTGAAAATCTTTCTGCCTTAGTTTCGTGTGTATCTTAGATAATCAGTCTCTCTTCATGCATATTGTGACACCCCCAAAATAGGATCGTCAAAATACGCACTACAATAATACATTCTCTTAATACAGTGTCGTAGAAAATACGACAATATCCAAACTCAAATTATTACAATGTTGTATAAGATACGACAACACATTACAAGCCCTCAATATGATTATTGCCGCACTATTTAACAATATGGTGAAGAAAACTATAAAAACTATCTCGGATCATCACTCCACACTCCGGCTAGTCCCAGCTACACTCTCATTTCCTGAGAAGAACAATGGAATAAAAAAAGGTGAGCTCAAATAGTTCAATAAAGAATATCATGATTAAGATAATGAAGAATATATTATCATTAGCATTCAAAAGTAAAAAATCTGATAGAATATAATAAAAAAAACACATTTTAGATCAACAACTGCAATGGAAATATCAATCAATTAATTAGGAGAGTAAAATAGATCATGATGTTCACAATCTTCTCCAAATTAAAAGTTCATCATCGGTATTTTATCCTTGTAATACCAATCAATATTTTCTTGATCATAATCATGTAAATCAACAGTTCATCTTTGCATTACGAGCCAAAGATATTCAATTGTAACACCAATGGTCATGATCATGCCAATCAACAGTCCATCTTTGCATTACGAGCCAAAGAGAACATTTCACCACGTGTCATTGCCATACAGACCAAAGACACCTCAACAATTATATCGTCATTGTACATAGCCCAAATACATTCACCATAACTTGATTATTTGATGATTAGTACAAATTATAGTGATCTAAAAATGAACAGAAGTTGTAAGGGTAATAAGATAAAAGAATCAACGTTTGATATTTGACATTTAATTTATCAGAGTTCAATAATGTCCAAATTGTCAACATGATATCCAGAAATTCGATTAGAGTTCAAGAATAGGATAAATAAGATTCAAAATTCAACTATCACGTGTAAAACTAAATAGGAAAATTCAGGTGAAAAGATATTAGATGAAGTACGTGTAAAGTGCAAATAAGAACATTCAGGTGAAAAAATATTAGATGAATCGCAAACTATTAAGTAATAAATAGTTTAGGACTTTTCGCCGTTTAATGAAAAAGTTATCGAAATAAATAACAATTTCTTTCCATAATATGGAGTATGAAAAAAAATGATATCTCTTACCTCAATTAACAAGTGATTGAATGTTGTTTTCTATGAAATTTATCAACCTAAATATATTTATACTTTAATTAGTAACTATCACATATAGTGTACACTAACTCGTATATATGAAATTATCAAAAGTGACTATATAGTATAAATTTGTGTAGTGTACAGAATAAGCTTCAAAATAATATTTCAAAATAAAATATTCCAAAGGAAGTTTTTCAAAATAACTCTTCTAAAGGAAGAATTAGACATCGTGTGATGTGTGTGAGTTTTTTACCAACTTTTATACTCGTACTCTTACTGATCTTCGCAAATACTTAAGATAAGTTAAGACACTTAAGAGAGAACTTATACTAAGAAATTTTTAGAGAGCTAAAGGAAGTATAAGCAAGTAAGTTATGAATTTTTTCTTATGTTAAGCATTCCTATTTATAGCCAAAATATCCCACATTTTATAAATATATTATTCATTCATTATCATTATCTTTAAACATAATGATTACCCAATTTTATCCATTATCTTTACTTTAAATATAATAATTACCCATTATCTTTACTTTAATCAAAAAGAATAATCTATTATCAATATTTATTTAAAAAGATAAATCCATTATTAAAAAAACTATTCCATTATAATGATTTATTCAAAGAGATAAATTCATTATCAAAAAGATTATTTCATTATCATTATTTATTCAAAAAGATAAATTTATTATCAAAAAGATTATTTTATTATAATTATTTATTCAAAAAGATAAATTCATTATCAAAAAGATTATTCCATTATCATTATTTATTCAAAAAGATAAATTCATTATTACCTTTGTTATGATGTCAGCTATTAGTTTAATAATATGAGATGGTGTGACAATTATTGTGACATCCCTAAATCCATGTGCTCGCTACAATGGACTAGTGCTCACTAATTTCTTCTGAGTATAATTATTATAGACTTACAATATTGACAACCAGATCGTTCCCAAGAAAGAGAGTGCCTTCCGTATAAACAACGCACAATTAAATAACATCTTTCCTTGACAGAACTTTCTAGACATTGTCAATAATGTTTATTAGTATAATAATATCATATCGGATAAAATGAGTTAATGTGCCGTGTCAATTATAATAATATGAAATACTGTGTATTTGTTACTATGACAATTATTGAGTTCAATAATATGAAATATTATGCAGTTGCTATTGTAACAATTATTGAATCAATAATATGAAGTACTGTACAATACTGAGTGATACTTTAGAATGTCGTGTTTTACTGTAGAATACCGCGTGATACTGTACTTTTATCACTGAGTATTTAAACAGTGAACATGATAGTACCTTTGACTATACTTTTTTTTTTATTAAAAAGATTACTTATGTCGTTTTCTGCATCCGACAATATTTCGTTGTGAGGCCCACCAATGATTGGCTATTTCGACGCCGTTGTACTTTTACCTAATATTTCCGACAAAAAGAATATTCTCCGACAGAACGAATATTCCCCGACATACTTTTATAATTTACACATATCACTATTAACTTTAACCTTTTATCAATTTACCCATTTACTGAATAGAATAATAATTATAAGAAAAATAGAATATTTTTATTTTATAAAATTCGGGGTCTTACATGTAAGACCCCAACTTTTATGAATAAAAATTTAATTTTCTCTAAATGTTATTTTGAATACTAAGGTATAGATTTGATATAATTCTAGATTATTATTGGACTTTCATGCCTAAAGAATCTTGAGGTGTTGGATTCTTGATGGGGCATTGAGAATTGGTGTCGTGATAATTGAAGAAAAAATGTTCAATTTTTTATGAAAATTGACTTTCGATGGAGAAAAAAGAGAGTCAAGAGTGATTAGCCAATAATTGGTGCAATAGTATGATTGAAGACGAGTGTTCCCGCTCTTGATGTGCTAAACTTGCTTGTAAGGGGTTAAAATTGGTTTTACGGTAATTGAAGAAAAAAAATATTCAAGGGTGGCACTTGATGTGACAAACTCACTTGTAAAGGCTTGGAGTGTTTTGCCAAGAATTGGTAGGAGAAGTGTTCAATGGGGAGCTCTTGATATGACTAACTCACTTGTAAGCTACAAATTGTTAGGAATTGTCAAATGAGTTGATGTTTGATATAGGAGAAATAATGAAAGAATGAAGGACTAACATATATAAATGTGCTCGAGACCTAATGACTTGAGATTTTAAGATAAATTGAGTTCAAAACACGTATTAATAATTTGTGTACACACATTACGCGCGGACTCTGTAGGTATTAATTGTTAAAGTTTATATTTTAATATTAATACAATTCTTATGAATATTTTTTTAATGAAAAGTTAAAAGATTACAAGTCTTGAAAATGAGAGTTGGTGAAAGAGACTTTGATGTGAGCTTTCTTCCTTTTTAGTGTTATTTATTTAAAATTTTAGATCTTTGAAAATTCACTTCCATGTTATTTTCTTATATTTTAATTTATTATTATTTTTGACAAAAGAAAATTGATTTAAATGATTATTATTTTTTTGACAAAAAGAAAAGAGCAAATCTCAGAAGCAATTATATACGTATAGGATAAAAATACCGGAAAAAATGGAGTATGTACGTATAGGAAATGCAAAGGAAAAAGGTGATATACATGTGAAGTTCTTAGTAAACCACAAATTTCAAAAGCAATTTCTTGCCACAAATGAAAGGTTATGGGGTACATTATAAATTCATAAAGTAGATAAGGAAAGGTGAGATGAGAGGTACTGTTTGATGGGAAATAGGTAGAAGGATAGAACAAAATATCTAAATGCCAATATATCATACAAAAAAAAAGAACATGGCCACCCTGTGTATTATCATCTCTTTCCCTTTCTCAAACACACACTCTATTTTTAGATATATTGAGTATATGTTGGTTTTGTCAATCAAAATAGTGAGAACTGGTCTTGATTCAGAAAGTTTGAAATGAGCAGCAGTCTGTTTGGGCATTTTATAGAAACAAGTTGCCTTTAATATATAGAGAGTAACATTATAGATGATGTTTGTTAGACAAGTATAATAGTACAATTGTAATACAACTTGTTTGTAAAAATGTATGGTCTATTTTGAACAGCTTGGAATCGGGATTATTTTAGAATTTAATATGAGTTAAAACTTGCAATTATTTACATAAAATTAAGGTTTTTTTTTCCTTTATTTTTTTTCTTCATACAAGTACCTGGGTTAGTACTTGTGTTGGTATTTGTTGTGGGGTTATATTGTTTTGGTAAAGATGAAGAAATGGTGAGTGAGGAGGTGGGGGGCTGGGAACTGCAGTGCAGAGGGCACTGCTCCCATTATTGTCATGTGAGAAGTAGACAGAGGCAATAATAGCTGGATTTTGTTTCTTCAGTTAGAAACAGGCCCCCCCCTCCCCCAACCCTCCCCAACCCTCCCCTCTTACAGCCATCCAAATGCTCCTCTTCTGCACAAGAAAGAAGATACTTCTCCCACCAATTATCACTTCAAGTATAAGAATAATTCAAGTTACTGTGGACAAATAGAATCTTGTTGAATCTCATAATAATATCATGGGTCAATCCAGTTTTTACTATGAATATCATTGATTAAGTTAACTTTAATAGTTAACAAAGTGTGTACAATTAAGCAATAAGCCAACTGCCTGGTGCACGTAATACTCCACAAATCACTTGCATCATTAGATAAACTCATAACAAACTATATTTGAATGGTCTAAAAAGATCATTGTCTTGTGTGGGATATTGATCGAACACGCGACAAATACTTTCACTACAACTAAGATAACTCATTTGGTTACCCCATTTGGATATTTCTCTTGCTTTCTTCATTGGGGAAAACCAAAAGTGTTTCACTACCAAAAAATTACCCTTTTCCCTGTATTTTTGGTTCACAAATTGGAATCTATAGACTACATTTTTTGAACCCACAAATTCAATGTACTAGACGGCCTTGTATTCCAATCTCATAATTTTAACATAAGAGTTGAAAATTGAACAGCAAGAGTTTACTGTTGGGATATGTCTGGTCTAAGATCCTGTAAGCCGCGTGGGGTATGTATAAATTTTTTTTTTTTTTCTTCTGAATAGTGAATACTACTACAGTCTGCTTATCAAAAAAAATAAAAGTTTGAACTTATTTGTTTATCATTCTTTTATGAAAGAGAGAAAAAGAAAGAGAAGTAGTGCTTTACACGGATGAACAAAGTAATAATAAATTAAGAAAATAAACCAAGTGCGTGAAACTAAAATAAAAATTATGCTAATCCTTTCTATTTTAGGTAGTCAATGTTGTGGCCTTATATGGAAGGGAACAAGAAGAAAGGTAAGCTGGGATTCTTTCTCACACACCTTGAAATCAACCGACAGCTTAAACCTCTTCTTTTTTTTCTCTCTCTCTCTCTCCTCCCAAATGCAAAAGTATGGAGAACTCTAATACAAGAACTACAAGTCTACAATATATTATTACAAGCACACATAAAAGTTAGAAAAAAGAACCAAGAATTAAGAAAGAAAAAACAAAACAAACAGACCCCTAAAAAAGCAAAACTCTTCACTAAACTCTAAAGTTAAAAATGAAAAATCTTCACATTAACCCCTCAAGCTGTGGGGAGGAAAAATTGGGGGAATTTATAGTACTAGTCTTTGTTTACTAATAATTCACAGTGTGTAGTTGATATGAGAGGGTCTGTTTCAAGTGAAGAATCTGACTTCACTAACTCATCTTTAGTGCACAAAATCTCTTCAAGATTTGCAGCATTTTTGTACTTGGGTTCTTTGGTTGCCCCTGAATTTGATGATACTATAGGTAATTTTGAACCACTTGAATTTGAAGAAGATTTTGTTAGCTCTTTGGCTCTTTCTACTTGAGCCATCCAATCTGTTCTGCATAGTACAAAGAGCATAAGAACTGCACATGAAGCCTGAGCTGCTAAAAGGCCAAGCCAGAGTCCAGCAAATCCCATTTTGGCCACAAACCCCATGAGAAAAGCAACTGGCATTCCCACCAAGTAAAATGACCCTAAATTGATATTTGCTCCAATGGTAGGCCTAGCACTCCCCCTCAAAACTCCACATCCAGTAGTTTGTGGGCAGTTTCCGAGCTCGCAGAGGCCGGCAATTGGTAATGCCATTGCTGTGAGCTCAAGAATCTCGGAATCCCTCGTGAAAAATCTCCCCCACCAGTGCCTCATCAAAGTGGTGGACAACATTGCAGCCATGCCTAAAGCTGCTGCACATATGAGGGAAATGATCATTGAAATGCGTGCTTTCCCGGGCCGGTTAGCCCCGAGCTCGTTTCCAACTCTGGTGGACACTCCAAGGCTTAGTGCTGACGGGAAAACATAGACTAAAGACGTTGTTTGGATGAGAATTCCCATCGAGGCAATGGTTGCTTTGGGATTCACAAGAAGTCCACAAAGCATTATCATGAATTCATACCACCACCACTCAAGGCAAACGGATATGCAAGTTGGGATTGCGAGGGCGAGGAGAGAAGACCATCCGCGGACACAATCCATACTCGGAGCAACCCAAGAATCCTTATAGACCCCGGAAAAGTAGACGTAAGAAGTTAGAAGAATAAATAGATTGAGATTAGTCCACACCATGGCTATTGCCACTCCAGCTATTCCCATCTTGAAATACACCACTAGAATGAAATTAAGTGGTATGTGAATCACAACAGATATTGCTGAGCAATAAGTCACTGGCAATGTTATGTTTTGAGCCCTCAAGTAAACGCGGAGGGGATGTAGAAGGGAGAGGAAGAAGAGGTCAGGAATGGCGAAAACTATGAAACTATGCGCCACCGACGATATTTCTTTATCTTGACCGCACCATAGGAGGATTGTGTTCATGTTAAGCCACATGAAAGAGATGGGGATGGAAGTTGAGAGGAGTAAAAGCACAGCTCTTTGTAAAGTTAGGCCAAGAAGCTTCATTTGTTTGGCACCGTAAGCTTGTCCACATATGGGTTCCATTCCCATGGCCAAACCGGATATCACAGAGTATCCGGTAATGTTTGCGAAACCAATGGAAAGGGATCCTCCTGCTAGCTCAAGCTCACCAAGATAACCAAGAAAAAGCATGGAGATCATGGCTCTTGAGTATAGTAGTAGCCCTGTCATAGCTGTTGGCCCTGAGATTTTCCCTATGGCTTTGAATTCCTCCAAGGCCTAAATGCAACAACAAGAAAGATCAAATCATGCAAGAAGTTCATGCCTCTAGTGATGATGATTAAGTTGTATATATACTTATACATATATATAAATATATATGCGTACATATAGTTGTTTTAAAAAATGTTTGTTTATGTTCTTGATGTAAACGGTGTTTTAAAGGTTATTTACCTCAGAAGGGGTTGGCCATCTATGAAGTTCATCATCATGAGTATGAAGATCCATGGTTTTGTTGGGATTTATGAAATGGGTTTTCATAGAAGAGACACATGAGATTGGAGAAGATGGCTTTTGATTGCACATAACTTCTTGTTAGAGGGCAAAAAAATGAAAAGGAAAAAAAGTTGAAAAGGTAAATAAACAAAAGGAAACCCTGTTTTTGCTAGCAAATGTGGCTTCTTCTGTTCTTTTTGTGGGAGATGGAGCTTTGAATGGATTGGAGAATGAGAGATAGAAGATGGCTATATATATATATACACACACGCAGATATATTCATATATATATATATATATATATATATATATATATATATATATATATTTATAAATATATTTACACGAAGCTAGTTATTGGTAAACTCTCTTTGTTGGCTTTTCCTAAACGTGTCAATATATCAGGACTCAAGAAAGTTGGATGCTATAAAAAAGCGGCTACTAGTTTTTGGTGAATGAGAGAGAAGTGGGGCCAACTTTCCTTTCACCCCCTTCTTCTCTCCCTAAATATAGTATAAATGCATACATATATATGTATGACTCTCATTGCTAAAACATATGTCAGTACCTAAAAAATGTAGCATGAGAATGTCACAGTTGTGTTGGTAATCTTATTTAATAGGTCATAAAAATGGCGAAGTTCTTTGTAAATGATTAGTGGGTTGTATTTGTTTTTACCGTCCAACAATTTAGAGTTGATAATGGGGTAATACTTTTTTAGATTATTGATAACCTTTTTGGGTTATGTATTGAGGATAATGTATTAAACATTCACTTTTAGGTTTTTCATTTTACTAGAGAAATAGGAAAAGGGATGGGAATAAAAATTGTTATCTTTGGATTTGCCCAAGTGGGGTGAATGGACTGAAAAGGACTTGAATTCAATTCCCTCCTTTAGCTAGTTGTGATGGAAATGACTGGGCATATTGTCATATAAACAGTTACTTGACTTGGCATACAGTGTGTGCACTGTGTACTGATGATAACTGTTTTTTTTTGTGGTGGCCATGGATGGTATCTTCTTTCCCGCCAAGTATTGTTTTTTTATCAACATTCCATGTGAAGAAGAACCAAAACCCCCCAGCATAGAATTATGTTGTTTTTAACCCTTTTAATCAGCCAAATTATCCTTCTCTACTTTGCCCTATTTGAGAGGCACAAGTTTTGTTTAAGGTCCCATTGGTGTTTTGGCTATGTTATTTTACGCCCAATGACAGTGCTACAAGGGAAATATATTATGAATACCACGAAAGGTTTGTTGTAATTTTTTTTCTTTTGATACAGGGTAAGATTTTATTTCATTTCGTCGTAAATCATAACTATAATAAGACTAAGAAAAAGAAAAAGAAAGATTTGTAGGTTTTAAATGGAAACCGTTTTCTTTTGTTCATTTTTTCCTCCTGTTCTCATTGAAGTGGAGGAAATGTGGCTCTATGTTCTTGTGTTCGATTAGAGACATGTTTAAGTATCTTAAATCCTAACTAGAATCAGTCTAATCAATGATATAATGGTCGGTTATTGGTGGGTCAAGCTTAATTTTGTTATAGCACCCTTTATAATCATCCAAGGTCCTCTTCCTTGTGATCTCTTCCCCTCAATCACCTAATGCACCTTGCTAATGTGGTGGTTGGCTTATAAGACTACAAGTTTTGAGATTTCTAAATCTCCTAATGGGGCATACAATCAATTTTGCCTCATTCCATGATTGGATCATGTACATATATACACATGTATAGGGAGTTGATTCATAATAAATGGTGTCTATGGGTCTATTTTTTGCCACTATATCTACACCATCAATTTTGATAAAAAAAATAATAATATTACTTAATGCAAAACTGGGCTGCCATAGGAGAGTAGTGTTTATAATGAACAGTGTAAGAAATAATGATGACAACAAATAAACTCAAAACTACCATGTGTTATGGATCGGCGTCTATATATATATATATATATATATATATATATATATGGATTGGAGTTTGCACGTATTTTGGGGTAAAACTCGTGAACTAAACAGGTGGGATATTGAAAAGGGGTGATTAAAATGGCCAAAAAAGTGTCAAATCTAGTGGATCTTTTTGCTTCTTTGTTTTCCCCACGGGGTTTTAAAAAAGTTATCTCAAGAGGGTTTTATTTTTTATTTTTTATTTTTTTTGGGGGGGGGAGTGGGGAGTGGGGGGGGGGGGGGGAGATAATGTAATGTAAGGGACCACTACGGTTAAGTTATAATGGTAGAACCGGCAGATGGAAGAAAGGGAACACAATGAGATCAGACAAATACGTGCAACATTTTGAACCATTTAATTTGTATCCCTTTTCTCACAACAGGGGATGAGGGTGTGCCTCTTTCTGGAGGCATTTAATCCTCTCCTGCTGCTACCTCTGCCCCATTCTGTAAAAAAAGAAGAGCAACAGAGGTCCTAAAGAAAGATTACCCCACAATAAATAACAAAAATGCACTGAATTTTCTGTTTATCATTTTCCCCAACTCTCACAGTATCAGCAACTTCAAGAATCAGTTTTCCCCTTTCTTTTACTTTTTTTCTTGAGATTCTATTTTCCTTAGGAAAACAGATCATTTCCCTCAAAACCATACATTTCATGTCAGGTCATGTTCCTCGACTCAATAAGTTTCCCAGTTGGGGAGCTACGTGTATTGCACCATAACACATTTTATTTGTTTGGATTGCATCAAAAAAAGATGAATTCTTTACTCTTGTTTGGAAATAATCAAAAACTAATGTTGGGAAATTAATTTTGTGTAATAAAGGAGCGTTTTATTTTAAATGCAACTTATTTAACTGGGTTCAAACAAAACACATCAGAAGTGGTACAGTTCAATTGGAAAGAACGGATGGAATACTCCTCTCACGTTCTTCCTCTTATGCTACGTTTGGATAATGGAACGGAACAAGGAATGAAATGAAAAATGGTATATTTAATGATCAGTTTGGGGGATAAATCATTCCAATAGAATAAAAATTCTTTATTCCATATAAGAGATGGTGAAATAAAATTCATTCCAATGGAATAGATATATGAGATGATTTTGTCATCATATTACACCACCCACCAAATTCACACTTGAAATAACTTAAAATCATTTCATTCTTTCTTCCATTCCGTCAATCCAAATGCAATAGTATAGTTACTTTTCAAACAAGATAAAGGTTTTTCATTTCTTCCATTTTTCCGCAAACTTGAAAGAAGTTTGCATAGATTTCTTTTTCCCATCTGTGTTTGTCCTTGCTGCTTCTTCAGAAATGCAGTAAATCTGAAGAATGAAGTGGTGGTAACATGACCCATAAATCCTCCATCCCAAATGGAAAGTGGGGTTCACCCAAGGGCAGATACCTAACAGATGGTAGTAATAATATTATAGACAATTTAAGGGAAAATCAAGAAAATGGATCTGATTCACCAATGCGACCCATCATCCAAGTGTTTTACACCAAATTATTCTTTAACAAGTTTATGGCAAATACAGTATTAGTATCATAATATGCTTTGATGTTAGTGCTTGTTTGGTTAGAGGGCATTTGGGGCATTTATTGTATTTGAAAGTTCAAATGTACTCTAAATTTAATTTCAACTTATTTACGCTTCCACTATAAATGTTACTCCATCCGTCCCATAGTTATAGGCTGATTTCTTTTGACATATAGTTTAAGAAAGTCAATTTAAATGGCAATTTTTAACATTATAAATTTTACACATATACCCGTTAATATGAAATTAATGAATAAGTTAATTACTCCTTATCACATTGAAACTCTCAACTTCATTGATTAACGTGTACTGACCATTAAAGTCAATAACCATAGAACTTTAACCAAAGAGAATACAACATTAAATGTGGTGATAAAAATAATGACACTGAATGTTGTTTCTTCAAAAAAAGAGTAATAGTTGAATATTTATTACAAGGGCATAAAAATAAAACAATGAACTAAATTTTATAAATAGTAAGTAGCCTATATATTGGGACATCTCAAAATAAAAAATCAGTCTATAACTATGGGACGGAGGGAGTAATAACCAAACAAATCCCACTTCCGCCCATTTGCCAGTCTCCATCCAACATTTTCAAAACTTATAAGCACAAATTCTTGGCTTTCTCTTTTGGAAAAAGGATGGTTTTTATACGAGTATATTTATATGGCACAAGGAAATGATTCCTCATATGGTACGTTTGTACAATATGATAGATGCATTTGGTCCGTGCATGCACCAGCAGAATTTCTATATCAACCATCTTAAATATAAATGTACAAATATCTGCACAATGATGTTATTCTCCCCAAACATAAAATCCCATGTATTTTACTAGCTTTAGCTATATCACCATTTAAAATTTCAACAGTACAACATTGAAAACGAGCATTACTACAAAGGACATTAAAGGCCAACCATACTTTTATAGATACTGATAAGTGGAATTATCATAAGAATTTATTCCAAGGTTCACAAAGAAGCAAGCAGCATGAAAAAAGAAAACAAGAATATAATGATAAAGAGATCCCTCCATAAAAATCACCCGAGCTTTCCAGCAAAAATCAGAACAAAGGCATGTCTCCATCAAGGTTTCAATCAGCATAATTCACAACTCTTGGCCGTCTGGCTAGAACAATTGACAGCAGTCACTCAACAATTATACGCACAAACTGCACGAGATTCTGGGACATTGTGATTGAAACAACAATGTGCAGTCAATGTTGCTCGAGAGATTGTATTTCACTAGGAATAGATCCCAATCACTAGAAATTTCACTTGGTTGGTAATGAACTCTTGAGAGCGATCCCCGCATCTGTAGTGATGGTATAGCACCACTTCTAGATCATTTAAAGACATTCTCCGCTTATTGTTAGTAACTTGTGTCATTTAAAATTTCAGTTGAGAACGTTTAATCAAATTTTTCGATAAACCATTTTGGCAACAAAGATGTTACTCCTCCGATTCCACCAGTAACGTGCTTCCATTGTAGCTTATGTACATGGTATAAGCAAGTAGATTTTTAGTTCTAAGATGTAACAACAGCCTTTGGACCATAGATCATCCAAGTTACAAGGTTTCTGGGTACGAATGTGGGTAGGGTGGTTGTCTCAGTGAGAAATTCACCTATTTCACGAATGAACAAGTAGTATGACATGGTGAGTAGGCTCAACAGTCCTGGTAGCCTTAAAAATTCTTTTCTTAAATACCCAATGCATATGAAAAGGTTATGCATCATAGGTTGTTGGGCTTGGTATTTTACTCAATCTAAAAAATCCATGTTGCAGTGCAAAGGTTCAAAATGTAATATGAAAATAATTAACTGAAAGGCAAACATCCATCGCGTACTTGGGTACTTGTATAGGAGCAGACATTAAGGAAACATGTATCATGCCCATTCTCAAGTCTAGTCCTTGCTGACATTTTCTCGAATAATTTGACTATCGTTATCATCAATTTCATTGACACTCCTAATACATTATTATAGTTAACATCTAACATCCATCTCTATATGATATATGCAAGATTACAGTTATTTAAAGTACTTAATTTTCGGGTGGACAATAGGTTAACTGATGGGGAATAAATAAATAGAAGAAAAATAACAATATTCACAAGGGAAAATTGGGAGGAATTGAACTTATATAAATCAATATAAGTAACAAAAGCGAATTACATAATTCGTATAGTTGATGCATTTTACTCTTCGGGTTGATATTTAAATAAGGGTAAAAATCAGATACAACATAATACCTCATTGGTGGGTCCTGGATTTTTCAACCCTAGATCGAGGTATAGCCAAGAGGGCTACAAGCCCACTAGCAAAGGCTGATATTGCTGCTACTGCAAAAGCTGGTAAGTTACCTCCACCAAATAACAGATCCCATGGTCCACTTCCAACAGACACCACAACCTGTTCATAGAAATCAAAGCTTCCTTAACTGGATAGCAAAATGAACAGTAAACTGTACACTATTAAATGTTTTCAGTCTAAAATGTTCCACTGACATTACTTTTCTCTAATGGAGTTCCGTCCTAGCATTTATTTTAGCCAGTGTGGAAACGCTAACAAGGAGCACAAGAAAGAACCGAATAAAACTGAAAGAGTAAGGGAAAACTCATCACAACAAGTTTCCCCATTTTTTACCATTTTGGTAGCATGCTCTAATCTGGGAAGTTACACTTGTTGTGATGTATGATAATTCAACAAGAAATGCCTCCTTTTATTGTTTAAGCATAATCTAATATTGTAACACCATGTCAGATGGTGTTTCATGATACAAAAGTAGAGTAGATTTATGATATATTTTGGCTTTGAAACAAAAAAAGTAAGGGTATACCATCTTAAATATTAGCATTTAAAAAGACATTGAGAATTAATTATTTTTTATGGACCAAAATAAATATTTAAAAAAAGGAAAAAAAAAAAAGAGGTGTCCTTTACTGAATAGCCCAACAATGATATTGTAAAAGATGAGGTGCCCAGTTCATAGATAGCAGTAGATGTGGTCCAGACTACCCGCAGATAGTCATACAATAAATGTCATGGAAAAGAATAGCACTCCCAAGTTTTATATATGAAAATCTCATGAAACTAAATTGTCCTTGCATTTCTTGAAGTAAGGTGAAACATGCATCTTAAAACTTCCACTTTCCCCAACACAATTGTAGTCAATTTTAAGTACGGTGAATGAATGAATAACTGAAATCATGTCCTGTTTATCCATGCTGCAATACTATGTCAGATAAAAAAAATCTTAATCAGAGTAGTTGATGTCAAGTTTAGTACATTTAGCAAAAACTAAGCAGGACCAAGCTCCCTTCAAAGAACCAAATGCAGAACAACTTTCAGCTACTTATTAACCAGGCATTCGATCAGTTCTTAAGGTATTTAATCTAGCAAAGTTACAAAATTTATAAGATGATTATATATATATATATATATATATATATATATATATATATATATATATATATATATATTGTTTATATAATATCTTGTCCCACATTGAATACCTTGAGAAAATACGTCTAGTTTATAATGACTTGGGCCAATTTTTCTCATTGCCAATTGGTTTTGAATTAGAGAGCTTGATGTCTTTATATACTAGACTTTGGGCCCATTTTATAAACCTAACATATATATATATATATATATATATATATATATATATATATATCCCCAAGTGCATCAGCATCTTTTCATTTCTCTTATCTTTGACTGAAACTTCAACCCCCCAACCCAATCTTCACTCTCCTGGTAAAAATAGGGAGAGACTGCACAGCAAACACCGAACTAAAAACGAACCGACTATAGCGGCGGTTTTGTCCGTAGCTATAGAATAGAAAGCCGGTTTTCTATGCTATAGCGACGGAAAAAACTGTCGCTATAACCGGTTCATTTTTAATTCGCTCCCTATGATTCGCTAGAGAGAGCCGGACAATATATCGTTGTCTCCAAGTAGCACTTTTGCCAACATGTGACATTTCATTAGCAGATTTTACCGCAACAATCGGCACCACTAATGAGGTCCTAGATATAACTTTCGGATCACTCCTTCCATCCCATTTTAATTGTTCTATTTTACTTCTTGTTCCTGTTCTATTTGTTCACTGACTATATTATAATAGCTATATTATAATTGTTCCAAAATATAAGATCAATTTTGACTTTATGAAGTCAACTTAAAACAATTTCAAACTCAAAATTAACATAAATTCCTTTAATTTTAGTTAATACAATGATGAATATTGTAAACTATCTAAATCAAATTACTCATTGTAAGGTTTATCATTTCATAATTACTAATGATTATCTCAATTTTGAGTTTGAAAATGTCTCAATTTTCAAAAATGATCTTATAATTTGGAATGGAAGAAGTATTCTACATAATTAAGCACACATCCGATAAAGGGTACCAAGAAATTTGAATAGAAAATGATTGAAAGTGGTGAATTGGTTATGAAAGAACATTACAAGGATGACATTTTAAGTAGGCCAAGAATGAAAGGAGCAAACTAATTATTATTTTTTTTTCAAGTTTGTGCATGAAGGTGTAAACCCAGAAAAAAATAATTACCAAGAATCACACTGTACCTGTGGAATCACAATTGCCAGATTCAGAACACCCATTGACAAGCCTGCAAGGATAAAATAACATTTTAAGCACCCCAAGAATACATCAAGACAGAAAGCATCAAACGGGAAAGAATTTAGAATAACCCACCTTGGCCTAGTCCCAGTGCCTCAATCCGTGTGGATATCAAGGCATATGGGACACTGTAAGTGATCTACAATGATTTTTAAAATAGTCAAAGTTAGTTGGAGTGCATATTTCAGTAAAAGACTACAATGACTTCAAATTATATCCTAGTTAATCACTATAGGATAGCTGGACAGCCAAGTAACTCACCGCTAATGGAATGCCAAGAATTGCAAATACTATTAGCGCGGCAATCACAATCCCATTTGGAGGTGGATCAGTGCCGTAGTTCATATTGTTTGCTATGTATGAGATTAGGAGCATTGATATGAAGCAGATAGCCATAAGGATGTTTGAGAGTCCCCATGTAAAACCAGCCCCCCATTTCCGACAGAGCTTCTCCATAAACACTGAAGTAATTCCAAGGACCACTGAATTAAACATAAGACCAAATGCTCCCATTCTGACTCCGTTACTATAATTCTGCCCTTCATTTGGCTTACCGCCATAAATTTCTCGACCCATCCAATCTGTATCAAAGAGAAAAAATGGAAACCACCCAATCCAAGTCAGACCGGTAACAAGCAGAATTACCCACACTGACGCTGGTAGAAGTCTTAATGTTCCAAACAGTTCCCAGAGAAAAGCTTCTTCAACATGGCTCGACTGTTCAGGCCTATCTTCACCGAAAGGGGGGGTATAATCATGGCTGGAATTCAAAGGTCGCTCCCGAGCAGCGGAAATGCTTACATATGTAGTGATTATAATAAAAGCAATGTCAATATAGAAAGCAGCTTTGAGGTTGGCACAGTTGATGCTGCATGCAGAGGTGACAGTAAATGGGAATACTTTGTACCAGCCACTGTAAGCTCCAGTAGCATACCCTAGCACATTACCAATAGCCATAAATAGAGAGAAATACGCATTTGCCACTCGAGTCCTCCGGTGATCCTTTCCTAACAATTGAACATTAAAAAAGATGACGTCATTTTATTGCAACAGATTTCTTTTCTAAAATGAGTATGTATGTGTGCATGTGTGTAGCCTGTTTTTTGTTGTTATTAAATTATGAGACGCGTGCTTTCTCGAAAGAGATTTATGACACCCGTTGTTCCAAAATTAAAGATACATTTTGACTTCTTAAGTCAACTTGCAAAGTCCTACAATTTAAAATAGCTACAAATTTATTTAATTTTAGTACAAACAAATATAACAACTTTATACTAACTAAAAAATACTACTAATAACCATATTTCTTACTTTCAAAAGATAAAAAAAATCCATGTCAATTCTAGATGTTAGAATTTCGCAAAACGACTTAACAAATCAAAATGTATCTCTAATTTTAGAATGAAAGGAATACATCACCCTAACATAATATTTTAGTAAGTTCGGGATACTATAAAATTTTCAAGTAGGTACTTCACATCAATTTGATAAAATTAGAGCACTGCCAACATTCCATGGACCCTCTGCGAGTTTTCCATAAATAGAGGATGTGATCCCTTCCATTTTCATATATGTATTCAGCGTCAAACATTATGTATTACAACCTAACAAGTATAGTTTTTAAGTAGACATTCATTATTTACGTATTTAACTTCTCAAGAAACACGTTCATGGCTTCCTTTCAAATTATGAAAATAAGAGAATTGACCTATGAAACACAAGCGTATCCTGAGTTTTTCAAACAGAATAGACGGGTTGTAGCCCCTTAAATACAAATACATTTCTGGAGTACTTTATGGTTTAGAACAGTCAGTAGGTTATGAGTTGAGCAGCTTCAGGAGTAACAGTGAATAAAGGAAGATGTTCAACTATATGTTAGGCTATTAGAATATATTAAACAGGCTTGGATATCTTCTAGCACCAAATGATGAAGCTAAGTTTTGCCACCTCTACCATCTGGTCTGAGTGCTCTAAGTAACTTGAAATGAACAAATGCACAAAGGGGTTTCCTCTAGATCCGCCTCCGATGGTAAAGTCCGTAATAGCTTTTAGGGGGTTTTACGATTGATAAAGTCCGTAATAGCTTTTAGGGGGTTTTAGGATTCTGAGAGTGTGTAAAAAATACATACCAGAGGTCCCTCGTTATTTATAATGATATTTTAGGTCGCGTGTTCCCATCGTTTACAGACCTGGTTTGCTGGCAATAAGTCCAATATATAATAAAATTTAGATGAGAGTCCATTTTGTCAAAACTAATCTCCAAGCGTTTGTATAATTACGGACACTGTCTCGTGCGCTAAGATTCGGTACCATACCCGGTTTGGATAATGGGTCATAAGAACTCGGGCATGTCATAGGTGGGGTAGCACATCACATGAGGCTCGGGCATTGTGTAGAAGCGCCATAGTCATGCCAAGCTTAAGCACCATGCATGAAATTATTTATGAAATTATACCGTTCGGGAACAATACATTCCTCCCATGTTCATGCATGGTTTGGGTACCACGTTGAGATCGGGAGGTAGACATCATTAAGGACTTGAGGCATGGCTCACTAACACCAAGAAAATAGAGAATAACAGCAGTCTAGTAATACAATGAAGAAAGAGGGGAAACAAAGAGAAAAATAGGAGAAGGGTAGAAGTAAATCTCCAGTTTTGGGGATCATATAAGATTGAAGAGATTTATGTGCACTTGGAATCACCTCTCATAACTCCTTAGAATACTTTTAATGATATATATATACTCCGTACTGCTGAGTTCAAGCAATTAATACTATGAATTAACAAATGCTGCTTACAGCATCAGCTACCAGAATCAACGCTGTTTGTGAGCAGGAGCTCTCCTAGATACTACAAACACTAGTAACTTAGGCAGGATCTGATGCTAGCATTATTCCAATTTCCGCACATTTCTAGCTCAAGGGATTTGTTAAAGAAGGTTCAGCAAAAGAATGTAGGAAGTACATATAGTTTTCTGTTTGGAGAGAGACTATCTGCAAATATTCCAAATTTAACTTAAAAGAATGACAACCTGGAAAGAAGAAACAAATAACTGGAAAGAAGAAACAAATAAATTATTGACTAATTTAAGAGGAAAAAAAATTAGCCATTTAGGGTGGGGGCAGATGGGACCAACTTTCCTAGATTGATTATTCCTACCTTTGCAAAATGGGGATGCAAGAGCCAAACATCCTAATTATGGCTGGTGTAGTGGTCTACAATCTATTATATAGCAATGTGATTGAGTATGTTGAAGTCAAGTTTAGGACTACCCTTGCCAGATCTTAACCAATTAAAATTCCATTTCGTGATTCAGAAGAAAATGGATAAATATATTAAACAATTCCATGAAACTTGTGGCCAGCTACACACTCGTAGCAATTTAAAAGCTTGTTAGAAGGGTTAAAGAACAAAAAGTCCTCGGTACATTCATCCACCATGATGCCAAAATGTTAAGGGAAAGGACAATTTCTTGGTGAAGCAGTGAAGGTTTGAGCATGAAACATGGACTTTCAAACCACTAACAGAATCCAGAGTAGGTACTATATAAATATAACTATGAAAGTTGATCCCGGTAGAGTTGTATCTCATTTAGAGGAAATGAAACTTGGCTTGCTGGAGATTCCAGCTAAATGCAAGTATTTTATGCATCGAGTGTCAATAGCATCTTATGTTGTACTTTGTAGTGAATTAAGCTTATAAACTGATGTACTGGAAAATATCGATGAAGATAAGAATTTTCATATATATTATAATTTATGGAGTTTTAGTTTATTTAATGTATTTTGTTTTATTATTTAAGAAAATCCAATAATTTAATTTATTTTTGCCCCATTTGTATTTTGGGCTTAGTTTTAGAATTTAATTATTTTCCCTTTTCAAATAGTCGTAGTAGGAAAGTTAATTAATAATTTTTATTTTCTTTTTCATAGTAGATGTAGGAAAGTTATTTATTATCCTTCTCAGATAGAGAAGATGTAGGAAAGTACCTAGCCTTATAAATACAGGTTGTATTGAGACTTCATATTCATTCAATTCATAATAATATTACATACTATTACTAGTAGTTTTCTCTTGGAGAATTCTCTATTTTCCTTGTTGATTCAAGATTTTATTAAGGTTTAGTATTTCGTCACATTAAAATGTTATTTAATCTCCATGTTTATGTTATTACGTTAAACTAACCAAGTTCCCTCTACGTCACCTAGAATTGAGGAAAGAATTAAAGATGTCATAAAATCTAAGGATGGAGATACTACAACAACAAAATTGATCATAAGATTGTTCCAGTGTTCGAGAATATTGAAATTATTAATTTTGGTATTCCTAAATATTTCAATGTCATGCAGGTAAATTGGAAGATATTGATATTTTCTCACTTATTTTCATAATTATCCTTTGAGAAGAAAAAGACGCATAGTGTTGATCCCGCGCAAATTGAAAATTCTTTCTTAGTACTTAATACATGTTTGCTTTAAAATTTGAGGACGAATTTTTTCTAAGGGGATAATGATGCATTAAAAAATATCAATGAAGATTAGGATTTTCATATATTTAATAATTTATGGAGTTTTAGTTTATTTGATATATTTTTATTTATTAATTAAGAAAATCCAGTAATTTAATTTATTTTTGCCTCCTTATTTTGGGCTAAGTTTTAGGGTTTAATTATTTTCCTTTTTCAAACCGTCGTAGGAAAAGCTAATTAGTAGTTTATATTATCCGCTTCAAAATAGATGTTGGAAAGTTATTTATTATTTTTTTCAGAGTAAATATTGGAAAGTACCAAGGCCTATAAAATATAGGATGTCTTGAGACTTCTTATTCATTCCATTCATAATAATGTTACTAATAATTTTATCTTGGAGAATTCTCTATATTCCTTGTTAATCCAAGGTATTATTAAGGTTTAGTTCTTCATCGGCATTAGAATGTTATCTAATACCCACATTTGAGCTAGTACATTAAACTAACCAAGTTATTGTTGTGTCATAAACTAACAAAAAGAATTTGAAGAACAAAAGATGAGTTATATAGGCATTTGTAAATATATTCCTCCAAAATCTAAAATTCAAGATAAAGGTTATGAACACATTATTTTTTACATATAACATGTGAATATGCATCTATTGTGTATACAAGGACTAAAAACCAAATTACTTTGTAAAGGTATGAACATCCAAATTTTCACTAAAAGATAGCCAAAATGTTTATAGGTAGTAATGCATTTTATCATTATAAATGTGTTCCAAGTTATTTTTGAAGACTATTAATGTTTTCAAAAAGGTAACAAGTGCATGTAAGAGTGAAAACCGTTTGATACCACCAATTACTAGTCATCTATCATTATTTCCACTCTGTTTCCTTTTTGATAAATATTTAAATCTATGTTTCTTTTGGATAAGCATTTAAAAAGAGACTTAAACATGGCAGCAACTCACTAAAAAGTTACAAATTTGCTTATTTCATCATTAGTCGGTCACCTATATCTCACAATTCAATTGTTTGAAATACAATTATCATGGAGCTCTAAAACATTATTTCACAAAAAAAAATCATTATCAAGATAATAGTAGCAATTTGTGTTTTTTTGTAAACATAAAGATCACAAGTTGTCGCAAGTTTAATGAGGCAATTGGTTATCAAATATATTTAAATCCTAATCTTTTTTATATAATTAAGTTAGAAAGTTTTTATATATAGAGTATTGGAACACGCTAACATGTACTGAATTGCGTATTGGTACGAACGTTCCAAAACATGGAACACTTCTGTTTCGAAACACTAAAGATGACTGTTAACGCCAAGATCTTTCTCCACGTCCCAATCACGAAAGACGTCCTGATCCTGCACAGTAAACACGACAACACCACAAGCTTGACGGCCGGACCGCCGGGGGATAGCTCAGGCGTAAGAGTAAGTATGTCTGTTCACAAGGTTAACTCAAGAGGAAAAAGTCTAGTGCAATGTGAGTATGAATTGTGTTAATCTATCGTCGTGTGTGTGTAATACATACCTCTCTCCTGAAGACTTACTCGGTGGGAAATAATATCTTTGCCTGGAATATTGTGCCACCTACTACCATCTGACATATCCCCATGATCTGATGGGTTCTGCCGGCTGCATGAAACCTGTACATTGCTTTTTGCTGCTGTTCACATCGCCGGCCGGCTATAATCCCATCCACATTAATGTATGGCAGGTATATTGGTCAACTGTCATACTATATCATCATTACAAGTCAAAGTAATAGATATTAAATGACCAAATGGGTTGACCCATTGACCCAGCCCGGTTTCTATAAGATTTAATGAAGTCAATATAATGATTGGGCCCAATGAGCCCAATGACCTGAATAATAAGTGAGCCCAATGTACCCGGCCCAATATAGGAGAAATATCATGACCCAACATTACCCCCTAGTTTTTTAGTTAAACAGGATGTTTAATAGAAAACTATAAATGGTCCATGATATCAAGATTTAATAAAGGTCCAAAAATAAGAAGTAATTGTAACATACCCCCTTCGATGTGTGACATAGGATAAGGGATGGCAGGAGACCTGGAATAACAAGCCCATTTTGATATAGGATTTGAATTTGAATAGGATGGACCAATACCGGAAACTCAATAGTTTGGCCCAATCGGATAAGATATCCAAAGGTCATCCAAACACGCCTCATTCGAATTCTCATTATTACTGATAATTAATGCGCCGGCCTTGATTCCTGTGTAACCGTCAGTATAAAAAAGCTAACTTTACCAATTTGACGGTTTTACCTGCTAATTTGAAATTCGAACCTTTGAGATTTCTCTTGCTTCTCAGAAAATTTTTCTCTAGCTCTCCAGATCTCTACAATGGTGAACCCAAACCAGATTCCTTCAAGCTCTTCACAATCAAAACCTAATCCAGAAAGCTCGAGTGCAAACCCCATACATCCTGTTGACTTCTTCAAGGATGAGGAACAATTTCCTCATGCTAACACCAAATCCATCATCACAGAATCGGAGGTATGTTTCCTCCGAACTCACTACCGGATTCCGGAAACATACGATGTACGGGCTCCCACTTCCGAAGAGCGTATGTATCAGCGACCGGACGGTTGGGTCGCCATGCCTGCTACCCTTCTAGAAAAGGGGATTCGCTTACCCCTCCACGCCTTCATCGTTACCCTCCTAGGGTTCATAGGAGTGGGCTTCGCACAACTCGTGCCCAATTCCTACATCCATATTCTGGCATTTATTGCCTTCTGCCACGAGTTAGGGATTACTCCCTCTGTGGACATGTTTTTCACCCTCTTCTCCGCCGGCAAATCCCGAGAACCAGGGTTTAAGATGATAAGCAAACAGTCTCCGCGCCCGAATTCCAAATTTGAGAGGAGACCTCTGATGAGCACTCCCTCAAGCAATAAAGGATGGCACAAAGAATGGTTCTTCATCAATGGACCAGAAATCTCTTCTCTTCCAGACTGGACTACTTCAAATCGAATCTCTGCCGACTTCGGAGATATTCCCGAAGCACGCATAAGGGAAATGGGAGATTTCTTGATGAAGATTCCTCCGAAAGAATGGAGTTTCACTCTTCTGACCAAACAAGCATGGCTGTACGATCACAAATGTAAGTTCGACTGATCTTGTGGCATAATTTGAGGTATCTATATGATGTGGGCTTTAATACATGGTTTTTCTTTTTGCAGTGTCTCTGATCAAGCCAACTTCTTCGGAAGTGAAAGGTTTAGAAGACTTTCTGGCGGGTAAGACCTCGGAGATCCATGAGGAGCTTCCTGTTGAAGACTCTTCTCAAACAAACCCTTCCGCCTCCGACCCACCAACCGTCCTCCTTCAAAACGATGAGCCCGAAGCTGAGGAGCCCACCAATCCTGAAGAAGCTCTCAGACCCCGCCGAAAGAAGAAAGCCGTCAAAAAGGTCAGGGCTATCCAACGCGAGGTTGATCCTGAAAGTGACGAGGATATTCTTCCCGAAGCAAATCCACAAACGATCCCTCCTGAAGAAATCCCTCAACCAACTCCTTCAACCGAGCCCATTATTATTGCACCTTCCAACCCAAACCCGAAAAAGAGGAGCTTATTGGATATACCTCCCCAAGACAGGGCAAAGGTTCTTCGTGCAAAGAAGATAAGATCAAAAATAACTCCTCTTACGGCAGAAGAACTTCGTGTCCCTCCTCCTTCAACATCAACTAACCCTCCAACTACAACAGAAACACCCGAAGCCCCTTCTTCTGCCCCTTCCTCGAATCCCGAGCCTCCAACTGCTCGATCTCCTCCCCCAGAGGCGATACCTGCGAATCCATCTCCGGTTCGCAGTCAGCCTGTGTCTTCCCCTTCAAGACGAACGACTACCGACTTTCAGAATGACGCCATGGGTTCGCCAACTATGTGGCCCCAATTTAATGCCAACTTTCCCTTCCAACTGTTCGAGGCCTTCGTCCGCGAGACCGATGACCACCGATTCGGTAACAGTTCGAATGGGGACTTGCTCAAAGAAGGCATGAGCTATTTGGCGAAGGTAAATGACTCTTTCCTTCCTTTTCGTACTTACGTTTGTACTTGTGTATCTGGTACTGATTGAATAACACTGAACATGTGTAGGCAAATGCTGTGTTCGGGCGTCTGTATCCGCGATCTCTTGAGGCCGAATCTGAAGAGGAAAGGCTGAGGAAGGAGAATGCTATTTTGAAATCAACCCTGACTCGGGAAAGGACTCAACGTGAAGGTATCCTTCATACAAATGAAGGTCTTCATAAAGATTTGGCCCGAGCCAAGGAAGATTTGAAGATCTCCAATGAAGAACTGAAGTCGACTAAGGTTCAACATGCCGAGATCACCAAGATGAACGTTGACTTGGTTCTGAGGAGTGAAATAAGAATGAATGAGATCAGTAATTTGAAATCTGACGCTAAGGTTCTGACCAAGACAATCCATGATCTGGAAAATGAAGGAACCCGTCAGATGAACATTCGGCAGCAGCTCGAGCAAGAAATCCGAGAACTTAAAGCTCTCCGGGACCTAGGGCCTCCTTTGACCGATGCTCTTCGCAAAGAAATCTGTGAAGAGTATCGGAATTCGGATGAAATAAGTGGAGAGATAATGAGGATCTTTTCGGAAAGCTACGCACTCTGCCGAAGTCGTGGCAAGGATAAGTTGTTCAAAGCCAACTTAGATCCACACTTGCTCGACTCTTCGGATGACGAGGGGGCTGCCTGAAATAATATCTTTTGTAATTCTCCTATTTTTGTAAATAAGTCGAATATTAATGAAAAATGATCTTCTTCCTTATGACTTCAGTGTACTTTTATTCTGTCAATATTTCAATAAGGATTAATACGGACAAATGTATGTAAAAGAAACCCTTCCGAGGGTTGAACCCAAACTGTCAATTAACAATTGAGCAAGTCATATAACAGATAAAATGAGGTTATATATAACAATGCATTCTGAACTCAACACTTAGAGAAAATTTAGGTGATAAAGTAAAGGGATACTTATTCAGTTACCGAAGTGTGAGACGGGTTTGCTTTACTGAAGGTTTGTTTAACCCGAAAGGCCTAACAGGACCAAAAGATGACACTTGCCTACCACAAAGGGCCTGACAAGGTCTAAGTGGCGACAATTGCCTACCCCGAAGGGCCTGACAATGCCAAATAGTGGCGACAATTGCCTACCCCGAAAGGCCTGACAATGCCAAATAGTGGCGACAATTGCCTACCCCGAAAGGCCTGACAATGCCAAATAGTGGCGACAATTGCCTACCCCGAAAGGCCTGACAATGCCAAATAGTGGCGACAATTGCCTACCCCGAAAGGCCTGACAATGCCAAATAGTGACCACCTGCCGAAGAGGCTACCATCGAATGGTCAGCAAGTCCTCCCGAACCTCCTAACACCCATGAATTGTGCAGCAACAAAGACAACACTGATTTGAGATAAAAGATGAACTTTTATTGATGATGATGTAGATATTTACAGACTTTTGATGTATTGACAACAAATCTACTGAAAATATTTTCTGAGCCTGCCAGCGTGCCAAGTGTTTTTGATTATTGAGCCATCTAATGCTTTCAAACGATAAGTCCCTGGCTTCGGAACCTCTGTGACTTCATAGGGTCCTTCCCAATTCGGCATCAGCTTTCCCAGATTCTGAGGTGTAGATGCTTCGACTTCTCTGAGAATAAAATCCCCTACTTCAAACCTGCGAAGCTTTACCCCCTTGTTGTAATGCTTGGCCACTCTTCGCTGATATGCCGCCAATCTGATTAAGGCTATTTCCCTGACTTCTTCCAACTGATCAAGATTGGCGTTTAGTCCTTCCTCGTTGTAGATCTCATTGAATTGACTGACTCGAAGACTTGGAGATCCAATTTCAATTGGGACTAAGGCATCAGTACCATAGGCCAACCTGAAGGGTGAATCCCCTGTTGTAGTCCTCGGAGTAGTTCGATAGGCCCATAATACACTTAATAGCTCTTCTGGCCATCTGCCTTTAGCTTCGTCCAGTCTACGCTTGATCCCGTTCAATAGCGTTCTGTTGGTCACTTCAACTTGTCCGTTTGATTGAGGATGAGCCACTGAAGTCTTTCTGTGCTGGATCCCCAATTCTGCTAAGAAAGCTTCAAATTTTGATCCAACAAACTGACGGCCATTATCTGATATTACCACCTTAGGAATTCCAAAACGGAATACAACTGATTCCTTCATGAATTTCAAACATTCCTGTTCCGTTATTGACCTAAGTGGCTTTGCTTCTACCCATTTGGTCATATAGTCTATAGCAACTATAACAAAACTGACCTGACCCTTTGCTTTTGGTAGTGGACCCAATATATCAACCCCCCAGACAGCGAAGGGTATAGGAGATAGGATCGAGTATAGCTCTTCTGGTGGCTGATGCGGTATTGGACTGTTGAGCTGGCATTTCTCGCACTTCTTTACATATTCGGTAGCCTCCTTGAAGATTGTAGGCCAGTAGTACCCCTGACGAAGCACTTTATAGGCTAATGACTTAGCAGCCATATGGTCGCCACAAATTCCTTCATGCACTTCTCGGAGAGCGTATTCAGCTTCAGATGGAGTCAGACATTTTAATAATGGAGACGAGAAGGCCCTTCGGAAAAGATCCCCATCAATCAGAACAAAATTAGCACTTTTGTACTTAACTTTCTTAGCAAGCATCCGATCCGAAGGTAAGACGCCATCAGCCAAATATTCTATGTAGGGAGTCAACCAGCAGTTGGTTCGGTCAATGCACGTTACAACTTCATGATGAACACTAGGATGTTGTAGAATTTCCAGGTATACTGATCCTTCAAAAACATTAACATCCGTAGTGGCTAGTTTGGCGAGTGCATCAGCAATGGAATTGTTGCTACGTTCGACCCCCTGAAATTCATAGGATGAGAAATATTGAAGCCGATCCTTTAATTCTTTCAAATATTTGATCATTCTTGGACCTCGGGCTTCGTATTCCCCAGTAAACTGTTTGACGACTAACTGAGAATCACTGAAAATGACTATTTTTTGTACTTCAAGACTCTTCGCTAATCGCAAACCAGCCAAAACTGCTTCGTATTCTGCCTCATTATTTGTAGCTTTGAACTGAAACCGGATGGCCTGCTGCACTTTGAACCCCTCCGGGCTTGTCAAAATAATCCCTGCTCCACTAACGTCTGAAGTAGAAGACCCATCTACAAACAGCGTCCACGAACTCTCCTTCTGTTGAAGGACGACCACTGTCCTGTCCGATGCTTCAGCTTCGACCACGACTTCATCAGCTTCAGAGAACGAGCATTCGATCATAAAATCAGCTAAAGCTTGCCCCTTGATGGCGGTTCGGGGATGATATTCAATGAAGAATTGAGATAATTCCATCGTCCATGCAGCCAATCTCCCTGATACCTCTGGTCTGCTCATAATCTTCTTCAAAGGTTGATCCGTGTATACTATTACCAGTCTACCCTGGAAGTATTGCCTAAGCTTTCGACTAGCAGTTATTAAAGCGAAAGCAAACTTTTCAATGTTTGGGTACCTGGTTTCAGCATCTCGGAGGACATGGCTCACATAATAAACTGGATGTTGCTTGCCTCCAACCTCACGTACCAAAACAGCTCCTATTGCCATCGGACTAGCTGCGAGGTATAAATATAGAGGCTCGGCAGGGACGGGTTTCACCAGCAAAGGCGCCGAAGATAAATAGGACTTGATGCTTTGAAAGGCGTCTTCACATTCTGAAGTCCATTGAAATGTTTTTGAATTCTTTGGCCCCTTCAATGTGTTGAAGAACGGTAAACATCTTTCTGCTGACTTGGACATAAACCTCCGCAAAGCTGCAATCCTTCCAGTCAGACGTTGAACATCTTTAAACGACTGAGGAGTCTTCATGTCCAGGATCGCTTGAATCTTCTCCGGATTGGCTTCAATTCCTCTACGACTGACGAGATAACCCAGAAATTTGCCAGCGCCCAGACCAAAAGTGCATTTAGTGGGATTCAGCCTCAAGTTGTGTTGACGAATGGTCTGGAAGCATTCTTCTAAATCATCCAAATGCTTATGTACCAACATGCTCTTGACAATCATGTCATCTACATATACCTCAATATTTCTGCCCAACTGATATCGGAAGATATGGTTCATCATTCTCTGGTATGTTGCTCCGGCATTAATGAGGCCGAAAGTCATTTTCTTATAGGCATATACCGAACGATGCGTAATGAACGCCGTCTTCGGTATATCCTCTTTACACATGGAGATCTGATGATACCCAGAAAATGCGTCCATAAAACTTAATAGAGCATACCCCGAAGTGGCATCAATGAGTTGATCAATGTGGGGCAGCGGGTAGAAATCCTTCGGACAGGCCTTGTTCAGATCGCTATAATCAATGCAGACTCGCCATTTGCTATTATGTTTCTGGACCAGAACCACGTTAGCCATCCACTGCGGGTAGTCGATTTCGAAAATGAAATCAGCTGCCAGCAATTTTGCAATCTCCTCATCAATGATCCGTTGACGCTCCGGTGCAAAGATCCTCCTCTTCTGCCGCACTGGCTTCTTTGACGGGTCCACCTCCAATCGATGCTCCGCAATATCCCTGCTTACCCCCGGCATGTCCTGAGGTTCCCATGCGAAAATATCGACAAAACATCTCAGGAGCTCTATGAGGTTCGTCCGGAGAGGTTCCGGCAAGCCCGAACCTATTCTCACTATTTTGTCCTCTTTGCCAGGAATGAGCTCTACTTCTTCTGTTTCTTCAGCTGGTGTGACTGACGGTTCGGAACTACTTTCAGTGAAAGGTTCGATCTCGATCGCCATGGTTTGCTGTTGCTTTGACACCCCCACTCCCGAAGTGATAACGGCATTTCTATAACATCTTCTAGCCAGGTCCAGATCTCCTTTCACCTCGCCGACCCCATGAGCAGTAGGAAATTTGATTTTGAAGTGAGGTATTGATGTTATAGCTTGCAGAGCAATTAAAGTGGGCCTCCCCAAAATAGCATTATAAGCAGAATCGACGTGCACAACATAAAATTTGCAAATAATTTTCACCTGTTGGGGGGCCGTTCCAAATATGACCGGTAGTTCAATAGTCCCTGCTACCTTAACCGGATCATTGCTGAAACCATACAGAGGAGCCTCCTGGCCTATCTCCATCTTCTGTCCCTCCAGATTCATTCTTTGGTAAGCATGAGCATATAGGATGTCCACAGAAGACCCGTTATCCACCATCATCCTTTTCATGTCCACCGAACCTACATGTGCAGTCAGCACCAACGATCCTTCGTGTGGTTCGATGACTTCCGAAGGGTAATCCTCATCAGTAAAAGAGATTACCGTATTCGGATAAGGTCTATCGGTCTTCGGGAAGGTACCCGCCACCGACATGACCGAATCCAAATGACTTCGGCGCTTCCTCCCAGCTAACTTTCCAGAAGTACCCCCGGTGATGACATCGATCACATGCCTGGCTGGTTGCCCCGTAGCCGGTAACGTCTGCTGGACTGGTTGAGCTGCCTGGACGGGTGTCTGACCTTGCTGTTGATTATCTCTGGCAGCTATGTATTGAACTAAAGATCCACCCTGTATCTTTCTTTCGATAAAATCTTTTAAACTGGCACAGTCGTTCGTATCGTGACCTGAGGCTTGATGATAATCACAATACTTGCGAGGGTTACCTTTTCCGGGCTTAATGTTATCTCGAGGCGGTTCAAAGATAGGTTGGTTTTTGATTTGGTCCAAGATAACAGCCCTATCTGCATTAAGTGCCGTGTAAACTCTATTCACTCTTTGAGGTGGAGCGGACGAACGTCCTCCACCTTGTCTCCAGTTGTTATATCTTTTTGATCCGCCTTCATGGCGGTCTTTACTCCCTTCATTTCTCTTCTGGTCCATATCGGCCTTATCTCCATCTGTCTCTTTGAACCGATCCGAAGGACGTTTGAGACTGTTCATGGCTTCTTCTACCACGATATAACCTTCGGCTTTGTCAAAGGCTTCGGCGAGACTCTTCGGATGGTTAAACATAAGTTTTTTCACCAACTTTTCCGATTTGACCAGATCTAAATCATTCTGAAACAGTCCTACAGCCTGTAGATCATTCAGATCTGCCACTTGGCCGACTGCTTCACGGAATCGTTTCACGTACTGGCCCAAAGACTCGTTAGAGGACTGTCGGACTTGAGCCAATGAACCAGTCGGCTTTCCTCTTCTTCTGTTGCTCCCAAAACGAGCATGAAATTTGCTGCACATATCTTCCCAGGACGAGATAGAATCCGAGGGTAGGGTCCCCATCCACTGTCGGGCATCTTTTCTGAGCGTTGTGACAAACGTATGACATTTAGCTGCATCGCTAAAGTCATAATAGTCCATAAGTCGGTCGAATGCCTGACTATGATCGTAAGGATCCCCCGATCCATCATAACTCTCGATGTGGGGCAATTTCTTGGTGGGATCAGCCTTTTCACTAAGAATTTCCGCGGAAAAAGGGGATGCCTTCTTTCCCGGAGTGTCTTTGGTTTTCTGAACTTCGGCAAGTTGCTTCCGAAGCTCCTTCAATTCTTTAACCAGATATTCCACGCCTTCTGGTTGAGATGACGCCTCCTTCTCTGGCAATTCTTTCTTTCTGTGAGCAGATCGGATTTTCTCAACAGATCCTTCCATTCTAGAGGGACTTCTCCTATGACGAGTATCTACAGGGCGGGGTACCCTCAGTAGACTCTCGGGAGTATGTCCTCTAGATATACTTCGCCTTTGACTTCGTGCACTATGGCGAGAATGTGCAATGACAAGTGCTCTCTTTGCATGCTCCGGAGTGCGGTCTCTGGATCGACCTCTTCGTTGACTTCGTCCTTGTTCTCTGGACTCGACAGGAAGATATACCCTCTTTGATCTCTGAGGAGTAGGGCTACGAGACCTTCTTCTTTCCCTAGTTCGACCTAGAGACTCTCGTACTGAGTGAGCAGGTTCTTTTCCGCTTCGATGCCCTTGCTCTTCGGATTGGACATAACTGAGCTCCTCATCTCTTAATTCTGCCACTCGAGCCATTTGCTCGGCTATGTCCTGACGTTGTTTCATAAGTGCTTCCATGGCCTTATCTGCTTCATCTGCCATCTTTGCCAAACGGGAGGCTTTTGCGTTTTGGTCATCTCGGTTTCGAGTTCTAGGCGAGGTGCCTTCTACTCGTTTCCGACCATGACCAGGTTCTTTCTCTGTGGGGAATATAAGCTTACGCTTTGCTTTGCCTACCGCCCTCGGTCGAGAATCTTCAGGTGAACGTTTGGATGCTGTGCTAGCATGGACACTTATAGTTGGTCCCAAACGATCTTTGGCAGATATTCGCGGTGCTGAATCACTGACAGCCATCGGCTGTCCTTCGGGTGTAGATGTTCTACTCTTCTCCATGAAAACTGGATAGAATAAAACAAGATGAGTGATTGAGAAATACTCAGGACACTAGAACTCAGCCCTCCTTCTAGCGCCAATGTTAACGCCAAGATCTTTCTCCACGTCCCAATCACGAAAGACGTCCTGATCCTGCACAGTAAACACGACAACACCACAAGCTTGACGGCCGGACCGCCGGGGGATAGCTCAGGCGTAAGAGTAAGTATGTCTGTTCACAAGGTTAACTCAAGAGGAAAAAGTCTAGTGCAATGTGAGTATGAATTGTGTTAATCTATCGTCGTGTGTGTGTAATACATACCTCTCTCCTGAAGACTTACTCGGTGGGAAATAATATCTTTGCCTGGAATATTGTGCCACCTACTACCATCTGACATATCCCCATGATCTGATGGATTCTGCCGGCTGCATGAAACCTGTACATTACTTTTTGCTGCTGTTCACATCGCCGGCCGGCTATAATCCCATCCACATTAATGTATGGCAGGTATATTGGTCAACTGTCATACTATATCATCATTACAAGTCAAAGTAATAGATATTAAATGACCAAATGGGTTGACCCATTGACCCAGCCCGGTTTCTATAAGATTTAATGAAGTCAATATAATGATTGGGCCCAATGAGCCCAATGACCTGAATAATAAGTGAGCCCAATGTACCCGGCCCAATATAGGAGAAATATCATGACCCAACAATGACGATCCAAAACTTTTCCCATATCACTTAAACTTCTATTGCACAAGCATGACTAAAATTTTGTATTATTGTTTATAGATGGGGAGCATACTCTTATATAGTCCTTGACTTGTATGATCAAAAGGAAGGCTAGTTATGACTATCTAGAATCATCCTCGAAAATATCTAGTTATATATTAAGTATAAAATACTATTAAATCTAAAACATTATAATAGAAAACCTAATATATAAATAAGATTCTAGAAAAGTAATGTATGCCTAATGACATCCTAATTGGTATTATCTAGTAAGCGATGACATGACATAGCCTCGTTGAAAACACTATACTTAGAAACAACTCAACCAATTTTAACTATATTTTAACCAGATTTAATTATATCTCAACTAGTTTTAACAATATCTTCCTAAAAGGTTATTCTTAGTGTACCACGCTTATGTTCTAAATAAACGTATTTTGTCCCAACTAAGCAATTTGAAGACACTTACTCATTACGTACTCAGTAACATGAAAAAATGACTGTTTTTCATTTCATGTATCGTATCAAACCACAAATTATGTAACATTGAGATAGACTACCTACACCATGTGACAATGGATGTTATAGACTGCACCATGTGACAGTGGAGCTAGAGCATACTAGAAAAGTAGAAATTGCAATGGAAAAAAAACATGGTAATGCTGCCTTTTTTATACTACCAGTTAGGGGATGCACTTGGGAAGCTGATTATTCCTACTTTATGTTTTGAATTTGAAATGACAAGGGAAAATAAATTGAAAGGTGAAAGAAAAGCGCAGTTAATGAGTACTCCCTCCGTTCCGTTTTACTTGTCGCTTTAGAAAAAAACACAAAGATTAAGAAATACAATAAATGCTTTGGAAATCTCAATACTACCATTCACAAATTTATTGGAAAAAATGAAAGAGAAACAAGTTGGTATTTAATATAGGGATAATATGAGAAACTCAGTTATTAACGCTTTAAAAAGGAACAAATTGCACTCTCTAAAACGAAAGTAAAAAAGAACGAAGGGAGTACAATCTATTTTTTTCTTATATATAAAAAGATTATTATATCAAATAGATAGCAAAAATGAAATGTATTGGATGATTCCTCTTGAAAATATAAAAACTATAAATTTAAAACCATTTTCCTTTCTTTTACCTTGCTCTTTCATAATACCAAACAAAGCATTGAAGTAAATATTGATGACTTTTCTATTTGACATGGTGTTTCTTAAAATTAATTATTAAAACAATTTTTAAAAAATTAAAACAAAGATAGATGACTGCTATAGAAAATCAAGGATTAAACTATAGGATATTCAAGGTGTATAATGAATGAGTGCCCAATATTTTCTGTTCATATATGTATGATATAACTCGGTAGCAATTCTAAAGCATAAATTATGACAATGAAGAAAATGTGTAACAAGAAGGATTTGGGCTTAAATATTTTAGGCTTAAATACGCTTCACTACCCTTAACTATCTGACATATTACACTTTCGTGATTCACCTTTTAATTTTTTCAATTAGATGATTGAACTATTGATTTTTTTCAATTTGATCCAATTGAGGTTGCCACATTAGAAGTTGCTGACGTGACTATTTGGGTGGGGCTTGAGGCAGCTGATGTGTCCAAAAATAATATTTTTTAATTTTCAGATTAAACATTTTTGATATATTAAAGGGTAAAATGGTCAAACCCTTTTCTTTAATACATCAAAACTAAATAAAAACATCAAAACTTCAAAACAATCAGAATCAAGATGCTCTTATGTTCAATCAGAAACAATGTTCATGGCTATCCATGGACTCCACCCCAACCCCTTCTACTCATCAACCCCCCTTGTATCTCCATTAAATCCTCCTCTCGCAAGCTCCCGATCAAACGCAAAGCCCCCGACTCCTCCTTCCCTCCTAGCAGTGGCCCTTATAATTCTCCTCAAATTCAAACCCCAAAACTCAAATCCTCCACCACCACCACCGACCACGACGACAATGAAGATGATCTCCGCCGTCCTCCACCTTTCAAATTCCACCGAATATGGACCGAGCTTGACGAGATCCGATTCCTCCAAGACCTCCTCGACTGCACATCAGAATTCCTTTCCTTCCCCAAAGATCTCAATGTCTTCAACTGATTTTCCAACACCATGTCGCAGCCCTACACCAAATCCCAGCACTCCGAGAAGCTCCGTCGTCTCCGCAAAAAGTTCCGCGTGATTTCAGCTCAGCTCGCCAAAGGGCTCCATAAGTCGATATGTTGACATGCCTCTCTCCCTCCACAAGGATTTGCCCCTCAATAGCAGCCTCCATTGCTCGTGTGTGTATATATATATATGAATGTAAACCTTAGGTTTTCTGAAAGTTAGGGTTTGGGGATTGAAGAAAATTGAAGTTCGGCTCTGGGTTTAAATTGTTAACTTACAAATTTTGAGCTTTAATCGTCATTTTCATTGTATAGTACTATAGTTTGTTTGATTTAATCTGCCTAATTACCCAAAAATAATTCTCATTTTGCTCCATCACTAGCAAAATAGACCACCGAAAATACTCGGATAATCCATGCTCTGTGTTAAATTTGGTTTCTCCCAAATCGATATAGTCTGCTTCTAATTTGGGGAAGGAGAGCTAAAATGTTAAAAAACTTGTATGTCCCTTCATTTTCTACGTAAATTTTTTGTTTGTAAATTTTTTCCATGTGTTTAATATACGTTAGCCTCAATTGGATCAAATTGAAAAAAAATCAATAGTTCAATCATCTAATTGAAAAAAATTAAAAAGTGGATCACGAAAGGGGAATATGTCAGATAGTTAAGGGTAGTGAAACGTATTTAAGCCAATATTTTAATATACTGCAAAATTTATATTTTTAATTATAATAAAAATATTTAATAATTTCTTGACAAGGAATATAAAGGCCAAAGCAGATGCATAATGGTCCAATAGTGCTAAATAAATACTCCTAAATTTAGACCCCAATAAATTAATAGTACCATCCAATAAAATTACAAATAAAACTCGATACACTTCCTAAGAAAGATTCTGTTTTGGGACCTTTTGGCCATCAAAAAGAAGAAATTGGGTGCTAAAGCTGGAAACAGAAAACCAGTAGCTGGCTAGGGTCATCTTCAGTATCACATCTCAACTAAATTATAGTACCTTAATAAAATTAAATTCCATAATAATAATAATAAACAAATTAATCATATACTTATTCATGCACATTAAAATAAGCAAAATTAATTACTATTTCATGTTTACCGGTGAGATCAGCGAGTAGAGCTCTGCAAGGTCCCTGCGTCATATTATTAGCCACATCAAGAAGCCAAAATCCCATCACAAAAGCAACCACCGCTCTAGTCTTCGACTCACCTCTATCGCCGAGCAACCATCCGATATCGGCCGAATGCGCAATAATTACAACAGACAAAATAATCGCAGATCCTCCGGCGACGATGAACGGTCTCCGGCGGCCGAACTTGCTTGTGCACCGATCGCTCATGTGTCCGGCTAGCGGCTGAACGAAGAGGCCGGAGAGCGGGCCACAGAGCCATATGATGCTGGCCCAAGCGTGAGGAATTCCGAGCTCTTGAACGTATGGAGTGAGTAGAGAGAGCTGTAAAGCCCACCCGAATTGTATTCCGCAGGCTACGGAAGCAACTCGGAATAGTAGCCGGAGCGATACTCGGGTTCGAACCGGGACTCCGACTCTGACTCGGTGCCGTTCGCCGGCGTCCGGAACCGCCATTACTCTCTCACTGAAAACGCTCACTATTTATATCTCTCACACAGTAAAAACACACTTTCTCTATCTAGTAAATAATCTATTTGATGGAATTTTTGTGAGAGGAGAGAGAAGGGAAAAGTGGAATGGATGAAATTACGAGAAGGGTAATGCGGGAATTTAGGGAAGTCGAGTAAAAAAAAAGAAGCAAAATATGGTTACGTGTAAGGGCATAGTTCGGTGACCTTCGGTCGGTTATTTTGTCCCGGAATGGATTGTTCAGGCACAACTGCCTATGTTCCCAACAACTTCACTAGCCACCACCTTAAATTTAATTAGAAACTGATATTTTCATTTATATTTTTATATAGGGAAAAATATATGTACACATCAGTGTATTATACAGTAGGCTATTACGACGGGTTTTTGGGCTATAGCGACGATTTCACCTTGTCATCATAGCTATTCTGGGCTATGGCGACAGTTTACCGTCGCTATAGCCCAAAAAATCTGTCGCCAAAACCTTACTGTGTAATACACAGCTGTGTATATACATATAGCCCTTTTATATATTCATGTTAATGATTGAGTTTTATCTTTTATGAGAAAAATTCATGTAAAAATATTATTTTAACATATAAAAATTTTAATTTCTTATAATTTTCGTTTAACAAAAAAATACACACCCCCTCATTCCAAAACTATATATATATATATTATAAAATAATAATTTTTAAAAATAATTTATATTTTTAAATATAATTTTAATATTGGTTAGAATTTTAGTTATGATAGTTTGATATTAAAAATAATAATAATAAATTAAAAATATCATATTACTTTATAATTTAATAATAGAAATGTCTCTCTAATTTTGAGATTATTGAAAAAGTAAACAAACACTGATTAACAAAATTATTGAAAAAATAAACAAACACTGATTAACAAAAATTAGAATCAAAAGCAATTTCTTAGAATCAAAAGTAAACTAGTGAGAGAAGTCCCTTAACGTGCGAGATGTCTATTTTCAAAATATTATTATTATAAGTAGTACCTCACGTACGTAAGAACGTGTCTCTCACTTCTCATATATTTTTATATAATTCAAAATTACTATATTTACTAAAATATATATTCAATAAAAATATTAATAATACATAAATCTACAATAAGACTTGTGTTTCATATCATATATAATAAGAAGCACTAAAACTATCAGTTGTTGTATTTCATTCATCACAATTATGAACAGCGGCGGAACCATAAACTTTTGAAAGGGGGGTCAAAATATATTTGCAAAATCATGACGGCGACGATATGAGTTACAATAGTGGCAACCGGCGACGACAATATAATAGCAGTCATACTAATACCAACGTCTTAAAGATAAACAAACTAATAGTAACATTAAATAATAGGGAGCATTATATGGTCTCAAAAAATTTCCCATTACAAATGAATTTTTTTTAGAAAATTGTATCTTTAAATAATTAATTAAAAGCCTTCAAACTATAATCTTTGCGGCAAACTTAATGCAGATTTCTATTTATTTCTTTCCAAATAAATTTTTAACTATAAAAAATACAAATATTTATATGGTGAGAGATAACTAACCACACCCTGTCCAACTCTAGCACCCCACCCATCAGGAACACCACTTAAAAGACCGAAACTTGTTCCACTCGCTCATACTGATTTTACCCAAAATCACCGCCCCGGCATTCCTCAACCGCTCCACCACCCGTGGTGTTTAGTTTGTCTTTGGTACCAATCGCGTCCTTCAGGAGCACCGGAATACCGTGCAGCTCACTCAATGATCCACCGTCCCCTATTCCTACTTCTTTCTCTCTCCTCATCGGCCACGTCGGCGAGAATTTGGGATTGACCTTAATGACGGCACGAAATAGGGGATTGAGGGTTTGAATCTGGTGCAAGTAGAAATCAATGACTCGTACGCGAAGAAGAACTGAAGAAGACCGGCGCCAGCGCCTGGCTGGTTGCGGTCACCCCCTGCCCCCGCCCCCGCTCCCGCTCCCGCTCCCGCTCCTCCCTCTAGTTCCGCCTGGACAGCCTCCCTAGCGGGGTTAGATGCCCCCGCCTCCTTAGTTCCGCCTCTGGGCGCCACCCTACCGGGGGCAGTTGCCCCCGCCTAGTTCCGCCTCTGATTATGAAATTTATCAATTCATCGTAACTTTAAAAATATGAGCAAAAGATTTTTAAATTTGATTTTAGATAATTATTTAAAGTCATTTTAAATATAAAATAACTTTGAGCTCCACTTAGTAATCTAACCTCAAGAATGTAAAGTACATATAAAAATTTAAAAGAGAACTGATATTTTCATGTGTATTTTTGTTATTTTCACATGGTCTTCTTTCACATGAACATATTATAAGACCCCAAAATTTATGAATAAAGATTTAATTTTCTCGAAATATTTTTTTTGTATTATGGTGTGGATTTGATATAATATTATAGTTGTGGGTAGTATTTATAAATTTTGCAAAGTATGCAAGTTGTCATCTAATATTCGTTTGGTCGTGGAATATACTTACTATCTGGAAATATTCGTACGACGGTGCAGCCTTGTGTGGGCCCCATAACGGAAAGCGTTTGGATGAAGAAAACAACAAGTATAAGTTGTTTATAAATAACGGCGTAGTTGTTACCGTTAACACTGTTGGAGTACCAGGTGGTTAATACGCGGTGTTGCACACTAGCACACAGTATTGCACCAATTATTGATTCTTACGTAAGAAGGTACTACTCAATAATTGTTACAGTAATCACTGTTCAATATTTTATTTTATTGATTCAATAATTGATGCGTTGATATTTTATATTATTGTTGTTTCAATAATTGTCACTACACAGTATTTCCCATTATCAGATCAATAATTCATATTATTTTATTAATATTACTAGATAACATTATTGGTAATGTCTAGAAAGTTCTGCCTAAGGAGATGTTTGGTCACCTAATTGCGCGCCAGTAAGGAGAAATTCTTATTGGAAAGCCTCATCTTTCCTGGGAACAGTCTGCTTGTCAATATTGTGATTCTGTAATATTATTTATGAATAATTAATTATTGATTTATATGATAAGAAAAATATTCATTTTATGTGGATATAGATGGAGAAATTTTTTAATGTGACAATTGTTGAAAATTAATATTTTATCTTTTCTGATAAAATAATTTATTATATTATAATAATATAATAATGGTGATATATTTTTACAATGAATGTGGGATATATGAGTAAATGAGGAGAAAGAATATTTTTGTTATAAAAAATGTTTAACACATGTTTTGTGTGTTGGTGGACCCTATTTTTGACTGAAATTTGATTATAACATGCAAAATCGTCCCTATGTTAATTTCGGTCAATTTCTGTTTGAAATTTGGAAAAACTTAAACTTACAAAGTTGTAGAGAATTGAATTTCCTGTGAAAGGATATAAGATTCGAATTTTTCTGATAAAAGGGCTATTTATTATGAATTATTAAAGTTCCGAAATATTGGGTCTGTATTGATTTTGTTACAAAAGATGTTTAAAACGTGTTTTTCATTTTGGTGGGGCCCACTTGCATGTGTTAGTTGCTGAAATCAGATGGCAAGGTGTGCGCAGAAAAATAAAATAAATATATTAATGTAAGACCCCAACTTATTATAAATAAAATTGAATTTCCTCTAATTATTCTTGTGAATAATAAGGTGTTAATTTGATATAATATTTTGGTTATGGGTGAAATATGCAAATTTTTTAAAATAAGCAAGTGGTTATAAAATATTCATTGTTGTCGGAGAATATTCGTTTGGTCGTGGAATATTCTCTCTGTCGGGGAATATTCGTATGACGGCGCAACCATTTGTGGGCCCCATAACGGATAATAGTCGGATGAAGAAAACGATAAATTTGAGTTTTTACAAATAACGGTGTAGTTGTTACCGTTAACTGTGACACCCCTAAAATTAGGTATACATCACCCATCTTGAGTAGCCAGATACATGGTACAGAATTCAAATATAACTTAAAAATACAACTGTTGCGTACAATACGATAAAACATAAACTGTGAGTTTGAATACAAATATTGTCTACTAGAGATTATACAAACTCAAAAGGAGTCTTCATTACAATTATTATCACACTATTTCACAGAATAGTGAGGACTACTAATGCACCATCTAGGACCATCACTCTGTTTCCCAACTAGTCCCAGCTACGTTCTCATTTCCTGAAGAGAACAGTGAAAGAAAGGGTGAGCTCAACTAGCCCAATAAAAAATATTATGACTAAGATAATGCAGAATAATTTATCGTTAGCCTTCAACAATGTTAAACTGATAAAATATAACAACTATCAAGTTTAACTGCAGCGGAACAAGCAATCCATTAGAAGAGTCAAGTAGGGAATAAAATCTACTATCTTCTATGATTTAAAATGTTTTTCATCACTTTTATCGCTGGGACTCAGCTTAATAAATTGTCCACATCATCGAATCACCCCTGCACTACGACCAAGGATATTCTTTAGTATCACGACCACAAATTATCCATGCACTACAGCTTAAGATAATCATGTTTTCATCAACGGTCCTGATCATGTCATAAAATAATTCATCTTTGCACTACGGCCAAAGAAAATCCATAGCCATAATCATACCAAAAACTATCCATCAATGCACTACGGGCCAATGAAGACTTTTTTCACATCATTTGTAACATTACGATTATGATTATACCGAATAATCCCTGGTCATAATCATACCAAGTTCATCTATGCACTACAGGCCACAGATGACTTTCAACATAATATAAACATGAGGATAATGACAATGATATAAGAATTCAATAAAACAAGTTCAAGAATTAATTTATCCAGGAACTGATAACGTTCAAATTGTCAACATGATACTGCTTTGTAGAGTAAAATTCAAGAATATTCAGAAGAATATTTCCATGAAAAGATACTGGATGAAGCGCACATATCAAAGATATTCCACTAATTTCATGGGTATAGAAGTCAAAGTTTTAACCAACTGAGTATAATAAAGAATGGAATAACAAAAGAAATCACCATGCATGCGATAGACCGCAGATGTAGGTTATTCCAACAGAATAATAAAGGATGGAACCAAGTCCGGCGTAAACGCACAGACATGATATTCCGACAGAATAATAAATAATGGAACCAGGTCCGGCGTAAACGCACAGGACAGGATATTCCGACAGAATAATAAATAATGGAACCAGGTCCGGCGTAAACGCACAGACGGGATATTCCGACAGAATAATAAATAATGGAATAACAGAAGTTCTCTTCATGAGTACAATAAATAACATCTCTTACCGTAAAAGAAACTGAATATAAGAGTAGGGAAGGAGCAGAATACTTTTCTATAGGTTCTCTTATAATTCTCTCTCTAGAGTTTCAGTGAATTCATAAGAAATAATGAAGGAATGAGCTTCTATTTATAGAAAAATGGAATGAATAGTAACTAATTCATGAACGGTCCAGATTGATTTACTATTAAACGGACGGTCCATATCAGTTTACTATTAAAACTTAAAACAATGGTCCTTACTGATTTACTATTAAAACTTTAAACCAGCGATCCATATTGATTTACTATTATAACTCCACCAGCGGTCCATATTGATTCACTAATATAACTTCAACCAACGGTCTGAAAAATTAGCACATCTCCTCATGGAAAAATATTATACCCAAATACCCAAATGCACAATACTAGAGTGAATAGTAACTGGGTAAATAGTAACTCGTGAATAGTAACTCGTGAATAGTAACTCATGAATAGTAACCCGTGAATAGTAGCTCATGAATAGTAACTCGTGAATAGTAACTCATGAATAGTAACTCCGACACGAAAAGTGTCCCGAATAACCGATTGAACAATATTACAAATAATAATATGAATAACTTTGCAGTCTAAATTATTGATTTATAAATATATCATATTATGCAGATGATACTGTAACAATAATTTAATCAATAATATGAGAGATATGATGCAATAATTACTGTAGAAATAATTGAGTATAACTGAGTGACTTCTCACGTAAGCACCAATAATCAATACCGTGTGCTACTATGCAACAACACGTATTACTGTACTTTTAACACTGGGTGTTTCAACAGTTAACGCTAAAACTTCCGTCGTTATTTTCATAAAGTATTTTTGTCGTTTTCTCAATCCGACAATAATTCCGTTGTGGGGTCCACCAATGATTGTACTGTCGTACGGATATTCTCCGACAAAAAGAATATTTCCCGACCAATCGAATATTATATAACAACTTGCGTACATTGCAAAATTTATAAATACTACCCACAACTATAACATTATATCAAATCAAAACCATAATATTCAAAAATATAATTCAAGAAAATTAAATATTTATTCATAAAATTTGGGGTCTCACAATCTCCCCTCCTTATGTAATTTCGCCCTCAAAATTTACATACGTACCTGGTATGCCGAACAGGTGAGGATACCTTGACTTCACTTCAAATTCTAACTCTTGAGGTATAATTTTTGAGCGTCGAATATGATCCTTCTTATCCAAGATTTTAACACGTATCTCCTCATACGTTAAATCTTATGCTATCTCGTCCGGTTCTAAATTAATAATGTAGTTCAGGTCGTCCACATATTTACGTAACATCGATACGTTAAAAATGTTATGAACACGCGACATACTTGGCGTTAAAATGAGTCTAAAAGCCACGGTTCCTACTTGATTGAGGATTTCAAATGGGTCAATTAAATCGAGGGTTGAGATTTTCTCTCTTCGTCAATTCTTGCTTCTAGAATAACGCCCTCTTGAACCTTCTTAATTATTCACATTCATCAGCTCCGAGTGTGTAGCTTGAGCGGCTTTAACTTTATCGATTAAAGTCGATTCTACTCGTATATTCGTTATCTTCACATGGGTTCATATATTCGCACTTGTAACCGTATATGATCTTCTACTCAACACGTCAGCTACCATATTCGCTTTTCCACGATGGTATTGAATGATATGATCGTAATCTTCAATAGCTCGAGCCAACGTCTTTGGCACATGTTACGTTCGTTTTTGGTGAAGAAAATATGTGAGGGTTTAAGAAATGGGTTTTGTACTGGGGTCAATACAAAATTCGATTTTACGCTCTAGGGTAGGCTAAGAAGTCTTTAAGAATGCGTCAGGAAATTTATTAACAATAGAAATACCATTCAAAACTGTGAATCTCATCCAAGACTTGGATAACACGTCACATTGATACCTATCAACTTGTCATCGTCATTCACGACGTTGCCTACAGAAAGTCTGGCTTCGGTGCATTCCACACAAGAAAGTCAACAACGAAAGGATAGTGGCTCTTTATTTATGGCTTGATATGACAATGATTGACTTTAGTGGTTTGGTTACTTTGAATTCGCATAACAGATTGGTTAAGAGTATGAAAGCTAACAACCTTACAAAAAGCATGATGAGTAGTTAACCAATCGTTTCCAAAAATCATATCAAAGGCAAGTATTTTCTAAGAGATAAGATCGACATGTAACGTGAAAGTGTTGATTTGAACAAGATTTATAAATAGTGGAGGTAACGAAGGTTTCTCCCAACTGAGTTTAAACAGATATATCAAAGTCTAACTTCTCCGGAGTTAACTTCAAACATTGAACACAACTAGGTGTAATAAAAGAGTGAGTAGAACCGGTATCTAACACGGTATAGACTTCACAAGAGTTTATGACTAACATACCCGTGATAATTTTATTCAGGTTCCTCGTCACGAAAAAAACGCTCTCTCTTAAACTACCGGCTTTGGCTTGCCTGGGACATCCTTTGGTGCCTCCATCCTAGCTGAACTTGTCTTCGGTGAACGACAAAATCGGGCTAAGTGACCTTCTCTTCCACAATTATTGCATTCTTTGGACGGCATCGCGCAGTTTGGACTGATGTGTCCCTCCCCTCCGCATTTAAAGCATATGATAGGTGGTCGTTCTCCTTCCTTAACAACGGGTGTTGGTGCTGATGTCTTTCCATCATTGTTGAATCTCCTCTTCTTAAAATGTCCATTCGTATTGTTTTGACCATGATTACCACCGAAGTGGTTACCATTTCTGGCATGTTGATTCCCTCCATGCTTATTGTCACCGCTTTGATGACTGTTATCACCGGTATTATCATTTTTTTGGCTGCTCTTTTTTGGTTTCGTTGACTCGTTATCGCGCTCCACTAATTGAGCCCTATTTACAACATCTGAATACAAACACAGTTTATGAGAAATAAGATGTTGACGTATCTCCGGCTTCAAACCTCTTAAAAACATCCGCGTCATTCTCTCTTCATTATCCACCAAGTGGGACGCAAATCGGGACAACTCGGCAAACTTGGCTTCGTACTACGACACGATTATGTTGTTTTGCTCCAACTTGATAAATTCCACCTCCTTCATTTGACGAATGCTTTTGGGAATGTACTTGTCATTGAACAGCTCTTGGAACTTCTCCCAAGACATCTTGAGTGCGTCAGGTTGGGTACGTTTTACAGATTCCCACCAGTGATCTGCCTCTTCACGCAACATAAAGGTGGCAAAGGGAACCTTTTGCTCCTTGGAGCATCCCAAGACATCAAATATCTTGGTGATCTGCTTTAACCACGTCTCCGCCTTAAGTGGTTCTGGCTTTCCCAAAAACTCCGGTGGTCCCAGCTCCTTGAATTGATTAGCGGTGACCAACCGTGGGTTGCCATTGTTTCCTCTTGCATTATAAACTGGAGCCGCCTTCGCCTGATGTTGCATGAATTCTAAAAAACTCCTAAACGTACCGTCGTTTGTCAATTGATCAGTGTTGTTGTTTACAGGAGGATTATCGCAATCCTGTTGCACATTGTCCTGATTATTGATCTGTGGAGAATCAACGGTCTCCTGTGCTCCATTGTTATTCTCAACATTCTCAGATGACATTTTAAGATACTGCCACAAAACAAAGGTTAATTAACATGTCACATATTATCCATATACTCTGACCGAACAATTAAATACCACATAAACTGAGGTAGGTCATACTAGCAAAGGAATTCCCCGTCTCTCCCCTCCTAGTTCTTGTCTCACATCTCAGCCAGGGATCATATCCCTAAGCTCTGATACCAACTGTGACGCCCCCAAAATTAGGTATACATCACCCATCTTGAGTCGCCAGATACATGGTACAGAATTCAAATACAACTTAAAAATACAACTATCGCGTACAATACGACAAAACATAAACTGTGAGTTTGAATACAAATATTGTCTACTAGAGATTATACAAACTCAAAAGGAGTCCTCATTACAATTATTATCATACTATTTCACAGAATAGTGAGGACTACTAATGCACCATCTAGGACCATCACTCTGTTCCCCGACTAGTCCCAGCTACGTTCTCATTTCCTGAAGAGAACAGTGAAAGAAAGGGTGAGCTCAACTAGCCCAGTAAGAAATATTATGACTAAGATAATACAGAATAATTTATCGTTAGCCTTCAACAGTGTTAAACTGATAAAATATAAAAACTATCAAGTTTAACTACAACGGAACAAGCAATCCATTAGAAGAGTCAAGTAGGGAATAAAATCTATTATCTTCTATGATTTAAAATGTTTTTCATCACTTTTATCGCTGGGACTCAGCTTAATAAATAATCCACATCATCGAATCACCCATGCACTACGGCCAAGGATATTCTTTAGTATCACGACCATAAATTATCCATGCACTACGGCTTAAGATAATCATGTTTTCATCAACGGTCCTGATCATGCCATAAAACAACTCATCTTTGCACTATGGCCAAAGAGAATCCATAGCCATAATCATACCAAAAACTGTCCATCAATGCACTACGGGCCAATGAGGACTTTTCCACATCATTTGTAACATTACAGTTATGATTATACCGAATAATCCCTGGTCATAATCATACCAAGTCCATCTATGCACTACATGCCACAGATGACTTTCAACATAATATAAACATGAGGATGATGACAATGATATAAGAATTCAATAAAATAAGTTCAAGAATTAATTTATCCAGGAACTGATAACGTTCAAATTGTCAACATGATACTGCTTTGTAGAGTAAAATTCAAGAATGTTCAGAAGAATATTTCCATGAAAAGATACTGGATGAAGCGCAAATATCAAAGATATTCCACTAATTTCATGGGTATAGAAGTCAAAGTTTTAACCAACTGAGTATAATAAAGAATGGAATATCAAAAGAAATCACCATGCATGCGATAGACCGCACATGCAGGTTATTCCAATAGAATAATAAAGGATGGAACCATGTCCGGCGTAAACGCACAGACAGGATATTCCGACAGAATAATAAATAATGGAATCAGGTCCGGCGTAAACGTACAGACAGGATATTCCGACAGAATAATAAATAATGGAACCAGGTCCGGCGTAAATGCACAGACAGGATATTCTGACAGAATAATAAATAATGGAATAGGAGAAGTTCTCTTCATGAGTATAATAAATAACATCCCTTACCGTAAAAGAAACTGAATATAAGTGTAGAAAATGAGCAGAATACTTTTCTATAGGTTCTCTTATAATTTTCTCTCTAGAGTTTCAGTGAATACGTAAGAAATAATGAAGGAATGAACTTCTATTTATAGAAAAATGGAATGAATAGTAAGTCATTCATGAGCGATCCAGATTGATTTACTATTAAACGGACGGTCCATATTGGTTTACTATTAAAACTTAAAACAACGGTCCATACTGATTTACTATTAAAACTTTAAACCAGCGATCCATATTGATTTACTATTATAACTCCACCAGCGGTCCATATTGATTCACTAATATAACTTCAACCAATGGTCTGAAAAATTAGCACATCTCCTCATGGAATAATATTGTACCCAAATACCTGATTGCATAATACTAGAGTGAATAGTAATCGGGTGAATAGTAACTCATGAATAGTAACTCATAAATAGTAACTCGTGAATAGTAACTCATGAATAGTAACTCATAAATAGTAACCCATGAATAGTAACTCGTGAATAGTAATTCCGACACAAAAAGTGTCCCGAATACCCGATTGAATAATATTGCAAATAATAATATGAATAACTTTGCCGTCTCAATTATTGATTTAATAATATATCATATTATGCAGATGATACTGTAACAATAATTTAATCAATAATATGAGAGATATGATGCAGCAATTACTGTAGCAATAATTGAGTATAACTAAGTGACTTCTCACGTAAGCACCAATAATCAATACCGTGTGCTACTATGCAATAACGCGTATTACTGTACTTTTAACACCGGGTGTTTCAACAGTTAACGGTAAAACTTTCGCCGTTATTTTTATAAAGTATTTTTGTCGTTTTCTCAATCCGACAATAATTCTGTTGTAGGGTCCATCAATGATTGTACCGTCGTATGGATATTCCCCGACAAAAAAAATATTCCCCGACCAATCGAATATTATATAACAACTTGCGTACATTGCAAAATTTATAAATACTACCCACAACTATAACATTATATCAAATCAACACCATAATATTCAAAAATATAATTCAAGAAAATTAAATATTTATTCATAAAATCTGGGGTCTCACATTAACACTGTTGGAATACCCGGTGGTTAAAATACAGTAATACGCGTGGTTGCATAGTAGCACACAGCTTTGCACAGTATTTTTGAATTATTAATTCTTACGTAAGAAGGCACTACTCAATAATTGTTACAGTAATTACTGTTTAATATTTTATTTTATTGGTTCAATAATTGCTGTATTGATATTTTATATTATTATTATTTCAATAATTGTCATTGCATAGTATTTTCCATTATCGGATCAATAATTCATATTATTTAAATAATATTATGAGATAGCATTATTGGCAATGTCTAGAAAGTTCTGTCAATGAGAGGTTTGGTCACCTAATTACGCGCCAGTAAGGAGAAATCCTTATCGGAAAGCCCTCTCTTTCCTGGGAACGGCCTGGTTGTCAAAATTGTGATTCTGTAATATTATTTGTGAATAATTAATTATTGATTTATATGATAAAGAAATATTTATTTTATGTGGATATAATTAATGGATATATTTATTTTATGTGCATATAATTGAAGGAATTAATGTTGAGGTATTTTTGTCGGAATAGAGGTATTAAAAATTAAATCACTGTTCTTGAGATAAATTGCGTGAGTTATAATTTTTAATTTGACCGTTGGATTGTTGTGATTTTTGGATATGTTATACATATATAAGTTGAGTATATGTCCACAAATTTTGTACCGTTAAAAATAAACGTATAATTTGTTATGAATTTAAGAGGTGACTGATTCAGAAATTAGGTTTATAAATGATTTTAGTGGAAAATTCAAGAATTGAGTGGGCCCCACTTGTGATTGATGAAGAAATGTGCTGAATTTTATTTCAAATGTGGTGGGTGGAAATAGTAGCAGGTAAAGCCATCAGGTAGCAGGTCAAATCTGCTTAGACGTGCTAACATTTTTCTATAAATAGAGGGCTAAGTTAAAATTAAAAATCACACCAGAAATATAAGCTTTCTCTCTTTCTCTCTCTATATTATCAAGCATATTTTGTGAGTATTTAGATAATTTGTGAGTTTCTATTTATCAGTGCAAGTTTTCTTCTGCCTTATACCGATATTCCGATCAGAAGTACTGTTATTTTGAGGTAAGGGATGTTATTATCTTCCTAAATGATGTTATTCTTTCAATATCATTATACCAAAATATTGGTATAGATTTTATTGTGGAATTTCTACCTTTTTGTGTCGGGGTTACTATTCACGTATACGACACTATTCACGTATACGACACTATTCACGAATACAACACCATTCACCGAAAAATGAAATTTTCTTCTTTTTATCCAAGATGTCTATTATGGTTACTATCTTTGATTGTATCCATGTTTTGATCTTTATTCTTGAAATTTGCTTCAAAATTGGTTGTTATGGAGTATTATTGATCTCGGATAAACTGTAATACAAATCTCTGATATTTGTCCTTTTGTTTCACTAGATTCGTTTTTTAAAGATATTTTTCATCATCCTCAGTCCTAAATGATGATATTACTGAATATCTTTGGCCTGTAGTACAAAGATGAATGATTACCTAATGAATATCTTTGACCCGTAGTGCAAAGATGAACAGGTGTTGAGATGAACATGACCAACTGGTGATACAAATGAATATATTTGGCTTGTAGTGCAAAGATGAATATTTGATTCAAGATGTATATTGATTGATGTTACTGGGATAAAATATTGATGATGGACTTTTAAATCTTAGAAGATGGTGGAATTCTTTCTCTACTTGACTCTTCTAATGGATTGTTGTTTCCGCTGCAGTTGTTGATCTAAAACTTGTTGTCTATTATATTTTATCAGATTTTTCCCTGTTGAAGACTAATGATAAATTGTTGTATATTATCTTAGTCATAATATTCTTTATAGACTAGTAGAGCTCACCCTTTTCCTTTTTGTTCCATTTTTCTTCTCAGGAGGTGAGAACATAGTAGGAACTAGCCGGGGTATGGAGTGATGGTTCAGGATAGTTGTATTATTAGTCCTCACTATTTTGTAAAATAGTGTATCAATAATTGTAATGAGGACTCCTTTTGAGTTTGTATACTCTTAATTAGACAATAGTTGTATTCAAACTCACAGTATATGTGTTGTCGTATTTTGCACGACAATTGTATTACTGAAGTTGAATTTGTTTATGTACCATGTATTTGGCGACTCGGAATGGGTGATGTATACCTATTTTGGGGGCGTCACAGTTAGTATCAAAGCTTAGGGATATGATCCTGGTTGAGATGTGAGACAAGAACTAGGAGGGGAGGGATGGGAAATTCCTTCGCTAGTATGACCTGACTAAGTTTATTTGGTATTTATTTGGTCGGTCAGAGTATAGGGATATTATGTGACATGTTAATTAACCCTTGTTTTGTGGAAGTATTTGAGAATGGCAGCTGCAAATACTAACAATGAAGCGAATCAGACCGTGGAGACACCTTTAATCACCACCCAGGGGAACGTGCAACAGGAAGGCAATATTCCTCCTGAAAACAACACTATCGAAGAAATGATGAATGATGGGATGTTTAGAAGCTTTTTGTAATTCATGCAAAATCAGACGAGGGAGACTCGTGCACAAAATACAGGTGGAAATGATAGCAATGCGCGGCTTGTCTCAGCCAAGCAGTTCAAAGAGTTAGGACCACCAGAATTTATTGGAAAGCCGGATCCGCTAAAGGCGGAAACGTGGGTCAAACAAATTACCAAGATATTCGATGTCTTGGGATGCACGGAGGAACAGAAGGTTCCATTCGCCACCTTTATGTTCTGCGGTGAGGCAGACTACTGGTGGTAGTCTGTGAAACGTACCCAGCCTGCCGCACTCAACATGTCTTGGGAAACATTTCAAAAACTATTCAATGACAAGTACTTTCCTGAAAGTATTCGTCATATAAAGGAGGTAGAGTTTATCATACTGGAACAAAACAACATGACGGTGTCCTAGTATGAGGCGAATTCGTTGACTTAACCAGGTTTGCACCTCATTTGGTAGAGAATGAGGAACGAATGACAAGGATGTTTCTGAGAGGTCTAAAACTCGAGATTCGGCAATATCTTATCTCTCATAAATTTTCTTTATATTCAGATGTTGTAAACAGAGCTTAATTATTAGAGCGAGATCATGAGTATGTTCAACCGAGGGACCACAACCAAGGTCATACCAGTGGCAGCGGTTATCGGAGCAATGACAACCAGCAGAGAGGAAAACATTCGGACAAAAGCGGTAACCACTCTGGTGGTAATCGTGGCCCTGAAAATAGAAGAAGCGAGTCGGGAGGAGATTTCAAGAAGAGAAGGTACAACAATGATAACATGAAGACATCAGTACAAACATCAACTATTTTTAGGGGAGGAGAACGAGCACCGGTCGTTTGTTACAAATGCGGGAAAGAGGGACACATCAGCTCAAACTGCCCACAACAATCCAAGGTGTGTTATAACTGTGGAAATGAAGGTCATATAGCTAGAGATTATCTAGTTCCGAAACCAAGTTCAACAGGGATGGTGACTCCAAAGGCTATCCCAGACAAGTCAAAGTCGGTGGTTCCAAGAAGGGCGTTTGTCGTGACTACCCAAAATGCGAGGAACCCGAACGAGGTGATCGCGGGTAAGATTATCATAAACTCTTGTGAAGTTTATACATTACTAGATACCGTTTCTATCCATTCTTTTATCTCTCCTGCTTGTGCTTAACTTTTAAACTTGATTCTGGAGAAGTTAGACCTTGACTTATCTGTTGAGACTCCATTAGGAGAAAGTTTCATTACATATACTATTTATAAATCTTGCTTGATTCAATTTGGTACCATCACATTACCTGCCGATCTTATTTCATTGAAAATTCTTGCATTTGATGTGATTTTAGGGATTGATTGGTTAACCACGCATCATGCTAAAATTGATTATTTTCGTAAAGTTGTTAGTTTTCATATTCCTAACCAACCTATTATGCAAATTCAAATAACCAAACCATTAAAGTCAATCACTGTCATATCAAGCAATAAAGCTATTAGTTTATTGAAAAACGGATGTCAAGCTTTCTTAGCCCATGTCACGGACTTGAACAAAAACACGTCAGATTTGAATAATATTTCTATTGTTAGTGAATTTCCTGACGTATTTCTTGAAGAACTTCTCGGTCTACCCCCAGAACGTGAAGTTGAATTCTTTATTGACCTTGAACCTGGTACAAAGCCCATTTCTAAAACCCCATATCGAATGGCTCCTATTGAACTTCAGGAGTTAAAGGTCTAACTACAGGAGTTGTTGGACATCGGTTTCATTCGTCCTAGTACATCTCCTTGGGGTGCTCCTATGTTATTCGTAAAGAAGAAAGACGGGAGTATGGGACTTTGTATTGACTATCTAGAATTGAACCATGTCACTATCAAGAATAGGTATCCGCTACCTCGTAGAGATGACTTGTTCGACCAGTTGCAAGGAGCACAATTCTTTTCAAAGATCGATCTTCATTCTGGATATCATCAGCTGAAGATTAAAACTGAGGATATTCCAAAGACTGCCTTCAGAACTCGGTACGGGCATTATGAATTCTTAGTCATGTCTTTTGGATTGACTAATGCTCCTGCTGCTTTCATAGATATGATGAATCGTGTGTTTAAAGAATATTTGGATCAGTTCGTTATTGTCTTTATTGATGACATCCTCATCTATTTCAAAAGCCGTGAAGATCATGTATGACGCCCCCAAAATTAGGTATACATCACCCATCTTGAGTCGCCAGGTACATGGTACAGAATTCAAATATAACTTAATAATACAACTGTCGTGTACAATACGACGAAACATAAACTATGAGTTTGAATACAAACATTGTCTACTAGAGATTATACAAACTCAAAAGGAGTTCTCATTACAATTATTATCACACTATTTCACAGAATAGTGAGGACTACTAATGCACCATCTAAGACCATCATTCTGTTCCCGGACTAGTCTCAGCTACGTTCTCATTTCCTGAAGAGAACAGTAAAAGAAAGGGTGAGCTCAACTAGCCCAGTAAGAAATATTATGACTAAGATAATGTAGAATAAATTATCATTAGCCTTAAACAGTGTTAAACTGATACAATATAACAAACATCAAGTTTAACTGCAGCAGAACAAACAATCCATTAAAAGAGTCAAGTAGAGAATAAAATCTACTATCTTTTATGATTTAAAAGGTTTTTCATCACTTTTATTGCTGGGCAGCTTAATACATAATCCACATCATCGAATCACCCCTGCACTACGGCCAAGGATATTCTTTAGTATCACGACCACAATTATCCATACACTACGGGCGAAGAATATTTGTGTATTCATTAATGGTCATGATCATGCCAACAACTGTCCATCAATGCACTACGACCAATGAGGACTTTTACCACATCACTTGTAACATTAAGGTAATGATTACACCAAATAATCCCTGGTCATAATCATACCAAGTCCATCTATGCACTACAGGCCACATATGACTTTCAACAAAATATAAACATGAGGATGATGACAATGATATAAAAATTCAATAAAACAAGTTCAAGAATTAATTTATTTAGGAACAGATAACGTCCAAATTGTCAACATGATACTGCTTTGTAGAGTAAAATTCAAGAATGCTTAGAAGAATATTTCTATGAAAAGATACTGGATGAAGCGCAAATATGAAGGATATTCCACTAATTTCACGGGTATAGAAATCAAAGTTTTAACCAACTGAGTATAATAAAGAATGGAATAACAAAAGAAATCACCATGCATGTGATAGACCACACAGGCATGTTATTCTAACAGAATAATAAGGGATGTAACTAGTTCCGGTGTAAACGCACAGATAGGATATTCCGACAGAATAATAAATAATGGAACCAGGTCCGGCGTAAACGCACAGACATGATATTCCGACAAAATAATAAATAATGGAACCAGGTCCGGCGTAAATGCAAAGACATGATATTCTGACAGAATAATAAATAATGGAACCAGGTCCGGCGTAAACGCACAGACAGGATATTCCTACAGAACAATAAAGAACGAAATATTAGAAGAATGTCACCATGTATAGGGTAGCCCGCGTATACAGGTTATTCCAATAGAATAATAAATAATGGAATAAAAGAAGTTCTCTTCACGAGTACAACAAATAACATTCCTTATCATAAAAGAAACTGAATATAAGAGTAGGGAAGTAACTGAATACTTTTCTATAGGTTCTCTTATAATTCTCTCTCTAGAGTTTCAGTGAATTCGTAAGAAATAATGAAGGAATGAGCTTCTATTTATAGGAAAATGGAATGAATAGTAACTAATTCATGAACGGTCCAGATTGATTTACTTTTAAACGGACGATCTAGATTGGTTTACTATTAAAACTTAAAACAACGGTTCATACTGATTTACTATTAAAACTTTAAACCAGCGATCCATATTGATTTACTATTATAACTCCACCAGCGGTCCATATTGATTCACTAATATAACTTCAACCAACGGTCTGAAAAATTAGCACATCTCCTCATGGAAGAATATTTTACCCAAATACCTGAATGCACAATACTATAGTGAATAGTAACCGGGTGAATAGTAACTCGTGAATAGTAACTCGTGAATAGTAACTCATGAATAATAACTCGTGAATAGTAACTCATGAATAGTAACTCGTGAATAGTAATTCATGAATAGTAACTCATGAATAGTAATTTCGACATGAAAAGTGTCCCGAATACCTGATTGAACAATATTGCAAATAATAATATGAATAACTTTTCCGTCTCAATTATTGATTTAATAATATATCATATTATGCAGATGATACCGTAACAATAATTTAATCAATAATATGAGATATGATGCAGCAATTACTGTAGTAATAATTGAGTATAACTGAGTGACTTCTCACGTAAGCATCAATAATCAATACCGTGTGCTACTGTGCAACCACGCGTATTACTGTACTTTTAACACCGGGTGTTACAATAGTTAACGGTAAAACTTCCGCCGTTATTTTCATAAAGTATTTTTGTCATTTTCTCTATCCGACAATAATTCTGTTGTGGGGTCCACTAATGATTGTATCGTCGTACAAATATTTCCCGACAAAAAGAATATTTCCCGACCAATCGAATATTATACCACCACTTGCTTACTTTGCAAAATTTGTAAATATTACCCACAACTATAACATTACATCAAATCAACCCATAATAAAAAAATTAAAAAAATTTATTTCAAGAAAATTAAATCTTTATTCATAAAATCTGGGGTCTCACATTATGAGCACCGTTTGAAGCTGATACTGCAAAGGCTTCGTGATAACAAATTGTATGCCAAGTTGAAGAAATGCGAGTTCTGGCTTGAGGAAGTAGCATTCCTTGGGCACGTGGTGTCAAAACATGGAGTATCTATCGACCCGGTGAAGATTGAAGCCATACAAAGTTGGGAGCAACCAAAGTCGGTGACCGAAGTACGTAGCTTTCTGGGCTTAGCTGGTTACTATCGGAGATTCGTGGAAGGATTTTCTCGAATCGCTACTCCGTTAACTCAGCTGACTCGTAAAGATATAAAATTCGGTTAGAGCGAGGATTGTGAGAAGCGTTTTTAAGAACTCAAGAGAAGACTCATTTTGGCACCTGTTTTGACAATACCATCTTGTTCGGATGGATTTGTTATCTACAGCGATGCTTCAGGCAAAGGGTTAGGATGTGTTCTCATGCAACATGCGAAATTCATAGCCTATGCCTTGCGACAACTCAAAGAATATGAGAGAAATTATCCTACTCATGATTTGGAGTTGGCAACAGTCGTTTTCGCGTTGAAGATATGGAGACACTACCTGTATGGGGAGAAAGTGGAGATCTATACAGATCATAAAAGCCTCAAATATTTCTTCACCCAAAAGGAACTCAACATGCGGCAACGACGTTGGCTCGAGCTGTTAAAAGATTATGATCATATCATCCAATATCATCTTGGAAAAGCAAACTTGATAGCTGATGCATTAAGTAGAAGATCATATGCGGGTACGAGTGCTATGTTGTTAACACAAAAGTCCATTTTGTATAACTTGCAAAGGATGCAGATAGAGGTAAAGGCTCCAAGTACCCACGTGATGATATCAAGCATACGAGTAGAATCGACTTTAATCGATAAAGTTAAAGCAGCTCAAGCTACGAACATGGAGCTGATGCGTATGAAGAAGAAAGTGCAAGAACGTGTTATTCCAGAAGCAAGAAACGATGAATAAGGAATACTTCGAGTTAACTCCAGACTCTGTGTTCCTAACGATTTTGACTTGAAGCATAGAATCATGATGGAGGCACACAACACACCATTTGCAATCCATCCCGGGAGTACCAAAATGTATCATGATCTTCGACATACATTTTGGTGGAGCAATATGAAAAGAGAGATCGTAGAGTTTATCTTGAGGTGTTTAACTTATCAATGTGTAAAGGCGGAACATCAAGTACCAAAGGGTCCACTGTAACCACTTGAGATTCCGATATGGAAGTGGGAACACATTACTATTGATTTCGTTACGGGTCTTCCCAAGGTTTCTCAAGGCATATATGTGATTTGGGTTATTGTTGATAGATTAACCAAGTCTGCCCATTTCTTGCCTATACGGGAGACTTATTCCCTTGAATGTCTTGCTAGTATGTACGTGAATAAGATTGTGAGATTGTATGGCATGCCAGTATCCATAGTTTTGGATCGTGACCCAAGATTCACTTCACGATTTTGGGTTAGCTTGTAAAAAGCTATGGGCACAGATTTACAATTCCGTTCGGCATACAATCCTCAAACGGACGGACAATCAGAGAGGACTATTCAAACTCATGAAGATCTATTAAGACTATTTGTCCTAGATTTCAAAGGGAGTTGGGATAAGTACCTACCATTGGTGGAATTCTCATACAACAACAGTTATCAGGCAAGTATAGGTGTGGCTCCATTTGAAGCATTGTATGGACGAAAGTTTCGCTCTTCAGTATGTTGGGATGAGGTGGAAAAAGCAACGTTGCTAGGACCAGAATTGGTACGAATGACTACAGAGAAGATCCAAATGATCCGACAATGTATACAAACGGCACATGATCGACAAAAGAGTTATGCAGATCTTCATCGGAAGGACGTGGAATTTAATATTGGGGATCATGTATTGTTACGTGTTGCACCATGGAAGGGAGTTATAAGATTTGGGAAGAGAAGAAAGCTCAATCCATGATTTGTTGGTCCATTTAAGATTCTTGACCGAATAGAAAATGTGGCATATAGACTCGCATTACCTCCAAGCATGTCTCGTGTTCATAATGTTTTTCACATATCTATGCTTCGTAAATATGTGAAAGACCCAAACCACATTATTGAGTTAGAACCAGACGAGATAGCCGAAGGTTTAACGTATGAGGATGTACCTTTTAAGATCTTGGATAGGAAAGAGCATGTCCTACGCACGAAGGTTATACCACAAGTTAAGGTTTTGTGGAGAAACCATGCTATTGAAGAAATGACCTGAGAGTTGGAATCAGAAATGAAAGCGAGGTATCCTCACTTTTTCAAAACACCAGGTACGTACGTCAATTTTGAGGACGAAATTTTATAAGGAGGGGAGGTTTTAAGACCCCAACTTATTATAAATATAATCGAATTTCCTCTAATTATTATTGTGAATAATAAGGTGTTAATTTGATATAATACTTTGGTTATGGATGAAATGTGCAAATTTTGCAAAATAAGCAAGTGGTTATAAAATATTCATTGTTGTCGGGAAATATTCGTTTGGTCGTGGAATATTCTTTCTGTCGGGAAATATTCGTACGACGGTGCAGCCATATGTGGGCCCCATAACGGATAATGGTCGGATGAAGAAAATGACAAAGTTGAGTTTTTATAAATAACTACGTAGTTGTTACCGTTAACACTGTTGGAATGCTCGGTGGTTAAAATACAGTAATACGCCGCATAGTAGCACACGATTTTGCACAGTATTTTTGAATTATTGTTTCTTACGTAAGAAGGCACTACTCAATAATTGTTACAGTAATTACTGTTCAATATTTTATTTTATTGGTTCAATAATTGTTGCATTGATATTTTATATTATTATTGTTTCAATAATTGTCATTGCATAGTATTTCCCATTATCGGATCAATAATTCATATTATTTAAATAATATTATGAGATAGCATTATTGGCAATTTCTAGAAAGTTCTGTTAATGAGAGGTTTGGTCACCCAATTACGCACAAGTAAGGAGAAATCCTTATCAAAAAGCCCTCTCTTTCCTGGGAACGGCCTGGTTGTCAAAATTGTGATTCTGTAATATTATTTGTGAATAATTAATTATTGATTTATATGATAAGGAAATATTTATTTTATGTGGATATAATTAATGGATATATTTATTTTATGTGGATATAATTGAAGGAATTAATGTTGAGGTGTTTTTATCGGAATGAAGGTATTAAAAATTAAATCACTGTTCTTAAGATAAATTGCGTGAGTTATAATTTTTAATTTGACCGTTGGATCGTTATGATTTTTGGATATGTTATACATATATAAGTTGAGTATATGTCCACAAATTTTGTACCGTTAAAAATAAACGTATAATTTGTTATGAATTTTAAGAGGTGACTGATTCAGAAATTAGGTTTATAAATGATTTTGGTGGAAAATTCAAGAATTGAGTGGGCCCCACTTGTGGTTAGTGAAGAAATATGCTGAATTTTATTTCAAATGTGGTGGGTGACAATAGTAGCAGGTAAAGCCATCAGGTAGCAGGTCAAGTCTGCTTCGGCGTGCTAACATTTTTCTATAAATAGAGGGCTAAGTTAGAATTAAAAATCACACCAGAAATATAAGCTTTCTCTCTTTCTCTCTCTATATTATCAAGCATATTTTGTGAGTATTTAGATAATTTATGAGTTTCTATTTATCAGTGCAAGTTTTCTTCAGCCTTATACCGATATTCCGATCAGAAGTACTGTTATTTTGAGGTAAGGGATGTTATTATCTTCCTAAATGATGTTATTCTTTCAATATTATTATACCAAAATATTGGTATAGATTTTATTGTGGAATTTCTACCTTTTTATATCGGGGTTATTATTCACGTATACGATACTATTCACGTATACGACACTATTCACAAATACAACACTATTCACCGAAAAATGAAATTTTCTTCTTTTTATCCAAGATGTATATTATGGTTACTATCTTTGATTGTATCCATGTTTTGATCTTTATTCTTGAAATTTGCTTCAAAATTGGTTATTATGGAGTATTATTAATCTTGGATAAACTGTAATATGAATCTCTGATATTTGTTCTTTTGTTTCACTAGATTCGCTTTTTAAAGATATTTTTCATCATCATCAGTCCTAAATGATGATATTACTGAATATCTTTGGCCTGTAGTACAAAGATGAATGATTACCTAATGAATATCTTTGGTTCGTAGTGCAAAGATGAACAGGTGTTGAGATGAACATGACCAACTGGTGATACAAATGAATATATTTGGCCTGTAGTGCAAAGATGAATATTTGATTCAAGATGTCTATTGATTGATGTTACAGGGATAAAATATTGATGATGGACTTTTAAATCTTAGAAGATAGTGGAATTCTTTCTCTACTTGACTCTTCTAATGAATTGTTGTTTCCGCTGCAGTTGTTGATCTAAAACTTGTTGTCTATTATATTTTATCAGATTTTCCCTGTTGAAGACTAATGATAAATTGTTGTATATTATCTTAGTCATAATATTCTTTACTGGACTAGTTGAGCTCACCCTTTTCCTTTTTGTTCTATTTTTCTTCTTAGGAGGTGAGAACGTAGTAGGAACTAGCCTGGGTATGGAGTGATGGTTCAGGATAGTTGTATTAGTAGTCCTCACTATTTTGTAAAATAGTGTATCAATAATTGTAATGAGGACTCCTTTTGAGTTTGTATACTCTCTATTAGACAATAGTTGTATTCAAACTCACAGTATATGTGTTGTCGTATTTTGCACGATAATTGTATTAGTGAAGTTGAATTTGTTTATGTACCATGTATTTGGAGTCTCAGAATGGGTGATGTATACCTATTTTGGGGGAGTCACATTAATATTTTATTAAATTTTCTGCTTTGGTGTTCTAAGCATTTTCCTATAAATAGGATGCTTAGGTTAGAATTGAAAATTACACCAGAAACTGAAATCTTCTGTCTCTATATTATCGAACGTATTCTTTTGAGTATTTTGATACTTTGAGTGTTGTCATACGGTGCAAGTTCCTTTAACTGTTATATCTGATATTCCAGCCAGAAGTATTATTCTTTTGAGGTAAGGGGTATTATTTATTTCATATTCTGAAGAGATGTTATTTTTCGTATTCGTATGAATATTATTTTGTTCAATATTCGAAAGAAATATTATTTTCATTTAATATTCTTAAGGAATATTATATTCATTTAATATTCGAAAGGAATATTATTTTCGTTTAATATTCATAAGGGATCTT